>CM021738.1:2978828-3158741 GCA_011075105.1 Heteronetta atricapilla | reverse complement strand
CCCCGGCGCCCGCCCCGCCCGGCGCCGCCGCCAGGAGAGCGCCCGGTGCGGCGGCGGGGCTGAGCCGGCAGGTGAGGGGCGGCCGGGGGGGGGGTCGTGGCGGTGTGATTTAACCGGCACCGTGGAGCGCGGCTGCAGCAAACTTCTCGGAAGCTGCTCGCGCTTTGCAGCCAGCGGTAATGGTGAAGGGAACTGAAAGCTGGGGGCCCCTCTGAGCACCTCGTAACTGCCGCCCTTAACGCGAGTGCTTCTGAAATGCTGCCGGCAGGACTCTGACCTGGTTTGGCCCTAAAATTTTTTAAAATGCTAGAAAAGACTCTAAAGGTAAATGCGGGGTTATTACACCTGGACGTCGCACTGCTCACGTGCCTCTGGCGTGTTCCCTGCTTCTTAATGCTATAGAAGTATTTTTCTGTGTTCTTTGCTAATATTCATAGGAGGTAACCACGTGGTAACTGCTGCAGTTGATGATATAGCTGAAATTGTTTAAGTGTAACTAAACTTATGCTACTTTCTAGGACAGTACACACCTTAAAGGGTTCCTTGTATACTTACAAGCTTGCGGGGTTGGCGCCCCAACAGTTTGTATGCAGAGCGGTTGTCCCATGTGAAATTAAATAATTGAAATAAATTACCAAACAGGGTGAAATCCTTGCCTCTCGCTCATTCTTGGTAAATATGAGGGAAGGTGAGGGAAAAAAAAAAAAGCTTAAGTTCCTCTTTAAGACTTCTTTATTTTCTTCTGAAAGAAAGCATCTCTTTGATATAATAAGCTTTAAAATCATACTGTAAATTTATAATAACTTATGCTTTGAGTAATAAGTTTGTCTTTTCCTTTTTTTTCCCCCTTTAACTGCATCAGAAGGTAATTAAAGTAATGACTTAATGCAAAGCTGCTGTGAGGTATGTGGAAGTTCGAAGCAAACAAAGCTGTGGGGTCAGTGCTTCAAGGTAACTTCACACATTTCATCTGAAATCTAGGGTGTTGTGGGCTTAGCTGGGGATGCAACAAAAAATCTTTGCCTGAGGTAAAAAACACATAAATATTTCCTTTTTTAGTGCCTGGGTCCTGTTTCTAGTTGCGGAAGAACTTCCTCTGATCCTGCATGTGATAAAGGTTAACGTTGTGAGACGTGAACCAAACAGAAGTTATGATGTACCTATAAGCTTCTGTACGATAAGTAGAAAGCTAATGGCAACTTTATTTGACCTTCTGTCACTGTAACAGAAGGACTGTTTGTAAAGTTAGCACCTGCATTTAAGCTTAAAGTTAAACCAGACATCTTAAAGTAATCTTCCAATGTTGTCAGAGCAGGCAGACCAGCAGGCTGAGGTGTGCGTGTTTTGTCGTTCTGTGGTTGTGTGCTTTTTCTGAATTTTGAAAGGATAATGAATTATTGTGCATGCGAACACTAGCTGCATAAGCAAGGGCAAAAACGGGATAATTAGATAGGGCAACTTTCAGAGGAGCAGGAGAAATTGACCCATGCCCCCTTTCTCAGAGGGAAATTGACTCTTGAATAGCAAGGCTCTCTGCTTTGTACAAGTGTGTTTCTAAAGAGACTGGCACAGTGTCATGTGGGCAGACACCTGTTCACACAGCTTATTTTGCTTCAGACAGCTTTTTCCTTTCCGGCTTGCCCTCTTCTCTTGGGGTGTTCAGGAGAGAAGTTTTGGCCATGATGGTTTTTGTCCCTTTTGCTTGGCAGTATGTTTGTCTTGCCCGTCCTCTCTCTGTCTGAAGCTAGTTTTAGGCTTCATACTATGCAGCTAGTGAAGTTCTGTCAACTGGCTGGAAGACAACTTCTGTGAAGAGATCCTTTGTGCAAGGGCATTCGGTGTTTGAGGAACTGGACTGCCAGGGCTTGCGTTCCTGTCTCTACCTGCAGGGACTAGGAGCGTTTTAAACACAGGAAGGAATAGATATTAAAAAAGTACAAATTCAGTATAGACCTTCTCTTTGCCTCTGTCCTCAGGGACATGCTGATAACAGGGGGGAAAAAGCTTACAGATGGTGTGTATTTATAAATAGGATTTTCTCTTTGTAGGTAAGTACAAAAAGGAGAAATATCTCATTAGTTTTAATTCTTCAGTTGTTTTGCTGGTTCTGAAGCCACACTGTAAGTATCTGAATTAGGCTCCTAAATTAGCCAGCTGAGGGCAGGTAACCAGGACTTCTCTTTCCCCCTTCTTGGGAGAGAAAATATACAACTGCTTTTGGTCTTTGAAGTTTGACAGCGTGAAAGTTATCCACCTAAAAGCCAGCCTGAGTTTCCTCCTGTGCCCTAGGTGCAGCCTGCCTGGCTGTCCCTCCTAGCAATCCAGTTACTAGTTGAAGCCGCGTGACCCGCTGCAAATTTTCAGTCTTATTTGTAGCTTACTGTATGGCTGGTTCTGGCTCTTTCAAAACCTGTTCCTACGATTATAACACTCAATTATTCCCATTGCTTCCAATCCTTCCCTTCTTTTTCCTTAAAGGAGAAGGAGGTGACTCCGGTGTGAACGAGATGGTAAACTTCAGATGTTCAGTCAAGGTAACGCAGCTACGATTGTTGCTTTACAGAAGCTGGTAGATACTGTTAAACAAACCTGGCTTTCTCTTTGCAATCGGCCTTTCCAGGCACTCTCTTAGGGTAAAGCCAAAGACAGTCACTTGGACGAGGACATCTCTAAGAGTTAAAGTTCAAGCCCATCACAAGTAGCAAGAATGCTAGCTACTACATCTCCGTTTCTGCTAGCTGAAGGGTGGTTTCCAGCTCACTCTTTCAGGACTATCTTTCGTAGGTTTTCAGTGAGCTGTATGTTGGCTACATGTTATTAAAAATAACTGACCTGCATCCCGCTGCTGTCAGAGTAACGGGCCGTGCCTTTAGGGCTGCATCCTGGTTCTTCTGCATGACTTTCCCCAAATTCCTTGTGACTTATATGTAGTGTAGGTTCCCCCAAAGGGTGCTCTCACTAGAAGGTCTTTCTCTTGGGTTCTGACCTGTCCAACAAATGCCAAGTAACACGTGGTTACTCAAGTAGTGCTTTACTGAAACTCCAGTTCAAATTCAGCCAGCGTTGTCACTTCGTAAGCCGGCTCTCAGCTCTTAATAGTGACTAATCTCTGCGTGAAACTGAATTTTACCGTTATAATTGAGTTCCGTATGAAATAGTCAGTAGCTGGCATTCTCGTTACTTGAGCCCCTTCTAATGGTAATGAAGTTTTCCTTTTGTGCCTTCCCTCCCAGGGCAGGGTGGGAGGGTGAGTTGTTACACTGAAGTGGGAGGGTGAAGGAGGGAATATGTTTGTAGTCAGGCTTCAAACTGTTGGGTGCTGGAACATTTTTATTTGAAAATAAAGGCACAAAACATAGTGGTTTGGATAACTTCCCTGTAGTAATGATGTGATATGCTATAGTATCTATTTGTCAAGGAGTTGTATTTCAAAGGCTTGCAAGTAAGTCCCTATGACCAAAGGTTCTCAAATCAACAAGCTATAATAATTTAGAGTGGAAACAGTATTTTCAAATGCAGTAGGTAAAAGCAGACCAGTACGCTGTTTGCATGCCTCAAAACTTGAGTTAACAGAAGCAGATTCTCGTTCTGAATCTAGGTTTCATGGCCATACTTGGTGTTTCTAAGGGGAGGTTTCACGTAGTTCCCTTTCAGTCAGATCTTGTTGTTCACTTTTCTAGAGAATACAATCCAGCTGCCATCCGCTGATTCACCTTTATTGGAACATTTTTTAATTTCGGCTATGTTTATGGGAGGAGTTGAATAACTGGATGAGTGAGTTCTCTAAGATAGTTTTGATCAGCCTCCCAGGTTCTTTTTGACACAGGGTAGAGAACTAATTTTGGCTTTTACTTTATTCTTTAAAAGGCACTTATTCTTTCATAGTGAAGTTAAGCACAATCCACATTACGCCTCAGCTTTTCTGAACCCAACCCGTCTGTAATGAGTACTCTATGCAATTAAACCTAACGCCTCTTTCTTGGTTGTACTTTCATATGTGGCTGTGAGATCTAGTGGTCTTACCTTCCTGTGCTCTTCCAGCAAAGGAGAATATCAGGAAACAGTTGCATATTGCACAGCTCATTGTATATTTGCTTACTGTAGACCTCTATCCTGGTACCTGTGGTTGATCAGAACATGCATTGTGATTCTTAGTGGCACTACGCTAAGTAGCAGTCCTGTGGTATAGGATATAACATGCTAAGCATCTAAAGAAAACAATCCTTTCTGACAACATCACTTGGAAGGAAATACCACTTATATCTGTAGATCTCTCTAGAGAAAAGAGAGAACTCAGTGGGAGAAGTGATCAGTCTACACTGGAGTGACTTGTTGCTTGTCCAGGGTAGACTTGCTTTTTTTTCTCTGCTGAACAGGTGACCTATTTGTCCAAATACCTGGTGGTGATGGATGTAATTGCTTATTGATCTTCAGCCTACGTATTTCTTTGTCACTTCTCAGAATTGCTTATTACTGGTTCATTAGCTTAATTCGTTCCCAAACTATTATGTGCTCTGCTTTCCAGACAAAGTCACTTTTTCCTTCTCTTAGGGTGCTATGCTCAGGAGGGCATGACATGCCATTCCATGCTTTTGCAGCAAGTACTCCTTTAAAGCTAAAGGAGACAGCTTAGCTTGCTTGAATGAGGAAGTTCTGGGCATCTCTTGGATATCCCCTCTTCCTCTCTGTGTATTCCAGTTGTCCTTGCACTGCTCATTATGTGAGGCGTGTTTTGAACGCCAGACAAGGCGTTCTGGTCTGAAGGCCAGACAAGTGTGTGCATGTTACAGCAGGGGTTGGGGAACACTGTATGATCCTAGCTGTTGGGGGCAGCAGGTAAGTGATTATAAACTTTTCTTTTTTTACTTTATTCTTTAAAAGGCACGCTCTTTCATAATGAAGTTAAGCATGGTTCACATTCTACTTCAGCTTTCCTGAATCCAACCTGTCTGTAATGAGCACCCTCTAGCACATTTTTTTTCATTCCTGAACCATTACCTTAAATATTAGGTTATGGAAAGGATTGTGTGTTATTGTCCTGGTTTTAGTTAGGACAGAGTTATTTTTCCTCCTAGTAGCTGGTAGGGTGCTATGTTTTGGATTAGGATGAGAAGAGTTAAACCACAACAGTTATGAAAGAGGTTTTTGCTACGGTATTGGAATTAAAGTCCAGAGTTCTTCAATCTGAAGAAGCTAGTTAAGGAATAATCCCTTAAAGCTTGATTTCTCTAGAATTGTGACCTATTATACTGCTTGGTCTATAATTACTTTGTGAGATGTTTTCTGAAAACATACAGAGCATCGTTAACAGTGGAATGATTGGTGTTATGAGAGTGCTTCCTGTCTTTCTGCCTCTTTAGCTGTGTAGGTAGAAAATGGGGAGTGCCAGATTATATTTCCAGGTTGAAGGGGAAAACTGAATAACTGTTGTTTAAAGCAATACTCTAACCTGGAAGGTACTATTCCTTACAAGATCTCACTTTGATTCTTGAAAGTGTATAGAGGCTGTTCCTCTGTAGTTAACCCTATTTAAAAAGTGTTCTTCAGTACAGTATTTTTCTCAGGTTTTGGCATTTTGTTCTTTTCCTCCACTTATTTTTGTTTCTGTTCTGCCAGCTTTTGTGTTGAGTGAGTCTGCTGAAGAACTTGTTTCACTTTAAATCCCTACCACATCCTCTGCTACTTAAAAAATAGGTTTGCATTCTAGTTTTGTTTGTTTCTGTGATATGCAGCCTTATCTCTTCTGGCAGCAATGTGTTTTGAAGACTTCTCTTGTACATATAAGCTGCTTTAATAGCACTGTTGTACAGAAGCTTAGTGTTTAGCTTCCTATAGACTTCTTTAACTTATAAATAAAATCACATTGCTGTAGATTTGTGATAGCTTGGGGAGATACTGGAACTAAAAGAAAACATTGACTGACTAGAAGTTATAGATACTATCGTAATGTTATCTTGGGTGTTTGGAGGAGGAGTTGAGTGGTGATCTTTTGCTTCTAGTTCCTGAAATGTTTGATCACCACCCCCTAGGTTTTGTTTCCTGGTATGAAGTCGAGAAGGAGCTCTTACACTGAAAGGTGAATGTAGCATTGCCCTGGATTTTTTGGGTGTTCAGCACTGCACGAGGACTTTGGAAAAGTTAATAATGATTGCTCTTACAGTGTGTAAGACTAATGATGTGTCTTGTTTCTCTTTGCCAGTAGATAGCAGAATTGAGTCTGAAACATCTCTGTGTCTCGCTTATCTTCACAACCATGCGTGCTATCAGGGAACTTCTTAACCTGGTGTTTCTTATCACTTAGTGCAGAATGGACAGAAAACAGACTTATTTGCCTGGTCCATGTTCCACTAGAGCTGATAATTTTTTTTTTTTTTTTTGTCTAGGGATTAGAAGGATGGTATCTTAGTTCTCCCAGCCCCTTTGGACATACAAATGCTTTTTCTTGTTGGCTAAGACTTGCTGCGAATATGGGGTGCAGCTGTAAACCCTGCATGCTGCAGAACAACAAAAGAATTACCACAGCTTTCTTGAAAACAGCATTGTTTCAGAACATATTATGTGATGAATGCTGAAATTTTGGGGTTCCTATAACTGTATTAGGCTGGTCAGTCCTACTACCTCACATGTTTTTTCATGTCTCCTGTTCCCTCAGATTATAGTAGGGCAATGATATTGTTGAGCTAATTGTCTGGAGGTCCAATACTCAAAAGGAGAAGTTCTAAGGAACTCCTGTGTTTGTCTTAAACATATTTCTGCTTAACCTTTTATACCAAATCCTCTCTTACATGTATAAAATCTATTTCTGACATCTGGGAACCACAGTCTCCCTGCAGAAAGGAGAACTTGTCACCTGGGAGTTCTTTGTCATCAGTGAAGAAATAGACACGAGTTGTGGAAACTCGTGTTGGCAGTGCTAGTAATGCGCGGTTTGGAGCTATGATTAATAAATGAGTGGGAATGATGTGAGCTTGGTATTTTTTCAGTACTGTGCATCTTTATACATCAATTAAAATATTTTAAGATCCATCTGTCCTGTAGATGTGTTTAAGGGGTTTAGATTTTTTTTTAAGGAAGTGGGAGAGCTGTAAATAAAAGCAATTATAAAAGATGATGTAAATGTCCATCTGGTGGATCAAGGGATCTATATTTATACTTTTGAGCGTATAAAGGACTTCAACAGATTGTGTTTCAGGCCATTGCAAAGTCTGGCAGTTACAACAAACACTTAGTAATTGTAGCTACTGAAGATGGGATTGGTGTTTTCTCATGCAGGCTTTTGTTTTCAATGTGCTTCTAATTTTTAGGATTCAACGTGTTCTGGGAATGAATGGTGACCTGCAGTGTAAATGTTTGTGGTATTCAATTCCCTGTAACTCTCATACTTTATTCAGATGGAGCTGCCTGGCCTGGTTTCTGGTGTTTGGATGCTTATTTGCTTCTATGTATCTGTGAACGGATATCCAAATGGGAGAGTAAGAGAAGCCTGCATGAGCATGATACCCTGTCATGGTGGCTCACCACAACCGTCACCTGTGCACATCATTGCAGTTAATTGGACTGAATTTAAACCTGGGGACACTATAGAAGGTACTGTGTTGGTTATAACTGGTAGGTTTAACCTGCTGTTTCTTAGTGTTGCAGCATGTATTCACTTGGGTAGCTACAGCAGATCTATTTAAACAGCTGAGTGTTGTTCGGGCCATCCCTTCTTGCAGCTGCTTGGTCCTTGTAAAATGAGCTTCTAGTGGTTGTTGCTGAGGCACTTCATTTGTCCTCTGGAGAATGTTCAACTTCCTTTTATTTTCATTATTGCTGCAGTTCACCTGTCTGGACCAGATTTTGAAGGATTTTTCATACAAGCCCGGGATGCAGAACACTTGGATAGCCCTGCGGTTGGTTCCTTTATGTTAGCTGACCGGAGACATTCTCAGCTTCTGACATGTGGCCGTACCAAGGTATAATCTAGTTTCTTAAAATGGAACATTGGGCACTGGGGTGTTTGTTCTGCCCCGTTACAGATGTGTTATAGTACAAAGCTAAGTAATTTTTGAGCTCAGTAAGTCTCCCAGGAAATTGCTGTAACTTGCAGCACAGAGACATGGCTTACTGCAATTTTATTCGTCTATTCTGATAAACTACTGAAATGCTCCTGGTGGTAGAAGACTAATGACTACTGTATACAGCAGTCATAATTAGTGAACAATGAATATGTTCTACTGCATACATGCTTATTGTACTTCTTTTTAAGAAGACATGCTCTATTTGCTTTGGAGAAGAGAGTAACCAATTGTTTGTCATGCTTATAAAGGACATAATGTCTCATAGCAAGGAAACCTTCCACAATAATTGACTGAAAGCAAACACTAGAATAGGCCATTATCCTTAGTGTGGCTGTGTCAGTTAGTGTTGGTGGAGCTGGTAACAGGTTAGATCACAATCTCAGTATTCATTTTATTTAAATTCATCGTGCTTCACATGCAAGAGATCTGAACTGACTTCAGCAACTAGCTTGAACTTCGTGCTCATGTGAACTGATCTGGACAAAGCACCTCAATCATCCTGGATGTTTTTCTCTCTGTTTTTACCACCTGCCCCAATTAATGTATGCTGTAATTAGTGTATGCAGTGCTGTAATGCCATGGGGCTATGTTTCATGCCTTCTCTGATGAGGACTTAGTTCAGTGTTGTGCCTGATTTGTTTACCTGTGCAGGTAACTCTGACCTGAACACTATATTTTGTTCTCTGTAATACTGGTCCACTTCTCTCTATACAGTCATTACACTCTTCCTTCATGTTCTCAGTGTCAAAAAGTGTTATGATGCTGTTTCTGCATAAACACTGCAGGGATCTCTCTTGTCACTGAAGTCTTCTGGACTAAAAGACCTCTAGATCTTCCTTTCTAGGCTTTGTTTGGCAGTATGTATGAATTTTGCTGGTAGACTTCGGCTGAGTAGACTTCATCATGACTGACTGGGGAAAAGCTAGTTGTCGACTTTGAGTGGCTTACAGTGAATATGTGCAGAATAGCAGTGTAATATCTCTTCAGAATTTAGCTGCAGCCTCTGTAATGGATGTGTTAAATAAAATGTCTGTGTGAATACCCTCTGTGTAACTCTTAACATGTACATTTTCAGAATTCAGCTGTCAGTCACACAAGTAAAGCAAGAAAGAATTATGTAAAAGTTTATTGGATTGCTCCTGGAAATGCACCAAAACACGTACAATTTCTGTAAGTCCAGTATTAGTTTTAACATTAAAATGCAAATAAAATAAGCATGTACAATCGTCTGCGACAAATACTGACTGGCAATAGTATCCTTGGACTAATGGTCCCAAAAGTCAACACTTGCTTACTGCAGAGTCTACATTAATATAGCTATTTGTTCTTTATGTAAAGTTTCAAGGTTATTGTTTGTTTTTGAAGGGAGAGTAGGAGGGAATTCTGAGACTGGTTTCTTTAGTAATTCCAGTTAACTGCTTAATTCTCATATATGTGCTATGCAGTGGTAAGATTTTCTGTTTGTTTGTACCTAACAAAATGTCACACACAACCTCCCATTACACTGTCAGGTTTTTTTTTTTTGAGCTAGTGAGTAAAAGCTAAAGTGTAAAAACATCACCCTTCTGAGGTTATGATCTACGGTAGAGACACTAATGTGTCTTATATCTAGTAGGGCATGTAGTATGATCCTTGAAAGTTAATTTTGCCCCTTGAAATGCTTTCTTATTTCAAAATGCTAGAAATGGTGGGGGCTGGCGTAAAGATAGGTGTCTAGCAAGTATGTTGTAGAAACTATAGGAGCTCTTCTTTAAAGTAACATTTAACTGGTAATGTATACAGTGCTGACCAAGTGTGCACGTATTATTTCTTAAGTGCCACAGTTGTGAAGAAATACAGGACTTTCTGGGTGAAGATTCCTGGTCCTGTTGTTTCTCAGCCTAATGCACCATTCCCAACAACAACCTTACACATGACATCTGAGGTTATATCAACATCGCATTCAGTTTCCTACTTAACAAAGCCGGTAAGTAATGATAAACCTGAATAATCCGATCTCTAATGCTTGTGATGAATGAAATTTAGTAAGTCCCATTGATACAGTTAGAAAAGGAAAGATGATAGGAGTAACTTCTGTATCAGACTAAGAACATAGATGTCTACCCTGTTATGTTAGTTTAGTTGCTTGAACTGTGGGTGGAATGTTACCATGCCTCATGTGGGTTAAGTTTTAAATGTTCAGCATTCTAAAATCCAGATGAAAATTTTGTGTACCTGGGAAGAGACTTACTCTGGTCTTCACTCCTAACTTATTCAGTAACTGCAGGTTCAAAAACTTCTGAGTACATCTATGTTGCTGACTTCTACTACTGATTCTTGACATTTCAGTGGATTGAGAAAGTATCGCTACTTCATCCAGAATAACATTGTGACTTCTAGTACATCTTGTCCATTGCTTGTCAGTGGAGTTACTGCTTTAGAAAGGAAATAAAGCTCTTCCCTTCTTCCTGCCCTCATCCTGCAGTTGAATTTGACCTCTCTAAAATTAAACTGAAGGAAGCTTCTTTTGAGTTTTTACTGTTTAAAGTTACTCTGTAATGTCTTTGACATGAAAATTCAACTTAAATAAAAGTACACCTTAGAATTCAGTATTATTTTACTTACTACCTATCTGGTAACTATAGGGATGCGTTAAGAAACTGATATGTCAGTGCAGATGGCGCTTCTTTCCAGTTTCTTGTATGCTTTCTTCTACAGCAGGTTACAAAGGGAAAAAGAAGAGGAATTCACATTGCTTATGACTTATTTTTGATTTGTTTTCTAGTTTAATGCATCAGGTTGTGGAATTATGAAGTTTTGCATTAGGAATCCTTCAAACTGTGATCCTGGAAGTGCTTCGTGCCTTTTCTTATCCTTTCAGCTGCAGAAGAGTTCAGTACTTATTGAAATGAGTGGTGCCAGTGAAGGGTACTTGGCATTTGCATTGTCCTATGACCAGTGGATGGTGAGTGTCTTATTTCTACTTCTCTGGTTACTTTTGTGATCCTGGTACAGTTTCAATGATGCTTCAGGAAATAGACATATGGGAAATGGGTTAGATTCCAAACAAAGAGATTTCTTCCCTGTAGTGCTGAAAGCACTACAAGCACAGGTGGCTTTTTAGAGAGGCTTGCAGTCTTAGCTTGAGACTGGCTTTCTGCAGTAAATCTCCCTGTGGATACCTGTTCTCACTGAATTCGGCCTTAGCAATAGCACAGTAGCTGACTGGAGTTCCTGGTTGGATTAATTTTGCTTTACCTAGGAAAAAAACCCACCACCTCTCAGAACTTGCATTGCTGTTTTCTGAAAACCACTTGCATTTCAGCATTGTTTATATGAGAGTGACTCAATCCTCTCTTTACAAAGTGTTAAAAGATTCTTTTTTCTAATTGCTTTTAAAGTGAAGGGACAATGCTGAAAATGTGAATTCCAAAAAGTTTTGTACAAAGATGCTTTTTATTCATGTTCCTACTGCCAGAGCAATTTGTTCTTAACAGTATATTGTACACTTACAGTTGTGAAAAACAACTTGTAACTAAAGGGTTTTAAAATACCATTAATATCCATCTCTTTATTTAGAATTTTACTAAAACAAAGTAAGTTATGATAATATGATTGTTACATTGGAGGTGGAGGAGGAATGTTAAATCATAATATGCCTTACTGTTTGCCTTAACATGGTTCCCCTGTACCACTGAGGTGTTTGAAAAGCTGGGATATAGCTTAACAGCTTGAGATTTGAGTCTTTTGCTTGACTTTTGGAAATGGTCATTATAGGTTTTTGCTGGTCTAGAAATAACTTTTTCTCAAATTTCTAGGGTGATGATGATGCATATCTGTGTATTAACAAGGACCACCATGTTAGCGTAAGCACCGCGTACCTGAAGGGACGAAGACCTCCTGCATTGGATTCAGAGGTATGCATGGGAACACCTAAACCATTCCACAAACGTGGGTTTGAAGTGATGAATGGTACGCTGCTGCTTTGTGCTTTTATTTCACAAAGCAAATGTAAATAGTCGATTGGATTTAGAATTGTTTAAGTTGAGACTGATTGGACTCCTCCTCAAAACTGAAAGTTAGACTTCTGAAGGTAACATTTACCAGGAAGAAAGTCATGTTGGGAATTTACATGACTTAAGAACTTTGTGCAAATTACTCATGCAACCCTACCCTTTAGCTAGGGCTGAGGTTGTGATCTATGTATCTTGGGTTAGAGGGTAGAAAGGAAGCAGGGCATTATCACTGTGAGTTGTAAAAACTTGTAGTAATAAATCTAAGCCTTAGGTTGCTACGTTAACTTACTGACATACTTCCTAAGTTGGTATGCAAGACTCTTCTTTCCTCAGATCATTGCTGTGTCACTTCTTTGCAAGCAACAAGAGTCACTTGCACAGGGTTAATTAAACCAATTACTCTCCAAATCCCTTTTGATGTACTAGTACAGTAGAAGGTATCACAAAAAAGTCTTGACATAAGCTGGGAGTATCTGCTTAACTAGGGCCTTTAATACAGAAGAGCAGCAAGTTAGGATCTCTACAGTACATTGTTAGGATTGCTGTTCTTACCTTTATACCTGCTTCCTTATCGTTGTGCTGGATTCTTATCTTCCAGCTGTTTTTGTAGAGCTTAACAGGTCTATGGGAGAAGACTGTTCATTTATCTACTATAAATGTATATCTTGAAAGCAGTTGTCCCAAAATATGATGATCGGCCCCTAGGGTCGGACTAGATGTTAGGAAAATTCTTTATTGTGGGAGTGACCAAACATTGGAACAGGCTTCCTAGTGAGGTAGTTGATACCTGATGCCTGTCAATGCTCAAGAAGCATTTGGATAATGCCCCTAACATGCTTTAAATTTTGGTTAGCCCTGAAGTGGTCAGACAGCTGAACTCTGTCTTTGTAGGTCCCTTCCAACTGAACTTCTTCATATTTTGTGTTCTGCTAATTTACTGTGGTCACCTGAATTGCAGGGGAGAAAAGGATCTCTTGGCTGTGTTAGCATAAGAAATGTTTTATCTCGTGACCTGAGATATAGGATGCTGCTTGCGTTTGTTAATTTGAAATGAGCCCAAACAGTGGCCTTAAAAGCAATAAAGAATTATATTTTTCTGGAAAGACTGAGTATTAAATCTTCTGTTTCACAGAATGCCCTTGAAGATGTGTCATGGAGGCTTGTCGATGGTGTTCTTCAATGTTCTTTTAGAAGGAGTATTCGTCTTGCAGCATATAAAGAAAGGTTTAATCTAGATGCAAGTTATTATATCTTTCTGGCAGATGGGGAAGCTAGTGAAGGTAAACTTGTGTGTAGTTGCTGTTCTTTGAACAGCTCTAAATGAGTTACTGTAATGTAAGATACACCTTAGCTGAAAATTAGTATCTGAACTAAGGACTCTAGTTTCCAAATTTGAGAGAGGTATTTAGTCCAGTCATCTTTACTGGCTATCTGGATCATGGCTTTGATTTTTCAAAGTTAAACACGACTTATATTTGTGTTGTATGTGCACTTGATGCTAGGAACTGTTAGCTGCTTAAGATCTAGCCACGCTTCTTAAAAAATGGAGTATAGCATTAATGGAAATTATTTTTCATGTTTTGTGTGTAGTGGAGGAAGCTCTTCTCTGTAGAAGGTTGGATAGGTTCTTGTATATTAAGTATGCAGGACAATTTAGATGACCTTCAAATTTTGGTTCACAAGTTAAGTTCCTACCATGTTGCACGTTAGAGGTTTTATATAATGATGATCCATAAGTTGTAACAGGGCTTACATTCATGAATAAGAAATAGGCTCACTTTGCAAGTGTGACTTGCATCTGCTTTAAATAAACTACTTTGTCACTGTTTAGGTGGGTCAATATACAAACATCGTTGTCAGCCTCTAATTACCAATGGAATGTACAATATCACAGGCGTTCCTCAGGATATTGGAGGTTCCCGGTCCCCAAGACTCATCAAGGCTCATGGTGAGTTGCACCTCTCAGCTTTGACTTCCAGTTCAAAATTAGCTAAGACTGAGTTTTCCTCACTATTGCTGAGTATGTATTTCCTCTTCTTGTCATTCACTTTATTTTTACTGTTGGGTAGCAAGACTTGAGATTGTCAAAACAGTTAAGCTATTAATAATTTTCCATTTCAAAACAGTTATAAGATTCTCTTTACCCAGGAAAATAAATCTGTGTTTGCCTTTCCTCTTAAATTTTACATAGAACTTGTTTTTCTTTGCATCTTTCTCTCTGGTTTCACTTATTTTCATGGCTTTGTTGGTGTAGATCTATCTGAAATGAGAAACCCTTTGACTGATTGTCCAGAGCTGTTGAAGTGAATTTTCTCTCCTAGTACTGGACTGTAAACTAGGCCCATAAGAGAACTATCACTCGTCCTGTTGATGAAAGTCTGTAATAAAGGTCACCCCTCATTCTCTGATGTATAAACTGGTAACAAGACAGTATCTCTCATTGTATGTAGGGATGTATATGAAATGCAAAGTAGCCAGAGTTGATCTGTCATGCTGAGGGTGTTGTATAATCATCCTTCTTATGGATGATTCTGACCTCTAGCAAGATAAATGTTATGAAATTGTAGTCTAAACCAGGTGATTAAAAACTTACCACCAGTAAATTCTAACAGTATATGCATGGGCTAAAATATTATATGGTCTCTGAAGCAATATTAGCGTACAGCTAAATGACCTAAGTTTAACCTGTTCTTTTTTTTTTTTTTTAAGGAGCACTAATGTTTGTTGCTTGGATTACTGCAGTTAGTATTGGTGTCATTGTTGCACGATTCTTCAAACCTGTCTGGTCTCATTCATTCCTGTTTGGAAAGGAGATGTGGTTTCAGGTGGGCAAAGTCTCCCCCTAGCTGTATGTTCTATTTCTATTAGCAAAACTTAAACCTACTAGATTCAAGAAATAAGAGGTCAAACTTGGTGTGGTTTTCTTTTTTTTTTTAGTCTTATAAAATGGAATTGGAAAATAAAATGCAAATATATAAAATGCAAATTAGAAATTCAGACTTGAATAATAAAAGCAAAGTCCAAAGAGGCAGCTAAGAACATTCTTATCTGCAGATCATTAGATGTATTTTAATAGTGTATTAAGAAAGTCATAGTTTCTTAAAGCAGACTTCAATTTTCTAGGTGCATCGTATGCTTATGTTGACCACCGTCATGCTTACAAGCATATCTTTTGTTTTGCCTTTTATTTACCGAGGAGGTTGGAGCAAAGTAAGTGTGTGGTTTGTTTCTAACGTCATTGTAAAAATGGGACCAAATGCCTGAGAAGTCAGTCCATTGACTCTGACAATACAACTATTGTCAAGGGAATTGTTGTAAAAGCTATTGAGAAGTCAAACTTCAAATTCTAGCAACACGGAAAAATAATGTCTTCTTTATAACTGTAGCTAAAGGAGACTTTAAAGCTAGTGCTCTCTGTTTAGATGGAAGAATTTCTCAATTCAGCATAAAGGTGGGGCAAATCTTGGGCAGGCTAATCAGTGTCTCCCTTCTTCCTGGGAGAACCATCGCCATCCATTTTCAGAGCAGCTTGTTCTGTCCTGTCACCTCTGCCAGGCTAAACACATTACTTTTCCACCACTGTGATTTTTATAAACTCAAATAAAATTAACATTTATTTTTTCTATATCTTTACATAGATATGATATTCAACAAAAAATGTCTTCTGTTTAGCAAGCAGGTTTTCATCCATACCTTGGCTGTGCTGTGATGGGTCTCACAATCTTTCAGCCACTTATGGCAGGTTTCAGACCATCTCCTCATGCGCCAAGGTACTCAAATTACTCATTTAGTGACAGTTACAGAATGTAATGTTTTCACTTCACTGTTACTGCTTAAAATATTTTTTAATGTTCTTTGAGTTTTATTTTGAATTACTTTCCTGATCAACATAATGCTTTTCTTCATTTTTGCAGGAGGCAATTGTTTAACTGGTTTCACTGGAGTACTGGTACAACAGCTAGAATACTAGCTGGTGAGTAAGAGTAAATTGTAACTCTGTTTTAAGTGACTTGAAGGAACTCTCGTTAATTATCGGGACTATTGCTCATCTAAAGCACCTGGACATCTAGGGTATTGAGTTTTGGCACATGGGTCTTCTGTGCCATTTCAACTCTGAAATAAAATTAAACCACAGATGATAGTTAAATCCTTTTTTAACATGCTTCACTTGCTCAGCTCTGTTTAAGGTAGGTTCAGAATGCGTTGTCTTACTTTTTACCTCCTGGTTTCCACCTTTTCACATAAACTCTAGAGATGCTTTTTCCTTCCACCTTTTTGCTGGCCATCTTCTACATGAGTTTTTAAGTTACCATCAGCTTCAACTTTGATCTAATACCTTAATCTAATCAACCTTAATCTAGTACCAAAGATACTTCAGACAAATGTTAAGGATCTCTGTAGTGAGGAACTGTTTTTTTTATCTTCAGTCCTCTTTTCCTCTTTGAAATTTTTGAGGATGGTGTTCTTAACGTAACACAGCTCAATAATTCACTATTTAACTTAAATAACCATAATTTGGTCTTCATTCTATTTCCATAAGGTTCCACAGGCAGCTTAAACACAAGTTTGGGTGACTTTTGGTCTTGTTGGTCGTCACACATGCTAGTGATTGTGTGACTGCACAGGGCACTGAGCAGGATGAAAACTACTTTGGCATCCTGGCCTTCTCCTCCCTTCCCTGTTTCCACACCCACTCTGCCCAGCAAAAGCTTTTTAGTTGCAAGGATTCCTTTCCCAGTTTGTGGGAAATCTGTTTCCAAAGGTGAGAAACTTGTTTTAATTGCACTGATGCAGTACTGAATGTCTCTCTCATTTTTGCTGACTAGTGGTGACTATGTTCTTGGGGATGGATCTACCAGCACTTGACCTACCAGACCCATGGGACACCTATACAATGATTGGTTTTGTAGCTTGGCATGTTGGTATTGATGTTCTTCTTGAAATACACAGCTACTGTCTCATACGGAAAGGTACGAGCCCAACCAGTCTCTTGTTTTTACGTTGCTTGGTGAGATTTGTGACAAGAAAATCTAAGTGAATTGAATTTGTGGAGGTGTTTCTGGCTCTTAACTGAGAAGCTGAAGGGAATAACTGTCGAGTAATGGTGTGATATCTTCTTTATAAATTGATGTAGGAGTAAAACAGTTTTTGAGACCAGTGTGTTACAGAAAAATTGTTTTTGTGCTGTCTCAAGTGGTAGCCTCTTATTTCTCAAATCACAATTCATAAGGCTGGCAGAAATGTGCAAGTGTTTTCCCAGAATCTATCACCTTTTGCTGTGGTCTTGTTCCCAGGTGGGGTAGGACTAGCACAGATTAATTCACTCAGATTTAGTATTCTTTTTATTGTCATAATTTACTGGTATGAATAGATATATTGCATGAGCAAAATGATCTGAAATGTAACCACAAATGCTTACGATTTTGAGTGAACAAGGGAACAAGTGAAATTAGGCTCCAATATATCTAAGACTAATAGTAACTTAATTGAAAATTCTTAATCCTGCTGGCTGCTGTCCCTGAAAGGAGATCACTGTACACAAGTAAATGACCTGTATCTAAAGCAGAGAGGAGACATTTGCAGGATCGAAGCAGCATGGTATCTTAACAGATGGTGTAAGGGGGCAAGTAGAGGAGTGATAAAAATAACTTTAGGTTACTGTTTCATTCCTAGAACTAGATGAATGAGTCTAATGTTTAAACAATCTAAACACAAAACAATTAGCAGTAAATAACTGCTCTTCTCTTGCTAACAGCTGAATTGATAGAGGATGACAGAGTACAGATATTGCAGTCACTCACATCTGCAGAAGCAGAGGTAAGGCAACATCTGTAAATACCTGCTATGAGATGGGAAGTGTTTTTTCTTAAAAGTAAAGACTGACACTCCATTTGTTTTTTTTTCCCTTGCAGGGTCATCTGTTTAAACAGATTGTGTTAACAATCTATGTCTGTGGAAATATAGTGTTTCTCATTGCCTTCCTGACAGCAGTCTACCAAATATGAAATAAGTAATTGAAAACTCTGCAGTGAAGTACTGTGCACTTGAAAAACCTGTGAGGAATATTTTATTATGTTTCCCTCAACACATCCCTGAAGATGTAATTGAAGAGTAATAGCACATGTTAGGGAGAACCTGAATTCAAATCTGTAGAAGAATGCTGGAATCCTGCAAAAACTGTCTTCTGGTGTGATTTTTAATGTGAGTCTTTGCCTGAGTAAGGAATTAAGTTTCTATTTTTAATAAGTGCAGTAACTACCTTGATTGGAGTTTATAGGCTAAGAAGACTGAGATGTATTGAAACCGCTATTTTGATAGTTATAGTTCCCTAAACCTTTTGGGAATGTTACTGGAAAGCATGATCCCAAATCTATCATATCTGTTCACTTTACTGTGTTCTAATGATGTGAAATGTGACAATTTCCTGCTTGTGACAGTTGACCATTACAAAAACTTACTGAAGAAAACTGTCACAAATGCAGGTTAATGCATTGTTTATCTTTGCAGTTAAATGCAAAAGTTATTCTCTGCTCTAAGAGCAGTACACATGTGCATACGGGTTTGGGAACGTCAGTCCTGCAGTTAAAACACAATTTGTGTCACTCAAAATACTGTTTTGTTCCCCTCAGTGCTTCTAAACCACAAAGAGGAAGTATGTTCACAATACAAGTGCATTAAAACTGGTTGTGCTTATATAACTCTCAAACAGGAAGAACCTATCAGTATATGCATGTATTTGTGGTCTTGGCCAGTTGTGGCTTCTGAATTACTGTTCTGTATGAATAAGATGGGTTTATGCTACTTGATTCTTAAATTGAAATGAAGATACTTGTTCGATAATGTTGCTCGAGTGTTTGCACTATTGAGTGAAATGGAGATTTGGAGTTGACCTGACTTCAGGAAAACACAGCTTCTGTTAATGTTAAATGAGTCCTTTGAGCTGTTGTACTTAGGAGACAGGCTTGTCTCTGTGGATAAGGGAGAGCATTTTGTAGTCAATAACAGATTTATCTGAATGATATGAACTAGGTAAGGGTCATGGAAAGAGATTATTCTTAAATTCTTTGGTTCGTGGTTTACTTAGATACAGAGGATCACTCTAAAACAGAATCTCAGAAGTTAACCCTTAACAAAGCACTGAACCGCATGACACGTTTCTTGTAACAATTCAAAGTATACTTCTAGCCTAGGGCTATTAACCTAGCTAAGAATAAAGGTGTTGGAGTACTAGAATAGCAAATACTGGGGCATATCTTGATATCGACTGTTTTAGCAAGAGCTCTCTACCTGACAGCCAGGGTTAAAACACTCATATGGGTCAGGAAGTAGTTCTCTCCATTTACTAAAGCTGTCTAGTTTGGCCTCTTCTCCTGAAATCCACAATGCAGTCTGCAGTGACAAAACATTCAGAAAGCTACAAGTTGGTAGTCAATTATCTTGGCTGCTCAAGGAATCTCTTTAGCCATAAGAGCATATATATAGCTGAGATTAATCCCTCTGTCAGCAGCAGCAGCAGACAGAAAGGTGAATGTAAACTGAATGGTCCCTTTCCTCCCAACTGGAGAAATCAATCTCAGATCGAGAAGGGGGAGACCATGAAGAAATATGGCAAAACACAGGCTGAAGGGTAATGAGCACTTCATTGTGTTTTTTGATCTCAGGAACCTGGGAATCACAGGTCTATTTAATACTAAACTTTTGAGGGACTTTTGTGTACTCTAAGTTTACAGAAGAACCTCTCAACTTAGGTGTGATTGGCTTTTTAAACTAAGTCCATGCCAAAGTATTTCTGTAATACAATAGCTGTGCTATGTTGCTTCATTCTCAAGTGAAAGTGACACAGGATTTTTAAAACATGAATGTAGGTATCTTAAAAGCTTTTTTTAGTAAAGTGAAAACACTATCAAACAAACTAGAAAAAATAGTTTTGCCTAGCAGCGAAATGGATTATTGGATTATGTGTTCATAGTAGGTGCTTACTTTATAAATTAAAACCATCTAAATTCTTGCTAGAGAAACTCTTACTGAAATTGAATGTTGGAATATTAACATGTTTCTCTAATGTAGAATAGCTCTTTCCCAAGAGCTATAGGGCTGGCAGATTTTTTTTTGTTAGTTGCTCTTTGGAGCAACTCTTTTTTCTTGGTACTAGCGATATTGTGTAGTTTGTGTGAGGCCTCTGTAGCATATTCTAACATCTTTGATTTAAAGACTTGTTAATTTTGTGTTTCCCCCTGCATGACTAGTAAAAGGTAGCAATGTGTGATTGTATTCTAGTGACTATCCCTACATTCCTATTACATTCTTTAAAAAATAAGCTGTGCGGGAGTTTAGTAACAAAAGGCAGGTAGCAGGAGTTTGGGTTCTAGAGGCACTATTGGCTGTACGTGCCTTTTCTTTATTGATAACTTAATATTGTTCAGAGGAAGATTTCCCTTTTCTTCATAAAGGAAGCCCACTGAGGAGCACTTCATAGGAAGAGATCAAGAAGATTTTGATGTTCTTTCAGACTCGGATTAAACTTGTGGTGAAAATCAACAGCAGTATATTTCTGCTTGGATTCTTCTAGATAGGCAACTACTCCCTAGTGAGTGGGAATTCACCACAGAAGTTTGTTTTGATTGAATTGTTAAATGAAGTCTTCAAATACTGATCATCTGCTCTTTACAACTACAAATCATGTTTCTTGTATATGTTTAGAAGAAAACTAAGTGGTGCAAGTTGCTTGAACGCTTTTGAGTTCTTTGCTACTTTGCTTTACTTGGAATCAGCTTTTTGCTAGTTGATATGGAGGCTGTAGAATGAATTGAGAAATAAAACTTTTTTATGGTGAATGCTACACTATTTCCTTTTATTCCTTTTACATATATATAAAAAAACATTTTGGGGAGACTTGTATTGAGTGTAATAATGCCAATGTTTTTTTTCCTTTGCCCACGTTTGAAAAGGTTGGAGAGAGCTTGCCTAGCTTTTGGTTTGTGTCTCTATTTACAACGCTATGTGGCGCTCTTGTTTAAACAACGGCATTTTTATTTTGCTTCCAACAAATGGTGTTGAAAATAAGAAGTGTTCCTAAAGTTTGAATTTGTATGATTACCTGATTTATTCAGAGAATTTAAGATCACTTTAAAGCAGTTCATACAGATGAGAATAGATGTTTCATTATGTTTAAGCTTTTGTTTCCATAGTTATTACCTGTTTTGTCATGTGAGTAAATTGTACTCTACCTGTGTACATCCCTTTCCAAACAACTTAGGATAAATGGCAATCATGGAGGAGAAACCCAAGTCTGCATTTCAACGCGCAAGTTAGTAGTGATTCCTTGCCTAGAGACTCCATGTGAATAGGAGGATGGTTAAGAAGGATGATCTGTTAAAACTGAGATTCTTTGTTCAGGTCAGTTTGATTCCAGGCTCTCTAAAGGAAGTGCATATGTGAAGGGGAAGCTGTTGCATACATTTACCTGAGAATCAGAATCAGCACGTGGCAAATGCTTCAGAACACGTTTTACCTTAAACATGAGCTAATTCAGCTGCTGTGTTACTTCTGCTTTTGGTCTTCCTTGTGCTCTTCAGAAGTGACTTTACATACTACTTGCTATAAAAGCTGAACAGCTGCATCACATTGAACCAGGGATCTATGACAGTCATCCTGGACAAATGAAACTGTGCTTAAGACTCCAACTTTGGTTTTATTTCAGACTTTTTTTGCTGGACCATTGAAATTATTCAGCTGTAATAGTGAACTGGGATTTTGTAAGGTGCTTGTACTGACGTGAAAAATTATTTGCCTTCTTTCAATTCTGTTCTTGATATGGAATGTGGAAGAGCTCTGGGGCTGCGCCACTCAGCTGATGAATATCTCTACTTCCCAGAAACACATTTTTTGAGTGCTCTATTTTGTCTGTGTTCTTCCAAAGAGATTAACTGCTATCCATGCTGCTACCTAGTGTTGTGGTTTAACCTGTCTAGCAGCTAAGCACCCCACAGCCATTTGCTCAGGGGTCTGTATACAAATACTGTGGGGCAGTTCAGACTCACACAAACAATAGTTTTAATATATGATGCCAGAAGTGCCACAGGGCAAAGCAGATCTACTGAGCGTAGTGTAGCCTACGCAAATAGCTCTAACGTGTGCTTAGGGCAAGAGATTTAATGAGACGACAGTGATATAATGAGACTACAGTGATACTTTCTCTTTCTGGCAAGATCTCATTGCTGCTTGTCAGAATTGGTGTAAGGAAATCCTAAGGTAGATACTGCAGCTGGACTGAACCTTTTTAGTGATGGGTCTTAGCCATTAAATGCACAATGAATTCTAGAAAAAAATTAAAATCCATCAATGTTTGTCTTCCCATTTAATTATTCACTGTCAAAGCATTTGCTTTAAAGTCTGTTTCTTGATATTGTTTAATGACCTGTACTTTATCTTCCTGCCTTTATCATGGTTCTGCAGACATCTCATATCAGTCTTACTGCTTTTTTCCTATATGATTGCTGTGTTCAGTCATTTTGTGCTTCTGATTTATCTTGATTACCATCTCTTTCACCCTTCAGAGAAAGGGTGACCAAAAACCTCTCGCATGTAAACATGCAAGACCTTGCCACAGTTGTTTGGGTTTGTTTTCCATTTCTAGTGGATCCTGAATTTCTTTGGGTTCACGGAGTTGATATTTGGCAAAGGCCTGTCTAAAATACTGCTGTGGTGCTCCCCTCTTCCCCAAGAGGTTGGCAGTACTGACTCAACAGCTAGTTGTGCTGCGTAGGGTTAAGGTTTTCTGGTTTTATGCTTCTGTCTTTTGGTACGGAGTTTCACCTGCCAGTTTACTTATGTAATCACACTTGCGATGTCTCTTTTGTTTTACTGCTGAAGTAGCTTAAAAGAATTATGTAGGGAACAGTACTTTTACCCCTTTGTCAGCTCGCTTAGGTTTGATAGCAGAAATCACTGGGGCAAGGCAGGGACAGGTTCACAAACCAATGTGCCTGTGTTGTTAAAACTGCCAGTGTTAGTTCATGTCACTCTTTTCTACTATCTAAATTGTGTCCTATTGAGAACATGGATGTCTTAAAGGTAACTCCCTCTGCTCAGAGAACCAGTAAGTAATGGGAGAACAACCATCTTTAGGGAAAAGAGGAGGAGAAAAAACTCACAACAAAGCAGCACAGGCTAGAGATAGAGAAAATGTAATATAGTTTATTCATTTTTATCTACTATTCCAATCGCCAGGTAACAATCTCTCAAATCTTAAAATTTGAGATTATCCTACTTACTGTTCTGCTAGAGACTAGGAGCCACCAAGTGTTTAGAGGCTACGTGTCAGCTGATTACTACCATCCACCCTCAGTATGAGGTAGTAGTTTTAGTTTCCTGCTTTGAAACAAGGAAGACAAGCAGAAGGGTACAGTTGCTTTTAGGTGGTATGTAATTTCTGAGTCAGCTATATACGAATAATACAACCTGAGCTTTTTACCTGCTTAGCCATTCAAACCGGCCTGAGACCTAACAAAATAAAGCATCATAGGGATTTGAATATAAGGATGCAGTGCTTTGAGGCACTTTTTCCCCAGGAAGAAGGTACTGGAAAAATCTGACTTGCCCATGACTTTCCTAGACGCGGTTGTACTTCAGGGCTGCTCTAAGCACCCTCGTGTGGAAAGAATTAATGCGTTGTTTGGTGGGAGTCATGGACCTTGCTGCAGAGCTAAGCCCAGCAGTGGCTGCACCTGCAACAGACCTGCCGTGGCTGCAGGACAAGTCACTGGCAACTCAGTATTTCTGAAAGGGGCCTTGGACTAATTTCAGCTCCCTTGGGCAAGTGAAACGTGCGCTAAGCGCTACTTCTTAGTGCCCGACAGGTGCTGCTTGTCTGGTGGTCAGCTTCCTGGAAGCGTGGGGCTTTCTGCAGTGAGCTAGGGCTGAAGCCAGGCTGGGGAGATGGAGCTGCTTACAGCATCGTGTGCAGGATCTGCGAGGCTATGGGTGGCAGTCATACGTGGTCGGGGAGGTGAGCGAGGTCTTTTGATGGCTATGCTGTCGTGTGTGAAGTAGAAGGGTGGGTAGACCGGGGTGCTCTAGAAGGTGGCTAAATATGTAAATGCTGAATTTGCTGTTTTTGGATTGTTTTGCTGTTACTTAAAAAGGAATGCTTTAAATTTTGGCCAAGATGTGAAGCTTGGAAACCAGCTTTTATATTTGCACTGCTATTCTCTCTTATGCTTAGTTTTTTAAACAGCTTTTTTTTTTTTTTTTTAAATGACTAAAACATTTTCAATCAAAAGTCAAAGTAGGTGTGCTTAAAACTGAAAGGATATGCCCTGAAGTTCCTGGAGAGGGATGTTTACCTGCTATGTGTATGGCAACAACGTATTCCTGATTGCGTGCCTGTCCCCACATCTTCACACTTGGGTACACACTACATTTACGGTCTTGGGTAACTTTCCGCTACCTTCAAAAGACAAGATTTGATTTGTGTGTGGCAGCTGGCCAAATATAAGAGTCTGTTAGAGTCCATTGGGTTATGCAATGGGCAAAATTACCCAGATGCATAAAACAGAAGAACAAAACATTAAGCATTAAGATCCAAAAAGTATGTTGAAGAAATCTTCATAGCTTTATTCTGCTTTGAGGAGTGAAATTTACTTCCATCTTACAGCTGTTAAATCACCTTTTTCCCCAGCTTTGCCATTCTCATCCTTAGAGCTGAAACAAAAAGAAAACAAACAAAGCCATTGTATTTTAAGTCTTTCTCTCTCTGATGTTAAATCTTTGTATTTAGAATAACAAAGAATACACGTACCTCCAATGGTTAATCCAGCAGAATAAGCATTGTTTTAGTGTTACAGAAAGAAATTAGTAGAAGGCATTAGTTCTAGTAATTTGGCAATAAAGTGAGTAATAAGAAACGTACTTCATTATTGCTATTTGAAAATTAGCACAGCTCTCTTACCTGTTTTGTTTCTGCTGCCTTCACTAACACATTACAGACAGGTGCTATTGTCCTTGACTAGAAGCTGACAGATTAAAAGGATGCATGAATACTTAAACCCGTTGTTCAAATTAACTCCTCGGTGGGCACTGTAACTTTTTGGAAGCCTTTTTCTTTTGTTGATGTGCAAAGCAAACTTCCCTCTTCCTGGTGCAGTGAGTCAGGGGGGGAGTTAGTCATATTCCTCAATTAAATCTGACGGAGCAGATTTATCTGTATAAACATCAGCATGGCTATAGTCTGTAACGGGGTATAAGCTAGGTTCCTTTGAAAGTGACAATGCAGGGCAGATGATTAAATGTTAAGGTTATTTTTAGAACAGCAATATAATGCTTTTGTTTGATATGTAAGAGCCTCCCCCCTCTAAGCTCTTGATCTGAGAATGCAGTGGGAATAATCTCCAGCCCTCCAACCTGTTAGTTTCAGGAGTCACCCAAAATAGTCCTGTGCACTGGGAGATGGGGGTACGAAGCAGCTGTTTACTTGATATATGCAGGTCAAACAAATGTCCAGTTCATGTTTTGCAGCTTGTTGCAAATCATAGAAGCATCTGAGCATAACCTTGTTATGGGACCACTGATGTTAAGCTTAGCTCTTACAAGGACCGCGCTGTTTGCAGACCAAGGTGTTCTGGTGGATTCAAATCCTGGTTGTGGTTTGAGAGCCTTTAGTCTGTCATAACCAATAGTCCAGGGATGTTTTCGTCTTTTGCTCTGCATTACAGGAACAGTTTTGTTGTACAACACTTTCCTCAGCACAAAGCGGACAAGTATTGTTTTCCATCATTGTATGTCTTCCAGTGGCAAAGAAAAAGCTAGCTCATTTAGACCCGCTACCTGCCCAAAGCTGCACTTTCACTTCCTGTGAGAGTCTATTCCATGCTGTCAGGAAGTTTTTCTGCCTGTTGAGATTCAGTTTTTCCTTTCTTCCTTCGTTCCATTATGTCTAGCCTTTGTTACGCCCCCAAGGTCCTTATTTTCCCTAATGAGTACTGAATCTTCAAAATATTTTCTTCTTTAAATTTCAATCACGCAAATAAGCTTAATAATCCTGAATGCTAGGGTGCTAATTACAGCACTGCCACCCCTCTCTCTCTGTATTTCTGAAGGCGTGTGCCGTGAGATACTGATCTCCCACCAAGCTCATAGGGAAATGAAAACTGCTCCAGTATGGGAAGAGCTATGTCCAGTGCTTCTGCCAAGTTAGGGCTGTGCTGACAGCTCCTAATTTTATCCCATATTTCTCCATATTGGCTGGGACATGGAACACTTCCTCTGCATCAAAATTGTCTTTTATCATCCCTGACTTTTCAATAACTTGCTCTGGAGTTTCATTTTGCTCTCAAAGCAAGACTGTAACATCATGGACCTCCTTCCTGGTCTGTCCTGTGCTGTCTTGCCATCTCCTCTTTCAAAGAGCCCTCAGCGTCTATTTAATGTTCAAATACTGCCATTGCTTCCCAAGTCTGAATTTCAGAGAGGATTATTTTTCTTTTATGGTTTGTTGCTTTAGTAACGAATGTTGAGATACCAAAATAATTTTCTGACTCCCCTCTTTTCACTGGTGGTGTTTATGGTTACCCTGGTAGGCTGAGGCTTGAACAGAGTTTGTTTCCTTGCTCTTTGTCATTCATTGTTCTGGATGTAAGAGGCTTTCCTGGTTTTGTTTCTTTCTTAGAATTAGCAGTGGGATTACAGGGCGGCTTGGGAAAAAATGAGTCACTTCCTGTTTTTTTTCCACTGATGAAAATGTCCTCAGGAGTGGTAATAAATAGGTGGAGGGGCAGAAAGGAATATGGCTTAGTTTCTGATTCTACTGGCACTTGAAGGTGCTCACTTGGAGGCAGAGCTGAACATGGGGGTGTATTTTTGACTTTACTGAGGCAGTTAGCAAGCTGCTATTAATTGGAATAAGGATTTTTCCTAACTGGCTATTTTCCCCTTAGTATTGTAAGTAAATCAGTAAGACAAACATAAATGAACAGCACAGGTTCTCAAATGTCTTTGCTACATTTTCCACTTCCCCAAAAGTCATTATTTCTTTTCCACTAACCTCAAAAGAGGGAAACCAAATGGCTCAGAGATGATCAGGAAAAATTGAAGCATCAGAAGCTTCTTTCAGGAGACAAAAATAGGCAAAAGATTGTTCCAGGTGGAGGTGCTCAGCTAACAACAGCTCAGGTATGTGGCCCACCTGGATGGTGCTACCAGCTCTCCTCTTTCCCCGGGCCTATTCAGGCCTACCCACACAGAAGGCTGGAGGATCAACAAATCACTTTTGCTAGCAACCAGCTTCTGGAGGGTGGGTATTGCTTCTCTGCACTGTCCAGACATACGTGTCAGAGGAATTAAGGCTATTCCCAAAACACAAGGGGCTGGAATAGTTGCTGGAGTGGTTCATCTTGCCTGTAGCCAGCCACTGGTATTTTCATTTGTTGGCATAGAGTTGTTGGCAGCAGCCTTTGCTCCTGGGGGACGCAGGAATTGCACAGGCAGCAGAATTGGTGCTTGAGGGAAGCAAAGGTTCTGAGTGGTAGACAAGGGCAGTAATTGATCAGAAGCTCTGGGCAGCACTGCTGGAGTATTTCAGGCTGTGCTGTGTGTGGCTGCATGAGGTTGCTGCTCCTAAACTGAATTACTTAACAGCTCTTCCCAGTCAATGCATGCAGCTGCACAAATACTTGAGATTTCTTTGTGATCTAATGTCCGCCCTCTCTCCTGGCTTTACTTTCATTGCAAAGAAATTCTGGATTTCCAGTGCATCTGTAGGCAGGGCCTCGCACTTTGGCTTCCAAATTGCAAGATTACTCAAGATATAGTCAGGAAGAAGGGGAGAGGGGAGGGAGAGAATCTGGAATCAGCACCCATGGCATCCCTTTAATTCAAATACAACATTCCCTAGTGCAGAATGTGGCTACTGTCTGAAATACGGTGATCTGTAAATACTCCTAAATGCAGTTTAATTGTGTGCACTAAAATACAACATAACCACACTATTATCCCTTCAACCTTTCTTGCTATTGTTCTTTCAGCCTTTTATTATAAACGTTATAGTAAGAAACAGACATCTTAAATATGAATAGATTATAAAAAGTGCTAAGAAATAATACTGTGGACTAATCAAATGTAGAGAGGAAAACTTTCACAGTTTTTCAGAGATAAATAATATCTACAAAGATATTTAACTCAGGTCAACAAAAATGTTAAAACTTGCATAGACATTGTCAAGGCAAGGCTGGATGTCTTGGTTCCAGAAAAATGATGACTAAAGCTGGTTATTAAACAGCCTTTCTGATTGCAGGTGCAATTTGGATTATCTAGGAAGCGGTCAGAATGCAGATAGGCACAAAAAATTCCAATATGGAGACAGCATCAAGAAGCAATGCTGCTAGTTACCTTGTAGAAATGAAAATTATCCTTCTAATTGAGGTAGTATTAATGAATCCCTTAATTGTAACTTTAAAGAGGACAACTCTTAATCTTTGAACATCACAGAAACTGGCTTTTCTGTGATAGGTGGTGTTTTTTTCCCAAATTTTGATATGGTAACTAGTGCATTGCTAAAGATGAAATAGTTCAACAGTATCAAAATGCAGATTAGTGTTTGTTAACAAAGCAGCAAAGAAATGATTAGTAATTGCATATTGGTCCATGAAACCATCAAAGTAATAAATGAAATAGCTGCTACCAGAGAGTAGTTCCAGAGTGGTACCAGAGAGTATCAGGCTTGCTACATGAGTGAGCAGCAGCGGCATGATTTTCCTGTTCTGTTACCTGTTAGTGAGGGGTCTTCAGTACCGTCTCCAGATACCTGACTCTGAAGATGAATGTGGTGCGCAGGTGAGCTCAAGCGTTCCTCTTGTTCTTGTAGGGAGATGGAGTTCTTGTGGGGCGCCTTGTTCAGGCTTGAGCCCAGGCTTCTCACCGGGTTCATCTGTGGCACTTCTGTGGTTTTTCTGCTTGGTGGCTGATAAACCTGACTATAGTGGCCTATGGGATGATATGATGGTTTCTCAGATTTGCTGTTGTCGTCGTCGTCATCAATAATAACTAATTCTGCACGGATAACCCCATCGTATCTTGACAACTTCTGATCTGCTTCAGCATCATCGTCATCAATGCGCTGGTAACCCATGAAAATCATTGTAACTGGTTCTGAGTCATCCACGTAACATGGTACGGCTTGGACAATCCTGTACTGCACATCTTCCTCATCTTGAGGTGCAGGGGATGTTTCATTATGATGGTAGGAGCGTAAAAACCTTGTTTCATTATGTCTTTCTATTGTATTCTGATAAGGTTTTAATTCCTCATGTGCAGCTCTTCTTTTTTCGTTATGTATCATTCTGTTCTCAGGATTAGCGTGTTCTTTCTTCTCTGAATGTGAAAGTTCTGGAGAGGGAGACTTTGGTGTTGGCTTTGGAAGACCCAGCCCATTCTCTTTATGTTGCTGCATGAAGTGTTCCCCCTTAGGAGAGAATTCTGCCTGACTGAGTCCATTCATCTGTCTTCTATGTGTGTCTTCCAGTTTTAGTCCAGGGACTAATTCCTCTTTCTGAGGAGTAACTGGTCTGCAAAACTTGTTTGCAAACACAGGCTCGTGATACTCTGTGGGAGACTGGGAATTTTTTTCAGTTGCCTGCCTTAGAAGGTCCTCCACCTCAACAGGAGCAAGTTCGTCCATCCCATTCTGTGTTGTGCTGCCGTTTGAGGACACTGCGTAGACTGACTTCCTTCCATCATCATAGACTTTAATACCTGTCTCTTTAAACTCATTTGAGGGAAGAGGTATTGTTGACAACACCGTGTTTTCTCCTGTCTTCATGTCTTTTTCAACTTTAATTTCCATTGCAAACAACGCTGTTGAAAGAAACAAGTGCTTAAACGGATGATGCAGCGGCTGGAAGAGATGTTTTAGAAGAGTTCTGACAGTGATGGAGAAAGACTGTCTGAATTAATTATCAAAGACGTAAAATTATCGCATACATAACCAATGTACTAGGTTCTCATTCTGCATCCCCCCTTCCACCTTGTCAAAACTTGTAGTGGAAAAATATTTTTGGTTGGATCTACTTCTGCAAGGAAAAATAGCTGATAGCCAGTTTCTGTTACGTGATTCTGACTGAGAAAGATGCACGTAACCTTAGCCTCCAGTGGTGTGCTTGGCAATAGCAGTTGAAAGACCTTGACATGCTACAGACTGAGAGTTTTGGGCACTCAGAGGGATTAGACAGTGGTGTTGGTAGGAAATAACCAGGTACTACCAGCTACTTGGTGGATGTAACTGCTGGCAGAAAACGTGAAATGTGTAGCATGGAGGGAGGAGCTACTAAATTATGCCAGACAGAGGAATGAAGTACTGGAAGGAAGCTTCAGTGTTGAAAACATTTGATCTCATTCTCAAAAGCAAATGCCTTGTGTCCCTTGTGTCCCACCTCTCAGTTTTGTTGACATCACTGATAACATAACGCAGCTTAACTGAGAACATCATCTCCTATCTATGATGCTCATCCTTTCCTTAAAGTGTTAGATTCAATTTTTAGGAAGCCTTTGCAAAAAATACCGGCAGCCTTTGCAGCTGTTAGTAAGCAGTACCTTTTCTCTTTTCTTCATCATCAGTGACAGTATGTCCTGCCCTCTTCAGTGCAGAAGGTCTGAAATACTTGGGAAGGTCAGGTATGCTGGCATATATGTAGTCTGCTGCCTCTGAATAATGAATATCACCAATGTACTTAATTATGTTTTTACTGACTTTTATGAGAACCTTTTTTGAATTAGTTTTTACTAAACATACCTTTTTCAGCTTCTGCTTTTTCAGTCTTCACTGACTAGGAAAGAAACCATTAATAATAAATGTGATTAGTCAGTTTTAAGATGTTAACGAGACACTGTTTTGCTTTACGTAAGTTTTAACTTCTGTACATGGCTTCCTAGTGAGAGGTACCCTAGAGGTGGAATCTGCTCAGCTTGGAGTATGGCAAGTGGGAAAGAGGAACTTGCTTCTGGTCATCTTACCCTGTGTCACTTAAAATCATTCTGGTAAAGACAAGGCATCACGAAGCGTTACTCAGTGAGACAGCCTCACACTGACTGGTTGACTTCAATGATTTTTTCAAAGGCCGTACTTTGGATTTCCAGTTAATTATCTCCCTGCTTATTTTTAAAATGTACGTGTGCATACGTAAGAACAACTGGAAGACTGAGGTTGAGTTTCATCAGGTTTTTTTGAGAAAGCTTCAAATTTTCAAATATCAAAATGACCTTTAGGCAGAGGCGCATGACGAATGATAAATCGCTTTTCACTGAAACTTCTCTCAGGGACTGAGGGGAAACACGATGCAGTTTGGTTGGATGCATCACCTGAAGGAGCATATATAATTCCTTGGTCCCTCTTTGTATTTGATCTACTGTTGTTTCGGAACAAAGGTTCATGACCACTCGCATGATCCAGCTAGCACTTCTCTCCCTGATTATAATGATGAATAATTAACACATTCTACCTCTGGAGTAATTTGGCACTTACCTTTATTATGTCTTCTGTTGTTTTCTCAACTGATTTAAGTTTCTTCAAAATAGATTCTTCCTTAGCTGAGACTTTCATTTCCTCTTTTTCAAGGGCCTCAATTTCCTTCTCCAGTCTGCAATTACAATTCCCTTTGATTTAATATCAGGTAGAGAACAACACTGCAGATTGGATTCAATCTGAATACAGACACTAGTGGGGCTGTTTCTACTTATCGTGGCAAATCTCACTCTGATACAGAATCAGCTTGTAATTTCACATGCCTCAGGAAAAACTGAAATTGTGTTCTCAGTTTTTAAAAAACGTACCTGCCAGATTCCTTCTGGGCCTAACGTGAAAACGGTGACTGAAGTTAACTTATTTATTTTTCATGAGAGAATGGCTAAGGGAATATATGCCCCCATGGGATTACCTCATCTTTAAGCAGATTTTCTCTCTACATTGTCTCAAGAAATGTGATCGTTCCATGGTAATTATGATGTTGGAAACTAGTCTGGTTACACCAGGGCTATGACTTGCTTGTTTCTTCATTCTGTGAGTACCTGAGCATTTAGGAAACAAGCTGTGATTTCTCTGGTGGTAAAAGTCAGAAGGCTGTTCTTCTAACTCCAAGAGTTAGAGTTTTATGTGAGGTCACCTCGCACACTATATTTTAATATATGTAGCTAAGCTGAATTCAGGAGGATAACACAAAGAGAAAAGGTCTAATCAATCTAGTAGAAGCTGCAATTTCCATAGGACCATCTTTATCCATGGAAATAAAATTGCATTCATGTTTCTGAGAGAGAGCAGGCATTGTGCTGATATTTCAAGGCTTTATTTGATAAAATAATGGCATTTGCAAATACTTTCTGTAGAACTGAAGTAGGTAAAACAGCACTTACCTGATTTTCTAATGTAAAAATTAATATAGCTAGGAATCATAATATGTTTTGCAGACTACTTTTATGAAGTGATAACTACATAATCATGTGGATTTTGAATACTATGCACGCTGCACAGCAGAGGATGCTAAGAGAGACTGAAGTCTGCAGCTTTTTTATGAGTTTGTTTTGGGATCAAGAATGAAGAATTTGCAGTCACCTAGAGTGGTAAAGAGGCTTTCCAAAGGTAGGCTAAGACATCAAGACAGTTCTCTACAGTTTTGCATGTGTGAATGTGGGTTCTGGGATTTCAGATTTCTTTCCTTTGGTAAAATTGATGTAACAAAGCCTGACTGACAGTGGGAACTTGGTTCTTGAGGTGAATAAACACAAGATGCTTATGCTTATAAGATATTTATATATGCAAGAGAAGTGTGGGGGCTGGGGTTGGGATGGGTGTGGGACTGTAGCATTTCTGATAGCTACAACAGCTCTTGTCTAGTCTACAAACTTCAAAACACCAGGCAGTTTTAGGGGTTCCACTTCAGGATTGTGAGCCAAGGTGTCTGTAGACGTAGGTGTGCTTCCTAGTTGTTCATCACTTTTTTACTTGATTCTCTGGGAAAATGCTGAAATCAAGTCTCCGGAAAGGATTTGTTTTTGGCATAACAGTAGTCATGTATGATGCACCAGTTCAATGCACCTAGGACAAGCAGCTTGGAAGGTTAATGTTTGAAGTGTTTGCTCAAGTGATATCCTCACCTATATTACCAATGAACTGGCAAGAGAAACTGAGTAGTTCATACAGTTGTGATACGCGTCGCATCAGCTGTTAATAACCACTTTCTAAACTTGCATTTAGATGAGATATCCTGCACTAAAACAATTTTTAAGGGTCCATTTGGTATAGAAGGAGATTTTGATTGCACCTTGGTTTAGTCAGAGCTTCGTTTTACAAAGATAACTTAAGGATACCAAACACACTAACTTTGGATATTCTCTAGAACAGAAGGATATTCAGCACTTGGCTCATCTCCATCAGATTTTAGTAGTGCAAGTCACTTGTCAGTGATGACATGGCTGGTGGGTTATTTTCTTTAAAAGCCCTCATTCTGTAAAAGATTGAAGCTCAGCAGTCAGAATTTTTTGGGCTATTGATTTGTACGCTAGGCTTGTACTTGATTTAAAAGGGGCCACAGCTCCCTTTCTCCTTCCCCTTTTTAGTTGTATGTTAAAGCTATATGATATGGCTTCTTGGGTATTAAAGCTGAGTAAAATGTTTAAGGTGTCTCTTAACTGGAGTTGTTATTTTCTCAGCACTGAGATGCTTGATGAAACGCTTCTAGTCAGAAAGGTCCAGGACAAAATATTTAACTTCTGTATATGTGAGAGGGAGAAATCTATGCTTGGTTGTTAAAGCACGTCTGAAAGGTAACGTATCTCAGTCAAATTCTTTTCTCTGGTGTGACTAAGGCAGTGACTTTAGGGAGGTGCCCCACAACCTATTTTTTCCTCTGTAGTCAAGACACTTCCATGCTGCATAAGCACGTATTCTGGGGGGTTTAGATAGAAGCTTTCTTTGTAGCCTACTAGTCATAAAGTCACTTTTCCATGAAGGAGATTCATAATCAAGTCCAAATTTAGCTCTGAACTGGATCTCTCCTGCTATGGATGAGTGCTATATAGCCTTAGCCTTCTGGTTCATCTCTTTCTCCTTTTTGCAAACCATTTTGCTTCAACTTCCAGGAAGAAACAGAAGTAAATTTTAAAATGTTGCATGTTTGACTAAAATATGTCTTCCATTGTTTTTGAATCCCTGTAGAAGTTGATGACTGTAGACTTAAGGTAATTGCAAATGATATCTCAGTTGCTGACTCTCTAGTCATAAGGGAATTATCACTGGATGATCAGATCCAAAACAACAACAAAAAAAATGATAGACTGTACTCCAATATGCTAGGGAAAAACTGCATTATAATTTGACTTATTCTTTAGTATGGGCTAAGATCTAAGACACCATACCGAAGTCAATGCTAATAATAGAAAGGTCAGCTCCATTTAAAACAGTAAGCAGAGAATAGTTGAATGCAGGCTAGCAGAGAAGCATTATTTAGCTGCTTTTGTGTGATTGCTTGAGGACTCTGAATAATGCTGTGACTCTTACAGTGCTATGAAAGAAACTTTCTGCATTTCTTACAGAATACTATTTAATATATTTAAATGTGGTTTTAAAGGAGACTTTGATTATAATATTATAATGTTAAAATTAATCATTAAAAACTCAGAAGCATAATGAACTAAAGGATCATTAACCTTTACTATGGGTTTGTTTTAGTTTGGACTGTAACTGCTACTAGACACAGGTGTAAGAAGAAAAATTTTGGGAAGTTATTAAAAAAGCAAAGTGGAGGTAGGATAGATGGGTAGGCAAAAAGAAAAAGTTATCTGGGAGATCAAGAAATGTATTTAAGCTTATGTATGCTCTCACGCCCATACAAACACCCACTTCAAGTGGTAATTAAGAAGACTGATTCAGTGATCAGTGGGGCTAAAGAAAAATGACACCCATGCAAATGGAAAATTGCATCTAGAACTTTTAACACATACTAGTATATGGATGTAAATACCACTTATGGTTCATTTTTTCAGAGGATGTTGTGCATGTGCACACTAGAACTTGTTGAAAGACCAATTTTTAAAAACTCAATATATGTTGTTTAAAAAATCAAAGTCCTTTTTAGGCCAGGACCTCTTTCTAGTGTTTAAATCTTTAGCAGCTTCTAAATACTCTGAATCGATGACATTTTTAGGAAGTTAATCACAGTCTGGTTTGAAAGGGTCTAGCAGCTGAAACAGGGACGATTTTAAAACAAACTAAAGCTAATATTTTTTTTCATGCTGTTGCTGTGTCTTGCAGAGGACTGGAAGCATAATGCAGTTGTTGTATTAAATCAGTCCTCCTGATATTTGTCCTTTCCTCCTTGAGTAGTGTTTGTTGTTTTAGAGGGCAAAGAAAGAGGTATGGAGATATGGATTAAATAAGGAGCTTTAGAAGATGAGATTCTAAACTGGTGGTGTCTCTGCCAAAACAGTAGCTGAGTTAACACATCTTCACTGTATACCTGACTGCTGCTGGCCACCAGCTGATCTGCGATTGGCACCACTACCAGCCCAGAAGAAAAAGGCTTATGGATGAAAAACAGATGATAGGATACCACCCTGGAGGATACCAGACTGAGAGGAAAAGGCAGCTTAGCAAGTCCTTGCATGTTTTGAGGTGAGTCAATGCTTTAGCAGCACTGGAAACCATCTAGCTTTAGCCTGCCTTAATGTATGTATCACGTTACAAGCTAGAGTAGTCCTTAGTAACATGGTGATGTTTGTGCATGTTTTTAAGTATGCTGTTTAGCAACTAAGTCTGTCACAAACTAATGCTATTTGCTGAAAATCAAATGATAGAATGGGACTGAATCTTCATTCACCTCGTTCCCTGACTCAGGACATGCTCACTTGGCTCACTGCAACTTCTCACAGACAAACAGGGTGAATAGAAAAAGATGTGTAAATGCTGTTTTTGTCTGTAACCAGAGCTTTGAGTCACTTGTCTGTAAGGTGGCTCAGGCCACCCACTGCTCACTGTTTTACTGTCACTAAGAAGAATGGAGCCTTCCCTTTTATTGAAAAATGCCCAAATCCGAACAGGTAAATGCTAGCTCTGACATCCAAGTAAAGAGTGTTTTAAAACAGGTTTAGGAGGGTAATGGAAATGCCACTGTTGTAAATGACTTGCATGCAACTGCAAGCACTTGTGCTCTCAGCTGACAGAAACATCCATGGTTCTAGGGGTATTGAAAAAAAAAATCTTTAAAGTGATTCAGTTTTTTAATTGATAATGAAAACCACGTAACTGTCAGAGTGGACAGAATCTACTTGAAACAACAGTGAATTTTAATAATTGGATGCACAGTAGAAAAATTCTACTGAGCTTCTCAATATATCACACTGTTACTACATGACAAGTGTGAACATGATCAGTATTGCAACCTGATGGCATAGGTCAAAGGTGTGACTTCATTTTATGTGTATGTAGTCAGGCAAGCTTTTACTAGTTTGGGTACCATCTATGGCATGGCAAAGTGCTGTGCAAGTGTGGTGAGTGCATGTGTTGTGCTTTTTAGTGGACTTTGTTCATGCTAGACTTGGCATTACTAGATTTCTGTATCTGTCTAGTTTGAAATCAGGTTGAGTATGTCTAAACAAGACACGATATGGAAGACAGAACGGATGCCTCTCTGGAGGCCTTTGCCAGACCACTATTGAGCAGTGGTAGGAGGTATAACTTACAGGAGGAGATGTTTGAGAATAAACCTGCTTAAATTTTTAGTTCAGAGGGAAGTTTGCATATGACTCAGGCTATGTACTTCTGCCTCAGTTCTCCATCTGTAAAGTCAAATGCCTTGCCTATCTCCTCTGTGTGTAACGAGGATAAAAGCTGCCCAAGTCTCTGAAGTATGGATTGCCTAATTATGAGAATAAATATATCAATAATGAAAATGTTTCTTTTGCTAGTAAGGCCTTAAAACCTCCGAATTGTCTTTAAAACTTCAGCAATGGTAATGTTAGTAATTTTTCTACTGCTAGGTGGGTCAGGAATATAATTAGGACCATTTCTGTACCTATTCTTAGTTCCAGGATGCAGCTTTCTTGTTCTATTGCACCTTGCTTGGTGATGAAACTGTTTTCATGCTTCTTTTGATTTACAGTGGGTGAACATCACCACTTATATTTTTCTATATGCTGTCTTGCAAAACACATCCACAGTAGAAGGAAACAGTATTTGCTACATAAGTACTACTTCATTGTACCTGTGAAGTTATTGTAAGAGTGAAGACAGTGTCGTTCTGTTATGCTTTCATTCAATCTTTTCATTTTATGCTTGTCATTTGTCTGATGTCTTTCACTCCAAATAAATCTGAAGTATTTCACATGTACATCAGGTAGTAGGAATCATTTTAAGGAGGAAGCAGTCTAGGGGAGGTTGCCAGAAGGCAAGAAAAGGTAGTTGGTGCGTTTGGTATTGACAATAAATGGTTGTAGAAATATTTAGTGGGGAAAAAAATCAATTGCCATGGAACGGTGGTGTGTGTACATATATATATAAAAAAAAAAAAGATGAAACATGAAGGGGTGTTGTAGAGAGAATAACTATTTTAATAGGAGGAGAAAGGCCTATGTCTAAAACCAAACATTTAATGCAACTTTTCTATTGTGGTACTTATGTTTGCAAGCAAAGTTATTTCATTTTCATCGACATTTAAATTGCTGATTCATGGTCAGAATCTCAGCCATCTAGATGCACAAACATTGCTTGTGCTTGTAATTAACTCAATTGGAGTTATGTAGAAGAACGCATGCCTAATACATTTCTCTGAAATGCAGGCGTATAAATAGAAACTACTTTGAAAAACAACAAAAACTGGCATCCCTGAATCTGATCTACATGGGAAAGGAATTCTAAACTCTTTTTTTGGGGTGCAGGGCAAATGTTAATCAAGTTTCTGGTAAAAATTCCAGTTGGAATGTAACAGGCATTTCTGTAGTTAGGCTGTTGCAGTTTCAAGCATACATTAAGCTTATGAGCTCAGGAACTTTGGCCTTGTTTGGTGTAATGTCTGTGCTCTTGGCCATGTGATACAGTACCAAATGTGCAGCCTTCCCATTCACAGTGCATCTGCATGGAGGCCTTGTAATTTTATATATATATATATATATATTATATATAAAATTTATATATATATATAAAATGATACAAATGTTTATATATTATATTTATATATATAAAAAAGAGGTGGTCTGAGATCTTGCTCTGGGATTCATGATGTCCTTTAAGTAAGCAATCAGGTATAAAGAATGGTTTAGCATGCTCATTTCTCTCACTTCTTCCTTAAAGCAAAAATGCATTTTAGAAAATTTCATTTTAATGTCTATGGCTATATTTCAAAGGACCTGGAAGCTTCTAATTCAGGTAAATTTTATAAACTTATTAATCCTTCTTAACTCAACTGCAATCTGGAATTCAAGCGGAAAAAATAACTTCTTTGATGCTAATTTACCTCTGAGTTAAAGTTTTTTTGCATTTGAAACTCCAGTTTGGTTACTGTTCTACTATTTGTAATAGTGTTAAATTCTAATCAGGCTAAAAAATTGTATGGCTGAATTCAGAGAAGTGAAGCTTAATATGGGTGTAATAGAGAATTAAAAATAGAAACAGTGTAAATAGAAATTAAGGATGCCGAACTGAAGACAAAGTCAAGACAGTACTTACAAGAACAGCATCAAAATACAACTGGAAGTAGAAACCCAGATCCTGAGAGATGTTGAAATGGCATTGCATCTCTGACTTATCAGCCCTATTTGCTGAAATCTCTTAAAAACCATCCTATAATACTAATTAAGTCTCAATCCTGCTTTCCCTCCTGTCCTGTTTTTGGGAAGACTTGGACGTGCTGCCAGCATTGCTGTGAGACAGCTTAATTGCGATGACTCAGGTGCAGGAAACCCGTAAGGTTTGTTATCAGGTAACAGACTAGACGTAGATGCTGGAGATTACCCTTCCTGATGGAATACCTCAGTGTTTATAAGGCAGTTTATATAGCAGAAGCTAAACAGTTTTTCTTTTTAGTGGCATAGACACTTACAGGCCTTCACTATAATAGCATTGCTTATTCTTTACACAGATGTCATCAAATTAATTAGCACCAGCGTAGGTTATGTCAGGGGAATAAAAACATCCTTTCCCCAACATATCTACACACCAAATCCATTACCAGACAGTTCTGAGGCTTAAAAAAAAAATCTCCCTCACCAAATTTGTTGTGGCACAAAAGAGACTTCAGGTAAACCTCCAGCTCTTGAAGTCAATGGGATTTTGAAAATCTATTCTACCCCTTCTACCCCGCCCCCCCCCAGTGCATCACACTCTCACAGGGACCCCTCTCACCTCTCCATAATCACCACCTGTGGGGATATTTTTAGGGCACAGTCTTCCTCCTACCATTGCAACAAAGAATTCCAGAGAGCTACTCGAAAAGCTGTTCTGCTGGGAAAAGTGCTTTCAAGCAAGAAGTCAGCATAATTATAGGAAAAACTAGCACAGGCTGTTGCCTGTCAGTGAGGAGAATTATCATTGGTGTCAGATGGAGTAAGGGGGGGAGTGGGTGTGAGATAACCAGTGGAGATAATCTGGGTGACAACTTTGCCAAAAGTGTGTAGGAGGACAGTGGAGGAAGAGGAGAGTATGGAGGAAGGTGCTATTGAACTTAAATAGGGGAAGAAGCCTTTCTTAAAAAAAAAAAAGTGGTGTGTGGGTGTGTGTTGTTTCTTTCCTGAATCTAAAGAACCAAAACACTTCAGCTTTGCTGTGGATGCTGATGGGAGGTACTGCTTGGGATGCCTGGACCCAGTTCTCATACAGAGCTGTACTGGGCTTGGGAAAAGCTAACTGCAGATAACGTCATGAGTGCCTAGAATGACATTCGTAGCAAATAGAGGAGCCGCATGTGTGACTGCCTCTGTAGGTCAAAGTCAGCCCTGTGTGGGAGGGCAGCACTAGGGAATAAGATTTATAGGGACATTTTACATTAAAAAATAAATACAAAAAGGCCTTCACTGTAACAGGCTGCTGTGAATAAATGGAGGAGACAACTGCATGGAAGATAAGAGAAAGTAAAGCAAGTGACACTAGGGGTAGGCGGCTTGTGATGTTTAGAAGTGCCATGGTCTGGTAGAAATCAAGTATTAAAGGCTGTGTGGGATCTAGCAAAATTGAAGAATTTCTAAAATGATTTACTGATATTTTAACAACCTGACTCCACAATGACTCTCTCAGGGCAAAGCCATACGCTGTGGCTTACATCTGAGTATAGCATGACATGCATCTGGGATTAGAAAGAAATACTTTTCAAAACGTCTATTGTGCGGTTTGACAAAGTTTGTGAGGCAGAAGCTTTGCGACACAGAAGCGTTTTTATGCTCTAATTCTAGCTGATCAGAAAACACAACAGAGATTGCTTTGCTCTGTATCACACTGCATGCGTTCAGCCCTCACTGACTTTGTAATCTCCCACAAAGTAAGGTGAGACGTTTAAGGAAGGACCACTTAAACCCAGACAGAGGGAAAGGGCTACTGCCCTACCTGAAGATGTCTTGTTCCAGCTCATGAGTTCGTTGTTGGTCCTCTCGATTCTGCTTTTGCATTTCTTCTTGCTCTTTTGGAGTGAGAGAACTCAGGCCATCCAAAAGCCATTTTTCTCGCAAGGCCTTTTTCTGACAGGAAAAATACAGAAAAGGGTACTTTAAAAGTTAGTCTATTCAATCATTTGCTGTATTTGCCTTGCTGTCATAGATGTGCTCCACACTGTTGTGCTTTATCTAGCATAAAGCAACCTAACAGGGAAACTGCCACTGAAAGAGAAATACTAAAAAAAAAACAAGTTTTGAGATTGACTTAAAAAGAAAATCAGTAAGAACAATGTCCCATTTTATTAGTTTACCCCAAGTAAAGGTAGAGGACATCAGTTTCTACCTGACATCCTAAGGTATTCAGCACTTCTGAGGGGTGCTTTTGTCCTCAGTAAAGCAGAACAGTTGGGCCAAAGCACACACATTACAAATTCATGCCAAAGGCCTCAGTCTGAGGTGCTATGGTTTATTTCAATAGCCCTGGTTTATTGGGTCATAACATAAATGCTGAGGGAGAGAGGAAAAAGATGAGAAGATTCTGTAAATAAGGTTGTCTGGGGGTAAGAGATCTCTGGGGAGTTAATGATGCAACACTATCTCCTGAGCTTAAAGGAACTTGCATAATTCAGCATTTTGTCTGGTGAGGGGATGTGGGGCAAGAGTAGGACTGGAAAGATGAAGCCCAGAGTGCTGGTACCTGGTTAGTCTTTGAGCAGACCTACAACATATTTAGGACTGCTACTGTAGGGTCAGATCTGGGGATTGCTTATTTATGTCCACGCCTGTTTATCTGGAGGTGGTTTTTTTTTTTTGTATAGTAGTGGTTTATAAATGAGTGTCTTGCTATGTGTATAGGTAAGTAGATCTCTACGTTGTCTTCAAATTTTGCAAAATCTGTCTGTATGCACTGATTCCTACAGCCACTCTATGTGAGCAGTGGCATCTGAAAGTCACCCGAGTTCTCTGTCATTTCAGGGGAGAGATGCTCATGGAGATAAATTCATATTGGCAGGCTAGAGGCTGAAAGTCATGCAGACTTTCTTGTCAACTATTCCCTCCCTTCAGTCTAACTCAAGATCATAAATTCAGTGCTGCCTTGGGGAATAAGAGAGTTAGGGCTCTGTAGTGAAACTTTCTCAACTGGGGGGAAGCATGTATATGAAGCTTTTAATTAACCAAAACTTTTCCATTTGTAATTTAGATTTCTTGAAGTGTCTGATATCCACATTGGTTTTTTTATATATATAATTGTGTTAATAGTAGGATGTGGATGAAAATTAAATTGGATTTTGACTACTGCTGCTTTGAGGCAGAGCCATGCCCAGCACTGGTGCGAAGGCTGCATTAGCCTCGGTGCTGCTTGGAGTGGCTGCTGGGGTCCTTGCCTGCATCCTGTGCCTTCAGTTATTTAAACTGTCACTTCCCACTCTTTTTTGATTACTGTATGCTTCACGTGAGGTTATCACCGAGGGCCAACTGATGGTGGAGGGTGCACAGGGAACCTGGCTGTAGTTAAATACACATTTTCATCTGGCTTCACGTGCAACACAAACAGTGGGATAGAAACTGTGGGTAAAGCAAGCGTGCTGGGAGTTCTGTGGCAACCTTTGGTAGTGTTTTCTGCAGAAGATAAGAGCAATGTTTACAGTCACACTAGCCCTGTAGGACAACGGTCTGTCTCACAACACTGGATCCTAGGAAATCTGTCGGAAACGAGGGCTGCTCAAGACTGAAGTTCTGAGCCTTGACTCTGGCTTTGGGGACTTAGCAGCCCCTTCCAACTTCATGGCAGATGCCTTTCAAAAAGGCTCAGATGAAATGGATGCAGGTACTTTAATGGGATGGTTTTATCTGATCTAGTAGATGCGTAAGTTTGGTGTTGGCACAACCTTTATTGACTGCAAAACACTGTTCACCCAAGTTAGAGGGAGCACAGTTATTAATTTCCTCTGAATTGAGGAGTTCAGGTTTTAGTGCTAGGTAGGACTCTGAGAAAAGTGAGATTTTAATCCTGGTTGGAACTGAAAGTTTTTCACTGCTGACTCAAATCTGTAATTCCTTGTGAGGACTACAGCAAGGCTGGCACGGTGGACCTTGCTAACTGATAACCCCCATTGAAATCAACAAAAGCTTTGTGTATGTGTAGGGTCAGACCCAAGAAAACAAACTCCCTAAATACAGGGATAGACAATGGTGTTATTTCTGTGTTTTCCTAGAATAGTTTGCTGCTCACAACTAAATGTCATGTAACCTCATGAATTCCCTTAGCCACTTCTCAAAGCTTAACACGCTTCACAGTGGAAGCAGGCTTTGAACAACAATTTCTAGGTGTTAGTCAGAAGGCCACTCCAATGAGGCACTGCCACAAGCCAGTGCCGGAGCAGCTGCCGTGGGGATGTCAGGTTCTTCCTGCTGTCTAACGTTTCCTTCTGTTGTAAAGCATCATTAGCACTGTATTTAGGTTGTGCAGCTGTGTTACGGCTCTAATATGAAAGAACACTTATTTCATATTGCCCTTGTTACGTTAAATGAAAGGGATGTTTTTATGCTGTGATGTAAGACCCTAAAAATGGCCAGATTGCTGGAAATTGATCCTTTTCTCCTGTAGTTCATTGTCGCAGCAATGTGACTACATCTGCAAATTCAGTGAATGCTGTCCTTTGCCTGTTGCTGGTAGAAGTCCATTGTAATCCTTAACAAGGCTGAACTAACCCCAGAAGACACAGCTGTCCACTGCAAGGCACAGGTGTTTGGAGTTTGCAGGTCCTGCTCTCCCAGTGGTATGGCAGTTCGCCTTACATGAAGCTGGGAGAAGTATAAATCACTTCTGTAACTTTCATTCAGGCTGTAGTTCAACATTAACACCTGGAAAAAGGTGTGTGACCAGCATCTACAAGATAGTGCTTAATGGAGTTCAGACATATCAGAGAAGAAAAAACTAGACTGGAAGAGCTCTTGGAAAATACATGCACACCACTGCTGACAATGCTTTTCAAGCAACTCTGATCCTTTCCCTTGTTCCCTCAGTGAGGAATATTCCAGACAGTACAAAGTACTATTTGCCAGTACACAGAAGTACTTGAAGATGAAATTTCCCAATATCCCTCCCTTGTGGTGCCAGTTAGGGCCTTGCAGTTCCATGGAGCCCTGGTCACCCAGGTGTGCTGTAGTTGCTTCCATGTCCTCTACTCCATGTGGTAGCGAGGCACATGTATGGAATCAATATTCCTTCTCCAATGTAGCTCTGCTGGATAAATAAGACGTGTTACACCTCATCTGTCTCTTCCTAGTATGGAGTTAGACTGGGGGCAGCAAAGTTGTTGGAAGCCAGATTCCGCTTTACAAAGAGGAACTCACAACAAAAACCCAACCCGAACTAAAAACAAACAATCCCAAACCTTTTTGTAAACCTGTTGGTAAGGGTTGTAAATAGGAATTAAGGGCAAAACTAGGAACAGAATAGCGATATCCATCTAACAGGAACATCTATCTAACAGTGAGAATCACGAACCTGCAGTAGTTTCCCAAGGGAAAGGTGTGTTATGCTGACATAAATTTCACCGTACACAACTGGCGATACTAATAAATGAGTGAAATCAGCCTTAGTCACTAGGGAAATGAGCCCTCAGAAACGTTTACAGAAATGACTAAATATTCTAGAGGTCTAAACTTGTTTTGAGGTGACTTATGCACAGGGTTCTTGTGTTGTTTGACTCCATTGAAATACCTGAGTTAGTCTGAAGCATCAATCCTTATTAAAGAGCAAGCCCCCGAGGACATGCAGCAGAGGATGTTCATATAGTGAATGTCTGTTATTAGGTGCCTGTCTTAGCACTCATTTGGAAGAAGAAAAATCTTTATTTTGGGTGCTCTGAGTAGCTAATACAATATATGTATATGTACACTATACATATAAATACTTTAATGCATGCTTGATCCCTCTGTGCCAAGTGAATCAATTCCCATACAGCTCCTGGCTTCATTTCACGTGCAATGTGACTGATTTTAAAAACCTTTCTGTATGATTTGTGACTTCCTATAGGACAGACAAACAAATTATATCCTGTCTTCCAAAGGAAGTATATGTGTGAAATATTACTACTCCTTGTCTGAAAAGGTCACTCAATAACACACAGAAAAAAGCTGCTTATGATGGTCTTCTGTTGCTACATTTAGAAAACTGTATGTCGTATGTGGCATTGGATTGCACTGTGTGCCTCTATGGCACAGTAGGTGCATTTAGCACATGATTTAATGTAAAAAGAGTTTCTAGAAATATTGGCCTATAGTTATTTGTAAAGTAAACATTTGTGCGTGTATGTGTGTGGGGAGAGGATTCTTCCTTGCTAAGCTTAGTATCTCAAATATTTTTCTAGGAGCATTTTAGTTTTTGTCAAAATCCATAAAACACCTTCTGAGTATTTTTATTTTAACTTTTAAACTAAAAGTAAACCTCTAGGTGATGTTTTAACTCTATTAGTGCTAAGTGAAAGCATGTGCTAAATCTGTTGGCGAACTGCTCCAGTACTGTCTGCAACATGAGTGAGAATTAGTGGGGTGTCTAGACCAGATCAGTTCTTCCTCAAAAGAAAGGCAGGAGAGTCCGTTTGAATGAATAGGCAAACAAACTTGAAACATAAATTGTAGTATACCATATATATGGAAGAAGATAGTTGCACTTTTGCTGTTAAAGGATTTGGAAAACGTTTTTCTCCTCTAGGCCTGCTGTATTACACAATTGGTTAAGCCTGTCCTCGTGGTCACTACCTTCCAATAAAACCTGAAGCATGGGTGACTTGCAGTGGCTTGCCTGTCCCAATGAACCAGTGTATCATAACTTGGCTTGACACTAAAGAGAGGGTAGGTGCAACCTAGGAGCAGGTGTCTGTTTTGAAGAGGAATCTGCTTTAATTATGCTTCTCCCACGCTTGCTCAAAGAGACACCACACTTCAGGTATTGCATTCTGTGTCTTTCTTGGAAACTTTTTATTCACTCCTAAATAAGAAGACATGTAAAATACCACATCTTGCATATTTCTAGAAACAAAATAGGTCAGTGTTTTTTTTTTTGTTTGTTTGTTTTTTTCTCTTTTCTCTCCCCCTATGCCTGATAAAAGTGCAACTGCACATCATTATTGTGCCGTGTCTGTAGCAAGCGAGGTTGCTGTAGTGGAATTAGGGAATGTACACACCCAGTCTGAAATGTGAGGCTTAATTTTCAGCTGTGAGTTATTCCTGGTTATGATCTCATTTTATGCCATGAAAGTGATCAAATAACATTAGCTCCTGAGTGTGATTTTTTTTTTATTTTTTTTTTAAAGCATGATGCTTATTAAAGTCAAATGGAGTCCTGGCAAGACTCCAAAAAGCTGTGAAAATTTGACAGTAAAAGCATGACTTAAATGCACGAAGATTTGCATTCCAAAATCCTTATGCAAGTTGAACAACTTAAGGCTATCTTTAGTTATATAACTCCAACACCTTACTTACTTTTAAATGCTGGTGTTTCAGTTTTTCCTCTTCTACTTTTCGACGTTTCTGTGTAATTTCTTCTTGCAGTTTTCTTTTGTCCTACAAATTAAAAGAACAAAAACTCTTTAGTGAAATTACTTAGTGCTAAAAACTGGAGTGTGTGTTGTTCATTAGGATGAAGTCAATCCATGCAAATAAAGCCTAGCTTTAACTTCACTAAGAGAGTGGTCAAGCAGTGGAACAGGCTGCCCAAAGTAGACTCCGTCTCCCTGGAGGTATCTGAGACACATGGAAGTCTCTTTAGTGCAAGTGTTGTTCGCTGCTTTGAATCCCTGAGTGCCTCTTTCTATGCTCTTTAAGATCCTTTACAATGTACATCTTCAGGTAGTACTTGAGATTCCAAGGTATGATTTTTTGGATGTATCTTCCCAAACAAAGCCTTGGAGTTATTTGCAGTAGAATTTTGTTTGTTTGTTTTTTGAATAGCTCATTGCTGTTTTGTAAACCTGATAATAACTTCACTTTATTTAGGCTGCTTTGTTTCTGCAGTACACTGCAACAAATACACTGAGATGTTTCAATTAAATGCTGTGAATTGATAGTCAACTATCACATTAGAGAGAACATAGTTATGTTGTGCGGCAAGGGTAGTAAGTAAAGTTGTGAATAGAACCCCAGAATGATTTCTGATTTCCTGCACTGCAAGACCCTGGCAACTGTCACGGGCTTCCTAAAAATAAATAGATAAATAAAATCTCCAGTATTCCTCCGCAGTCAGATGTTGCTGGAGGATGCTGGATACTAATCCTCGTATGTGCACAGAAGTCCTCAGCAGATGAGTGTGCTGCCCTATTTGTTGTGTCAGATACCAGGAAGCATAAAATATTACAAGGCCTGGATTTCTTCTCTGCAACTTCAAAACATTTCTTATCTTTTGAGCCCATACACTAGAGACAAAGTCCAGGTTATGAGTCAGGTTCAAACACCATTACAGTAAACAAACCCAATCCTCCAACCAAACACCCCCCCAAACATGTCAAATTACCACGTTGTAAGTTTGAATCAGGTCTGAAGCAAATATGATAAATGTACCTGTTGGTTTTTATCAAGTGTAATATATCTGGAAAACAACCCCAAATCCTCTTCACCTCCTGTAGATTTCCTTTTGAGTTCTTATTTTTTTTCAGTTCCAATAAAGTGTTTTTTTTAACTCTGTCCACAATTTATTCAGACAGTAATATTTGTTTCACAAATAATCTCACTACTGTGCCAAAAGAATGAAAAATAATTTTGTCCCCCTTATTAATTTTTTAAAGAATTCCTGTGACGGTGATCCTTCAGCAGTTCTCTACTTAGCCCAAACAGCCCCATTCTTTCTATTTAATTCTTTTGCAACTGAGTAGTTTGGAGTGGAGATTAAATCAGAGGAGAACTTGGATTTGGCCATTTTCTGTAGAACCAATGTATGTTTGTTTAAGAAAAACCAGACCCTCAGTATTTCCTTTAAAACAATGTATGTTTGAGGCAGATTTCCCATTAGAACAGAAACTGAAAATATTCTCTTAGGTCTTCAGCATTAATTTCACTCAGTCCTTTTTTCCCCTCTGGAAACCGACAGGTAGGAATTTGCTTAATCTATGCTTGTCCTTTTTAGCTTGTAGACATCGATAATTAAGGTAGAGCATCAGCAATTCAGCGTTTTCATTTAAGTCTACAATGCAAAAAGGAAAATCTTTCACCTCTTCATTTGGTTGTGAAAGGGGAAAATTGATTTGTTCTGGATTTCTCTATCTGCCTTTTGACCTGCTGTCCTTCAGGCAAACATTCAGATGTGATAAGATGCATTTTAGACTGTCCAGTAGCTATTTGCACACACAGTTTCACTGCTTTAATTTTAAATTTGAAAGTGTAATACAACACAGTAAGATCAGTACAGGCAACTTAGCTGTCTTAAGTCAATAGCTTATAACACAGAATCAAAATGTAACAATTTCCAGCACACATTTTTCATTTTCCTTCCTGAGATTAAAACATTCTTCAGGAAACACGAAGTAGGCAGGAAACAAAAAGTAGCTCATTAATACAATGCTACTTCTAAGCTTTTTTTTTTTTTTTTTTTTTTTTTAATAGCAAGTGATAACTATAAGCACTTACTGTTATGGCCTGGAATCTTTCCTTCAGCAATTCAGCTTCCTCCATTCTGGAAATCAAAAACAGACAAGTAGTGAAGGAAAACCGAAGGAGACCATAAACAAAAGCCTCCTGATGGGGCTACAAAAAATGCTGAGGTGATTTGATCCAATTCCAGAGCAGAGAGAAGGCAGAACGTTTGGCTTGTCGGGAGAGTCCCTGAACAGATGAACAGATCAGTCCAGACAGACACATGTAATGAGGGTGTGTAGAAGAGGCAGACGTGGAGAGTGCTGGCATGAGTTGACTGACAGGTTGGAACAGTGAAGCACAAGCCCTTTTCCTTCAGAAGCTGCCAACTCTTTGTTTTAATGCGCTCAGTTAGCATGCCATTGCTGCTTTAACTGTTACATGCCCAAAACAGAATCTTTCAGAACCATGGTAGAAGTGAATTTTCACGTTCCTATTCCTTTCTTCCCTTTTGTGTGTGCCTCTGACAAACAGATACTTTAAATGTAAGCATTTCTATTTCTTGTGAAGCTTGTTTCACCTGTAATGTTTTAACCCGTTGTTGGCGCTGCAGGTGGCACGGGGTTTGCAGAGGTGACGCCTTCAGTTTAATTTCCAAGATTAAGTTTTAGAAAAGCTGTACTCATAGCTGAAAGAATGTTTTAAAGATGCTAACCTAAAGTAAAATGAACTTGAGGCAATCAGGTCTACCACGGAATGCGTGTTAATCTGTGCAATTACTTGTCAGCTATGGAAGACTCAGTGGAAGCTTTATCTAAGTAAGGATTTCAGGGATCATCATTTCAGTGCCTAGGATGACAGTGCTGTGTTAGGTGAATCTAAAATGCCATTGACTCTCACAATGAATTTCCATTCAGCTGACTCGAAGGTTTTTTTTCTATTTTTTTTTTTTCCCCTGTGTGTGTGTGTGCGTGCTATGGGTTTCTGCTGAAAACTGCATTATGCTCCTTAAAGGCAGACATACGTTTCGACCTTTCCAATTACACGAGTGGGAGTCAGCCTTCCAAAATCAATTTAGGAAGCTTGTAAAACAAGGGGAACTGCCTCTGGCAAGATCCAGTTGTGGAAAAAATTCTAACAAAGAAGCAAGATAAAGCTAAATTCAAAGAGCATAAAGATGTAACGTGAATCCAAAACCTTTGTTTACCCCTCAGTATCACGTAACTTAAATCTCTGCAAGGGCACCAACATGAGTGAGCATTTAAATTTTATTTATTTATTTATTTTCCTACCACTACGTTGAGGTAACTAAACTCAATGGGATTTGGTGAGGGATTTTACTTTACATGTCAGTATAATTACCTGAAGCTTGGTGGGAAATCAGGCTCATTACTAAAAAACTCTAAGACACTACCAAACTGAACGCTTAAAGTTACATACTCATAATCCAATATGAATTAATATTTAATTTAAATTTCCACCTTTCTAGTATGTCATCACTAGTTCACATACCCAAACAAACTATTCCTCTCCAGACTGAGATTAAGGATGCATTAATGCTTTGTTTATACTGTGATCCACCCTGAGGTTTTGTTCAAACACGCAAAGACCCCATATTTGATTCTCCAGTGAAAATGCTTTTTAAAAATATTAATATATGCTTCATTTGGTCAGCACCCAAAATTAAAAAAAAATTACCACTTAAAAGCAAATGAAAAGTTCAAAGGGAAGTGTACTGAAATATATCAAGAGCCAGATTACATGGGAATTTAAAAGTATTCAGTTTATGGATTGGAGAATAAATTCAACCACACCACTAAATTAAATATACTCTTCCTGCGAAAGCCAAGATAGGTTTTCTGTTTAATCTTTCATAAATTAGTATAGATTTCTTTAATTTTTGTATTCTGTGAAGTTCATCTTAAAGTTTAACTGTTTATGTGGATTTCAAACTGTTCAAAAATATTTGAAGCAGCAAATGATTACATCGGAAATAATTCTGTTTTGGGCCAGAATCTGTTCTCTGATATAAACGTGATTAAGTTTTCATTGGGTGAAGAAATGAGATCAGTAGTTCAGGTTCAAATTAGAATCAATGGGTTTACATTGCTTTGAATTTTTGTGATCTAGAGTATTTTTTTTTAGTGTTATTCTTCAAAATTATTTAAACACATTTAAAAGCCTTACTTACCAGTGTTACGTATTTACAGACCTCAAAATGATTTAAAGTCTTTCACTAATCTAAGCCCCCAGATTTTTCAACTAACCTGAAGATGTCTTCTAAAATGTTGCTTCCCTTTTTAAGTGACCATTATTAAGAAAGTATTTAAAGCCCACTTAAAACGTTTTAAATTGTTTAAATCATACGTATCCTCTTGCTAGGAAGGATTTGTTGTCCAGTCAGTAGGTTGTTTTCCAGTTATCTTAATCCTATTCGAGATGGGATTTATGGACAAGGGAAGAAATGGACCAGCTGTCCCTCTGTCTGCCCCTTGAGCCTGCTTCACCAATAGGAGTATCCGCAATGTCTTGTCAGCTCAGTGAATCTGAACAGCTGTGTTTTCAGCCTCTTTTCAGGGTTCTTGGAACAAGGTTTTCAGAACTTGCCTGCCAGCAACATATCCAGAGGAAACTATTTACCTATTCTGCAAGCTAAAGCCAAATATATAAATAAATAAATTTGGAAGAATAATTTGTTAACCTGTTTCCATAATTGGCAACTGTATATTTTTCCTTTGTTAGAATCATGCAGAACCTGTTCGTTATATGACTGACTATGCAATACAAGTTGTATTTTTTGGCTTTACTTCCTTTGTTCGGTGCTATTTTGTACTGGATACCTAATACGGGAGTAATAATGAGAATCAAAAGCATGTGGTGAAATGGCTGCATGATGAAGTAATACAGAAAAGTGAGTTAAAATTTAGAAGAATGGAATATCTTCAACAAAAATCCAGCAGTAGGACCTCAGAAGCACTTTCACATCTGGAAGTACAAATTCTGTTGTCCATTTTTATAGCAAAGTCTGGATATTGGTGCAGAGAAACCCTGTCATTTCATAACCGTGGCAGCTGTCCATGGCTGTACTCTACAAGCAAAACCATGCTGAGTTTTATTTGTAACATTGATTTCCTTTGAAAATAATAATAATAATAATAAATAACCTAAGGTAATACCTGTGTAGTGAATTATAGATTATTGTTGTAGTGAACACTTCTTTCTAGGAACAAACATCTCATTACAGGTAAACCGCTAGAAGCTTTCACCTTTTGAAAAATATATGTGAAAAAGTTAGTTTGAAGTAAATGGCACTGATAGATGGTTACTAGTTGAAAACATAGCCCATACTTTCCAGAAAGCATGGTTACCAAGTTCATGACTCACCATTTTGTATATCTTGTCTGATTATTTTGCTTCTTGATGAGCTGACTTCTGTAGCTTTTTTTTTAAGGGGCCTCTTACTCAGCATTAAAGTTAATTTTGTATTCTTACACTGAACCACTGAACAAATGCATTGCTGCTATGCATCTGTCTGCATCTAGTCTTGAACTTCTGAGAGCAGAGGAATGGAGAGGAGATACATTTTATTGAAGGTCCCTCACTGGAAATGCCTACCACAGCCTGCTGTAAATTAACACAAAGCCCTGGTGTCTGAGATGCCTCCGTTGAATGAGGAGTGGTCTCTTCAACAGACAGAGCCAAGATTTTGCATTTTAAAAGTGAGAAACATGCCAACAAGAAATAGAAAAATTGAAAATCTGAAAACTTGTGTTTATTCTAGATGAAATATATATAAAAACAGACAACTAAAATATTTGGGCAGTTTTTCCCAAAACTGTTTGGTTAGAAACTTTCTTGTTGGCTGTATGCTATTTCACAGCATTCCCAGAAGATATGAGGTTCATTTGTCTTAGTCAAAGGCTGGTTTAATGTCTTCAAAGCTGAAGGTGGTTTCCACCATTAGTCTGCAAACTACTTCCAGCTGGTTCACTCAGCAGTGTATTAATGCTGCACAGTAAGCAGCAAACAGCTTTTGTCTTGGAGACATCCAGCTAGACTCTTCTGGGGCTCAATGTGGTGGTATTATCTGGCTTAAAAGCATAAAATGTATACTTCTTAGTGATGGAAAACTTACATGGGGAAAGGTACTAGCCAGTAGCAACACCCATTACATCTGTTTTACTTTAACCCGATCTCTTCAGTATTATAAATAATGTTGTCATGCATCCATCAAATCGTAAATTCTGAGCTAAACTGATTTGTGTTTCATGGAAAAAAGTGTTCGTAAAGGGGAAAAAAACATTAAAGTGAGAATAACATAGACAAAGGAAGTTAAACTACCCATTGAATGTTGTATTATATATCTAAATATGTGTGGGCATGCAAATGTGTGTGTGCATACATACATATATTAAAAATACACAAAAACTATTCACAGTTAGTAAAGATAATAGCTTGTGTTCTTTCCACATTATTCTATCTTAGCTTCTCTTGGTCGCTAAATTTTCATCTACTGGCCTGTTTAGCATGTGGGCTTGCATGGCCATCATCAGGTAATTAACAGTTAAGGATGCTTTCCTTTACGCTTTAGTCGTAGTACAGATTATATTAATTTGTATGCTTGCAGGCATGTGGTAGAAAAAGGTGGAAAAGGAGAGAAGCAAAACTATATCCTTCCAGCAAATTTTGCAATGTTAGAAATTATATAAAAATGAATTGTGTACATTTCTAGGATCCTAGAGGAGGTTCATAACAAAGCCTCTGCCAGCTCTCAAGAGGGATTAAATTGTTGCTGTGGAGGCCGATTTTGGCAGAGCAATACTTGAAAAAGTTTACTTACCACATGGGTAAATGAATTAACAATGAATTTCTTGGGTCCTCACACCGAAGGAAAAAAAAAAATTGAAATGCCCCTGTTCTTACAGTGTTAATGAAGCTAAATTTTACCTTGCTTGAGTAGGCACACACCCTGAATCTCTGGGAGGAAAAGCCTTGAAGTATTGTGTTTCTGTTGGTACAACTCCCTTCCTGTTGCTATTAATAGCCGAGAATATATAAAGTCTTTAGAAATCAAACTAAAGAGACAGCTGTTGGTCATTGCCTTCAATTGTTTTAAAATCATTATTTTAATCATATTTTATAAGTTTCCTTGGCAGATATCAATATTAGAGAGAAGTTCTTAAAACACAGCATAGGCTCTGCTTTCTCTTCCACACTAGAAAAATTCGAAGCACGTGTGTATGAACTATATGCACAATGGAGCTGATCTATAAATGCTATTGTGCTAAATATGATTCACCTTGCCCCGTTTTCTCAAGTTACACCATGAAATTTGTCAGCCTGATTGTTTTTTAGTAAGTTAACCATGTTTTTGTAGCCTGTTTCATGTTCCCAGACTCTTGTCCGTTCTTGGCCTTGTGCATATTGAAGTGTTTTCCAAAATTCTGGATGTGGGAGGTTTCCAAAGCAATTTTCACTGTGTTGTTTCGCAGTTAAAGATTACACTTCCGTGAATTGTTTAATTTAAGTTTAATTACCGTGGTGATACTGAATGTGAGATTCTTAACAGAATGTGTTCAGGTGCCTAAATAACCGATAGCTGTGTGTGTGTGTTTTTGTAAGCTGAAATAAATGAAACCACAATTTGAAATACTCGGGGTCGCAGCCTTAAACATGTTGTGGAATGCATTGATTGCCACCTAGCATTTTCCAGTTGCTGCAGATATGCACGGCTAAGAATAGTGCAGAGATCTAAATCCTACCCAGCCAACTGTGCGGGGAATTCTAAGCAGGGCTCTGAAAACTAGCTTTAGTTATGTAGTTTAGTCGATTCAATTAAGTGAAACCAAATATCCCATGACCAAGGCCGATCCTGTGGAAAGTAACAAAACCCACACGGGTCTGCTACTGTCCATAGTAATGTAAACTGGGTGACATATTCTTCTGATTTTTGTTTGCCCAAACATTTGGAGAACACAAAGAGAACGGTAAATGGTGGTGTTTGTGACTAACAGGTTTCAGAAGGACAGCAGAGCAAAACTAGGGCCTTGCAGGTATTTTTGCAAACACTTCACGTTCACAAGCGCTGTGTGCAGAGCACAAGTGCTGCTGCTGGAAACGCTGAACATACAGATGACTTGCTCTAGAAAGCGAAGCTGAATCCCTTAGGGAAGAGCCTTTCTTCTGCAGCTGAGGGAGACATGTGGTAGTGAAGCCATTCAACAAGTGCCTCTAATGACCAATCTCTGCTGAAGAGTGGAAGCTGTGTAGATTACAACAGTTGATTCCTATCTCCGGAGGCCTGGGCAGAGCTCTGCTCCCCTGGGAAGCTGACTAACCAGCCTGTGCCTGTAGCGAGGTCTGCCTTGAATACTGGAGCTTGGGTGTTCTGCAAGACTGGATTAACCTTGTCTGATGGCTCTCAGCAAGGCAAGGAGGAATTACTGCCTTCTCCACCCACACTTCCAGACATGTTTTCCAGCCACTTCCCTTCCTCTGGCTAGTCTGTGAACGCATTGAATTTGCTAATCTGTTAGGAAAATAATTAAACGGAACAATACCCGAAACCCCAAATTCATGAGTCTGCTGTGCCAGTGAGTTGTATAGGCTGGCTGAGAGACAGGGGGAACGGCAGCACTGGTGGGATCCTAGGGGCAGTGGGACCCTGGCTGGAGATGAACAGAGAGAGGGGAAGGGCAGGGGAAACGTGGCTCTCGGCAGCGGTGAGTGTCGGGATGAGCGCCGCCACCTTGCAGGCCTCAGGCCTGCCTCACCGCCGCGTTCCAGCGCCTGAGACCTCTCGCGCTGACGGGTATAATAAGCGTGTATGCTTAGCTGTTTATCTGAAACTTGAAACTGCTGCGAAAACACGATGACTTCAGACTCTGGCAATCCTTTTGGTGCGTTCTGATATTCGCTGTCCTGCGCCGTGGGTGGGCAAAAAATATCTCCATGCAATGTGTTTTGGGTAAGCCCTTCCAAGTATTAATGGGGAAAAGACATAAGATATGCAAAATGTCACTGTTAGCAAGGCTGATGATATTATTTACTGCAGATAACTCTTTTTGCAAACATGGGCCTGTTTTCTTCAGTGAGGCAGACCTTTTTTTTTTTTTTTTTTTTTTTTTTTTTTTTGTCCTTCTGAGGTTTGTTATTTGGTAGCAGTGGCTGAGGAAAGCTTGCAACTTGTCAGTCATTCAGACCGTTAACCGCAGCTGTCCCCTGCTTGTCTGCAGTGCTGGTAGGTCATCTGAATAACACAGGGATTCTGACTGAATGGCTGGAGCCTACCAAGTGGGACACTGAGCGATGCAGTGCAAGGAGCTAGCGCTGACTGGTCATCCGGATGCCTGGGAGAGTATGTCCCCATCTGAGATTTTTCATCATTCAGATATTTAGCTTTTGCTTCTCGTAGCACCCAGTTTAGTTAAACCCTCGTCTCAGAGTGATGATTATTAAATAGGAACAACAACAACAACAAATCTTAGTTTAACATGGAATATATGGAATAGGAATATAATTCCTATTTTGTTCTTTTAGGATTTATTTAGATTGTCTGGATTTTAGACCTGTTTTATGGCTATGTTTTCTTAGCAGAAAGATATTATGTTCCTTCTGTTCACTTGAACCTGAACTGGATCATCTAAGTTATATTATACTGCCTGCTTGGTACTTATTTAGGGTAAAATTACACGAGAAGTCTGAATAGATGCTGCATGGTGTTCAGAAGAGGCATCCTGCTTCTCTCTCTCTTTTTCTCCTGGACATGCACTCCTGCAGCTTATTTAGCTAATTTAGCCAGAGAAGTCTGATAAGTACCAAAATACGGTAAAGGAAGATGGTAGAGGGTAGAACAGTTTGGCTATTGGAAAATGCAAAGGAGGGGGAAAGCAGGGAAAGAGCAGGGAGGAGCATGAAGAAAAGGAAGTGGTGGTAAGCTGTTAGATAAGTTTCACTGTTATATGTAAATTTATCTTTTGAGACTGTTTAACACAATGTGGGAAACACTTTTTTTTTTTTTTTTGGAGGTCTTTCAAATGCTTTTGGCAGATCAAAGGTTAGTATTTTATTATAACTCATGAATAATGCAAACAATAATCTGGCTGCAGGTTGTAGGAAATAATATTTTGGGGAATATAAAGGCTCTTCTGCTGTTGTATCTTCTCAGCTACGAACAAGTTCTTTACTGAGTGATATCAGGGAAGTTGAGCTAATGTGCAGCTCTCGGCACTTCCAAATCAGATGTGATTTGTGAAGGGTGTCTTCATATATTTCTCATTGGTCTAGCAAGCAGGATCTTTGGTTGGATAGGAGATCTTGTCCAAATGCACCTGGAGGCTGATGGCCTGCAAAGACTGCAGATGGATGCTATTTTAACCATCTACAGCTTTTAGCAAAACATTTTTAGTTTTGAAAATATGACTACTGCATTTTGCCTGTAGGTGAAATGACTTTTTGGAATGGGTTTTGAGGCATAGCGTTAATCTGGGAAAGAGGCTTGTCAGGTAATTTCTCCTTTCACAGAGTATTATAATAGCTTGCTATAAAGATGATCGAGATCTATTTAATTGGTCTGTTCTCTTATTTATTTTGGCTAATTCAGCTCAGGATTTTAATCAGAAGTTGTCATAACTGTTGCATTGATTTATTGCTGAGTTGTTTAATGTGGTAGTTTAGAAATTGAAGAGCTGAAATTAGATAGATTAAACAACTTCAACAACATCAGTTTAGACCTCCAGCTAGCAGAGAGGCACTTTTGGGGACCTAATGATATATCTGAAGAAAATGGCAGCTTAAATGTAGCTGAGGGACCTTAGCTCTCCTTAGTCCCAAGAAATGTTCTACATCAAGGTCATATTATTCTGAAGTTATTCTTTCTACCAGTATGAGTGCATGGAATTTATTTCATTTCACAGTTTCATTTGATGTGTTGATCACCTCTAGAGAACTTCATGCTTATTAATCATATAGGCATGTATTACGTTGTCTCTCAGCCCTTCACTCATTTCATAATTCTGTAAGTACCTTGAAGTATTGGCAAACCATGATTTCAGTTTCCTATTTTGAATATTGATTGTAGCAAAGCAGTTGGAATAATAATAATAAAAAGACAACTTTTTGAATTTTTTTAAAGAGTACCCTGCTACCAACACAAGTTAAATAACTTTTGTAGTTAAGAGATGTCTTGAGGAATACGTGTTCTTGACAGAGGCAGCAAGTGGATTTGTATTCATTTGCCCCCAGAGAACTTCAGAAAAAAGTTCATCTTACTGGCAGAGCTGATTACTGAATTTCTGAAGCTAGGTTAAAAACAACAACAAGAACAGAACTTTTCCATTTTGTGTGAATTCTCAGGATGTGCAATATAGATCAGAAAAGGAGCGACAGACATTACGACCAAACACTTAACTATGCTTAGCTATGTTTGGCAATGTTCGGATAGCAATCCGGGGACCCGTCCTGAAAAACACGTGAAGGTGTCTTGGGGATTCTCAGAGCTGTGTAAGTGCCACATGCTTGCACTAACTGCGTTGGCGAGGGCTGAGCTAACGCTGCCTGTGTGCTACCATATGCAAAACAGCAGTTGTAATCGATGATGCTGGTAGTAGAATGGATCTGTTCAATGGCTCCTGCTAGGGGATTGAAAATAAATCTTCTTCTGAGTCCTAATTCCTTTGACTGCAGCCTTTTGCCTTAATTGCCTTATTATTGTGGCAGCTTAGCAAAACTGACAGCAACATTTGAGTCGTCGCGTGTTACTTTCACCAAACTGACAGTCTGTTTTCCAAAAAAAACCCCACTTGTGCGAGTCTCAGCCTCCTCCACCTCCTCCTCCCTCTCCTAATACTCAGTCTTTCTCCTATCCTTTATTAATCCTATGAACCCTGAGCAAATCTGTCTACCTCTGTCAGTGTTTGGTGAGGAGGAAGGTCCTGTGCTCCAGGGTGCCGGGTCTCAGCGTGCACAGTCTGCACGGACAGGCTGCTAACAAACCTGACCACAGTTTGAATCCCTTGGCCTAAGAAACTGTGAAATCCTTAGAGCAGCTTTAAGTACTCATAGGACATTCTGAAAATACTCCTTGCATACCTGTCCCTTGGGTTGTCTTGTCAATAATGGCTGCATAATGCTTGGGGTGTAGGTCTCTGAGTAAAATGCCAGTTTATAAAGCAACATGAATAATACAAGAATAGATATACAGGACAGACTTTGAAAGATCGTAAGCATGACTGAAGCAACGAGGATTTTATTCCCACACAGAGCTTTCAAAAGAGAATTTTGAACCAACAGAACATCTTGATTGAATTCGTCTTGTTTCTCTTCTAGAATATTTCTTTAAACTCTCCAATCAACATTTCCTTTGAAGTAGTGATTCTCTTATGGTTATCTAATTCCTGTAGGTAAAAGCTATCTGTAGTACAGCTTGTCAAAAACATTTTTATGAAAGACAAATGTACTGGAGACTGAGACAAACCCTTCTGTGCTAAATCAGTACTTTCAGATCCTCTTTATTTTATTTTATTTTATTTTATTTATTTTATTTTATTTTTTACATAGTCCTATCTTCACCGTGTGAACGAATCCTACAACATCATTGTCCAGGTTAACCTCTTAGATCTAGTTTTGCTTTTTATTTTCTTACTTGACCTTTTGAGTGATTGGCAAGCAAACTTTGGTCTGGTTTACAGGAACACTCCTAGCTATTGAGACAATGACTGCCTACTCTCATTTAGTTACTTCTAGTTCCTAGATATGCTCAGTTACAGGCATGAAAGTGGGATAAGAATTATTTTGATTCTTTGGTTTACACATCTTTGATTATTCAATTATTTTGCCATTTAGTCTTTCTGAATAAGTGGATCCTCCTCAGTAATGAAAAGGTTTACAGCATAAACAAGGTGCCACGTCTTTCCAAGCGAACACGGGATTCGAAATAAAGAGTTCCAGATCTGCCATGCATTCTCCTTTATCTATAGATTAAGTTGTTAGTCTTCCTGGGTTAATAGCATTGTTTTAAAAGTTTACAGAAAGTCTCTGATGGCATCCACCTCCAATCTACTTAATTACAAAGCAGTTGTCTAATCAGGCTTTTTTTTTTTTTAATTTTAAAATTCGGGTTTGAAAGTATAATATTAAGAATAATACATTGTGTAGGAACAGCTGAAGATCTCTTTCTCTATTCCCCTTTGGAATTTTGCATATCATGAAAATTCTTAATTAGAAATGTTTTGTAGTTTTCCTCTAAGCTTAAATGATGCAAATATACCTTTGCAGTGGCCCACTGTGCAATTCAGAAGTGACAAACTGCTGCATGTTTTCTTTAGTTCTAAGGAACTGAATCTTAGGTTTTTTTCTTGACTTGCAATTACGATAATTCAAACCCAGTAAAGCTAAGTGCTAAAACAACAGTACAGCATTCAATGATTGAGATTGTGATGTGCTATTATGCAGTAGGAAGACTATATACATTAAATCAAATTATAAGAAGTGGCCTTTCGTACTCTTCAGTTTAATTCATGGCACCTTTTAAAAACAGAAATTAAATGAAAGCAACTGAATCTGAAAACATCTGATTCAGCTGTCGATATCTTCCTATATAGGTATCTTGATCAAACAACTCTTAGTTTAGGATTAATATACTGACTGGGAAAATAATGTTGCTGCAAATTCTTCTTTGTTCCATTCAATAATAATAATAATAAATGCTAGCAATTTGCAACTTATCTTCATTGTCTTAGAAAAGCAACAGAAACTTGTAATGTAGAAGGAAAGAATAAGTTGACAGCATTTTGAAGAAGATTTGATTATTTTTTTTATTATTATTTTTTCCCCAGCACCATGAGGAATCAAAATTAGTCTTCACAGCCTGGCAGTAAATGAAAAATGAGTAATGCTACACAGGAAAGAGGTGGTTTATACATCTATTACATCATATTAAAGCTTGACAGAGTTTCTAGTGGTTTCTGACGGACTATATTACTTTTGTACTGAATTCCTGTGGTATTTGAAGAGAGTAATAGCCTCTTTCACAAAGTCTTAAAGCCCTGGCTGTGGTTTCTTTCCTTTGCAGATGTCATTTGCTCTTGAATGGAGAGGAATAATTTTATCTTTGCCATTCTCTAGTACAGTAAGTAGAAGAAATGCAGTCTTTCACAAAAGTTACTGATGTAAACTGTAGCATATAGTATAGCTTAAAATTCTTCAGTGAAATGTACGATGGTATTAGAAGAGATAAATAGTATAGCCCAGATAATTTTTGGCTTGTCAGCTTAACATCTGTCCCATGGAAAATGTTGAGTAGGCTGATACAAGGTCTAATAATGCATTAGAGGAAGGTGATATAGTGAATACCAATAAATGGAAAATATATCACATTTATTTGATGCTTCTTCTGGGAAATCTAATAGAGTTGATGTATTATTTCCACTGACGTCTTCATTAGGAACCAAACTTACAAAAAGCCAACTCAAGAATGCAAGGGTTAAGGGTTAAGGCACTATCCTGAAAACTTCTGATGCTGAAGAGATGTTGGGAGTCGTGTTGGATAATCAGATGAATAGATGAATATTACCTCTGATAACAAGCCTGGGGCTAAAATGGATAACATGATCCTAGGAACTCCAAATAGGGTTTCAGAGTAGGTCTAAAGAGATTTAAACTTCCTCTGTGTTTGTGAATGAGTGCCACTGGTATGGGGAATAGATTACCCAATTCTGCTAGCAGTGTTTCAAGGATGCTAAACTCTGACTGGAATGTTAAAAGAATGACAGAAAGATTTAATAGTTAGAAACCATGCTCTGCAAAATGAGTTCAGGTTCTTCAGAAGTACTTTATAAGAAAATTGACAATAAAGGGTTTCCTACTTTAGCAAAATGATAATGAAATTCAGTGACAGGGCGTTGAAAGTTGAGATTTCAGCACACTAGGAGAGATTTGTAACAAGGATTTGAAGCAGTTAATGCCACAAGGTCTGAGTGCAATCTCTACTGCTGCAGACTTAAAAAAAGAAAAGAAAAGGAAAAACAAGCAGATTTCCTTGTCTTTATAATCAAGGGACCATAATGTTTATGGACTGGCTAAAGGAAAATTATGAAATGTGTAACAAACACTGTCAAATTTCTTAGCATGCTTAGGAAAATGACAAATTAGATGATAATGAAAATGGCTTAAAAGGTCAGCCAAACCTATCAGTACAATTCAGTACAGTTTCAGCCCTTAAATAAGGGCATAAAAAATCCCTGACATGGAGCTGGTATTTTCACATGCCCAGCAATTCTGCCGCTCCAGCTATCAGAAATGCTCTTTGCTTTTCTGCAGCTTCTCCAGAGCAGTTTTCAGGTTCTGGGAACACCTAAGCTTTCCTCAGAGTCACAGGCACCACCTTCTGGTTTTAATGAAACATTTCCTTGCTTTTATTTGCAGATAAAGCTGTTATAGGGACTGACAGACAAAATAAGAGTGCAGGTAGGAGCAGGACTTTTCTATGGAATTAAATTTATTTAAGACTTGTACCAAACAATACACTTATACCTTAAACTAAGTCTGACTAGTATTTAAACAACATACTTATTCATTTTTTCATCTATGAGTGTTGCAATGCGTGTTAGATGAATGAAGACAAGTAAAATTATCCAAGATATTTGAGGCAAATATCTTACTGTATGATTGAAAACACTAATTAGAACAATTAAAATTATTTCTTATGAATATTTTGTCATTTATTTCTGACTTTTCACATTGTCGTTTTTTCTAAAAAAAAAAGAGAGCACACCAGAATTTGCTATTCGTCACAGGGAGGTGGTGTTTTTGGCACTTAGCTGAGAGTATTGCAGCATCTGCAGTCCTACTGTGCTGGTTGCAGACTGTATTTACAGAACGTGCTTGTTGTGACAGCTACTGAATTCACTTGCTTGCACCCTTCCTTCAAGCTTGTACATTGTAAACTGTCTTTTATAAAATGGAACCAGTGTTTTTCAAACGTGGACTGGACTTGCCAGTTTGGTGGTATTAGTAATGAAATGGAAGTGTAAGGACTGTGTGTCTCTTCATTGTCGTATCACAAGCCTAGCTGAAGCTCAGTAGTTTGGGTGAGAACTGAATTATTCAGAATCTAGGGGAAACGACAGTTGCTTATTTGCTAAAATAAACATCAGAAACAATCCCTTTAAAATGCCTTTTCTTAGCTTACAGGTGCAACTGACCGTAGCAGTAATGTTATATTGCTGAAATTGAACTACTAAAATACAGGCCGGGCCAGAGAATTGAAACAGCTGCTCGATGCCCATTGAACGCCCTGGAAGTCTTAAGCAAGTGCTTACCGGTATGAGCTGCCGATGTTTCAAAGGGTGTCTCTTTTACTTTATTTCTGTTGCAATAGGCTGTTGTGTCTTTCTGGTCTCCATAATTTACCTTTTCATGAATTATTTTGGATGGCACAGACCCAGTAGCAGGCTAATAGACCGGAGTCTTTATTAGCAAATGTCATTTGCCCTTGAACTGTCTCTTATGCTCATCTTTTTATGATATCACCGTTCTTTTTTCAGGAGTAACTGCATTTGCTAAATGCAACTTGCCCCTGTCAATATGCCAAGGGAAGGTCCTGTCATGTGATTTAGTACCTCTCAAAAAATGTCTCAGCGTGGCTTGGCCGACTTAATTCTTTGCATACTGAGACTGTAGCAGGCTGACTGTCTTCATAGGGGGCTATAGTTCAGGTCCTGTCTTAGTGCCTTCCTAAATCAGCAACCAGACATGTTACGCATTAGCAGATGACAGTGCTGGGTTTGGTAATGAGTGGTATTTTTCACCCCAAGAGGCTGGAGGTTGAGCCAGGTGTTGCCACAGCGTTTCTCCTCAGTCACAGCTTGTGCAAGAGCCCCTGGCTGTTTTGATATGGAGCAGAAGATGCAACCAGTAAGCAGGCCTTTGCTAAATCCTGAGTCTCCTTGCACTCAGGGTTGCTTTAGGAGTCAGCCTGATGACATGATGAGAAATTACCTTGGAGAAACAGCACTTCCCACTTGGCAGAGGCATCATCTTTGTTACATTGCAGCAGTATCACTGCCTCAGTTTAATCGCAGTGACAAGTATGTTTGCTGCAGCAGACACAGCTGCTCTTTACAAATTCATTGCATGTGTGTGGCAGGTTCAGCGCACTGGGGGCAGATTTTCAAGATAGCTGTCAACTCCTGTGATGCTTACAGGCTGTTTTCTGAAGACCCAGGACAGTGAGCTCTGAACAAAGAGGAGCTGTAGAAACTCTGCCTCTGACAGCAGTGGGTAAAGTCTCTTTCTGTGTGCAGCAAACATCTATTCATGTAAGGAGCAATGACAAATTCTGTTGTTTTCAGAGAGCTGTTAATTGAATTATGAAAAGAAAATTGTGACTTGTCAATTTCTGAGCTTCTAGTCAGGTATTTAATTCCTTCTGTCTTCATAAATGGTACTCAGTGATAATTATTATATGGTGTATATACAGCACAAGCCACATGATACCGAGCAGAAGAGATAATAACACCTCTTCGATGCCTGCACATATCAGCAAAGTGTATACCTATATATGCATTTAAAATCCACAAATTCCTCCCACACACATCTCTATTAACACCTTCTCCTTCACCCAGAGTACTGGCCACTGGCAGAACACAGTCTGTACAGAGTCTTTTCAAAGCAGCAGAGCATACTGTGTTCCAGTTACACCAGATGTTTTATAAACACCTGGCCTGGCAATGTGCCTGAAGTGAACTTATACAGTAAGAAAATAAAAGGGGCCTTCATAAAGGCTTGGCTTGGAATCTGTGATGCTTTGCATGCCCTGCCTTTTCTGTTAATGTTAGAGACCAGAGACCTTATCTATACTGGGCAAAGTGTGCTGTTAGAAAACACGTATTTAATCTACTTTAAATAACATAATATGATTCAATGCTTAGTGACCAAAGATCATCAGGAGGTAGCTGGACTTAGCCTTCTACTCCCTTTGCTTTAGCTACAACTAGATAAGTCATTTTTAAACTAGGCAACTTCATTTTAAGTTCTATTTCATGTCAATGACTAACTTAAAAATCTTCCTTAACACCTCTGGAAAGATTCAAATAAATCATGCTTGAACTTCTGGAACAGATTTTATTATTAAGGTGGCCTCAAGAATGCAAAACAAGGAAGAGGCTGTGAGAATCAGAAATCGTGATGAACACTAGGAAGAGGTTGGCTGATATTTGGGAAAGTAAGTTGCTGAAGAAGCAGTGTTTGTGATCCATAGTTTGGTGTTTTGTCTGGCTAACAGCAGATACATAATAGCAGCTTGAAAAGTCTTTGATCAGCAGTTCAGTTCCCACGCTGGTAATGAGTCAGGGCTTGCTCAGCTGATACCTCATTCCGACAAATAAATTGAGCTACAGGATGGGCACGGAGCAGGAGTTGGTGTGGCATCAGTAAGAATGATAAAGTAAATCTCCACCAACCATTGTTTGTAGGGAAGAGCATGAAGAGCATGGGAAGGGTAACACCAATAGCACATCTACTATTGTTCAGCTAGAGCACTTTCAAAAAAAAAAAAAAGAAAGAAAAGAAAAGGAAGTATAGAAAATGGCCTTGCTTCAAGCGTGAACCTGCCAGGTCTTGCAGATGTTGGCTGTCCCAAGTGGATGAGTAGATTTTACATGTTTTGTCAGATCCTGGCGAGGTATGTACTGCCTAAGAAGAGAGCAGGTTTTGTTCTGACAGGTAAAGGTGGGATAAACTCACTAGTTTAAGTACGGAAACAACGTAATGATGCAATTGCCAGGCTGCATGAAACTTGGCGAGAGCAGAAAAACACTGCTAGAGCTGGGATTTTAATGTAAGAGTTCTTCCTCTTCTGAGGTCCTGACATGATAATGGTTCTTTCTGAGTGTATTAGCACACAAAACACACTCCTTGTGTTTTTGTACCGGATGAAACTAACGATGCTAAGGAGGTGGTCATATGTTCTTGTATCCCATGGCTCTAAGAGCCACGTGAGTGCTAACACAGTTCACAGTTACTGATTCTGATCTTTCCAGCCTGCAGTACAGGGAAATTAGTATTAACAAATCAAGGTAGCTAGGACTTCACTATATGGAATCTGATGCTCATTACATAGAGCCTGATCCTCTATGTCTAATCACTGCTTCAGATCTAGCGTAACTCCCCTAAATCTGGTGTGTGACCTTGACAGAGATGCTTTGTGTTTGTGTTTGTGTGAATAATGTCAGGCCTGCTATGCGTGAGCAGCTGTGGGTGCTGTTGAGCACCACGAGGTTCCAAAGAGCTTTAGTCCACTGAGTTACTGCACGGTTTGCTCTTGCAGGGGAAAAACGTAGCTTTAATTATTTAGAGAGATCAAATTCATTAAAAAAGGGTGTGGCTGTGCACTTTAATTTCTCTTCTTTATGACCTCCCCTGGGATACTGCTAGGCTGGGCTGCAGGAGGGGCCAGATAAACAGCTTAGCATCTGACCCGCTCTGGGGGAGCCAGCCAAAGGAACGCTGTCCTTGTAATGCTCCAACTTGACTGAGCTAGGAGTAATTTTCAGTGGCACACAGAAAGGAAGGTTTTAGCTCATTCATAGTCTCCTGGGGATGGTTTTCTAGGAGAACTTTTCTTACAGATATCTTTCTAAAGCCTCACACACCATCTTTATCCCCCAGCATTGACTTTGTAAGCAAGATTGAGTACCATTGCCTGTTACTTTGATAGATGCTAGGAATAATAAACAACCTGGATCTATCCTCTACCTGGGAGCCCCTGAAAAGCTCCCTGTAGATGGGAAATATTACTTTTTACTGCAGTTCAATTCTCACATCAAAGAAGGTCTTTTCTGTGTACCCTGTAAACCTCTTTGAAAGGACACATTTGTTTTGAAAGAAAAATTCTTGAACATCAACCAAAAATCTCACTTGGCAGATGAACTATGCTCATTTTTGCATGGATTACATTGCATGCCCCAAAATATCATCCATTCATTATTAATTTAAGCATCCCTAAAATACAATTCTCAAGTAATATGTTTCTAGATACAGTGTAGATTTAGTTTCACTATGTAAAACTGCATCCTGGTATGTAAGTAGTGACTAGAAAAACTTCTAATTTCTCAGTCCCGTTATAAATAATGTCTCTTACAAGGAATTTGTTGATTCTTTTTGGACTGCAGTGAGCAATTCCATGGCATGGTGATCTCAGTGGTGGAGGGGCTGAGGTGACAAAGAACACCTAGAAATAAAGTATTTGTAGCTCAGAACATGCAATTACAAGCTATGTCTGGGCAGATTCAAGGTCAAGCTTGCTGCTTCAAGACAGAGAACCTTTATGGGAGATGGCAGCTAAGGATTAAGTTTATAGAGGAATATATTTGGCTCTGCTCAAATACAACACAAACTGCATTAATGTGCTTCACTACATTGAATTACTCTACAGGGCAATTAGGACTATCTGCCAAGCAGTTTTTTTGGAAAAGAGACATTTCTAACAGATGCATATGGCCAAATGATAGTCAAGACACACATCAGCCTGGCTATTCTTTAGTCAGCTGAGAGCTCCTTACTTATTGTGTCAGGGGGGAGAGAAATAAGATTATCCTGGCATCTCCGAAGTCTTTCAGCTTTCATTTTTTGGCTAGTCAGCTATTACCAAAACAGGACCAAATTAATTCTTTGGGTACCTTTGAAGTCAGAAGAGTTATAGTTGTATTAAGACCCAAGCTTCTTAGTGTACCAGCTGTGCTGAATCTTGCAGGAGAATTCCCTTTTCTTTAACTGAATGTAGTGTTTAGTATTCACTGTTCATCATGAGTCACCCTGCTGTCTGTTCAAAAGTTGTATTTGCAAAGAGTTCTTTTTGCCTTTTCTCAATTTTAAGTGAAAAATGGTATATATTTTTTTCTGCATCTGATAATGCCTGATACTGTGACTTTAGCCACGTCATAATTCCGAAAGACTGACTCACAACCAAGAGCAAGTCGCAAATACTTGTCATTCCAGCCTATGTAACAAATACTTAACTTCAAGTACTTGCTTTCAGTGTGAGGCTATCACTATGAAACTCTGATGGACAAACCCAAGCCTGGAGAAAAATGTTTGCTAGTTTTCCCACTTTGTTCTTTCACATGACAGTTCCTTTACTTTCCAGCTCAGTTTCCTCAGCTCGCATTGCCAACATGAGCTGTTTCCAGGCTAATGGAAACTTCCTTCTGAATGAAGCAAGTTGTACTGTTCGAAAATGGAAACCATTTGTAATCTTTATATACAAAGAAATAAGATCTTACCATAAATATAGAAGCAAAGCACTGTTCATTCCCAGATTTCAAATGTGTTTGAAATAGCTGTGAGCTGGAAAAACATTTAGGAATGTGACAGAAGATGGGTATTCTAAACATCTGATCATGAAATGGAAAAGGTTATTCTCTTATTTTGCTTCTTGAGCCTTTTATTCCCTCAGGACATGGCCTTTTGAAAAAGGAAATGTCGCAAACGGGAAAGGAAGGCATTTAAGGAAGAAGCACCACTGTAGCCTGAGTTGTTGGCTTGGTTTTATCGCATTCTAGATAGAGGAATGGAAGATGAATGGATTCACACCCAAATTCCACTGCTGTCGTCAGCAGAAACTTTAGAACTGGGCACAGGGGCCAGTTCCACCTCCATGTGGAACAGTTAAAGTGCAAGGATCTCTGAGTCTGTGTCCTGATGTCCTTTTGGTACATAAGCTGGTTGATCCTGTTCAATGAATGGGAGTGGTTAAGTATTGTGGATGCAACCACAGTGCCAGAGATGTCTGTAACCTACCTAAAGAGAGGCCTCATGTAATTTTTGGGACAGGGATTCATGGCACTACAAATCTGGCCTCTTTTTTGTTCTCTCCCCAGCATTTTCAGGCCTCCCAAACCAGCATGATTGCTGCCTTCATTCTTTTTCTGAAATCTGCAGCCAGAGCATGGCATAACAAAGGACATCACTAAGGACATAAAATGCTGATCTCTTGCGTGATTTCTCAGGTGGATCTAATGCATAGAATAACTTCATAGTTAAAGCGATTTTGCAGATTTAGAAATGCCCAGCTAGAAAATATAGAAGCTCAGAAAAAAGCTACAAGCGGACATATAAAAATGTCCTAACTTTGTGTAACAAGCTTTAGATAGACCAGATTTCATAGTTAAATATTAAGATATTATTGTCTCCCTGTGTTTAAAGCCAGAGTAATAAATGGAAATATCAACAGAGTGAATTGTTTGTCATTCTTTTTATGGTTATATATCACAAAGGGAACCATGCTTGTCTGTAACTTTCATGTGGCAACTTCCAGGAAAGAACAAGTAAAGAAACCCACGAAAAGTACAGGTATATATACCTTTATTTTCATATCTGTATAGGCCCCGTAATTGCTAGAAATACTTGCTTTTCAGGAATAGTGAGGGACCAGTCACATTCCACTTGACATCTGTCCCCTGGCAGAGATTTTGAGAACCTTGGTTCTCCCTATTTTTTCTCATAAGAACATTAGCTAGAAGGTCTGGCAAGTGCTTTGTTAATGATCCCTCCAAAGCCTTTTCTGTATTTGTTAATTGCTTGAAAATTGCTATGGTGTGCTCGTTTCAGGGATTTTATTACAGGCCAAAGGTAAGAACAGTGCAATAAAAATAAACCAGGAAAAAATTCACCTCTTTTTCCATGACTGAATTTGTCCAGAGGTCTGCAGTGATTTTTTTTATTCCATGCATAGCTTGTCCAAAGTAGAAAATGTCACATGAATTTTAAGAACTAAGCCATTAGCATAGCAACACTGAGTTTTAATTAATTTATAGCACAATGAATCCATAATCAAATACTTCTGAACTTGTTTGCGCTGCTCTACTCTCTTTAAAGATTGAATAGTAATTCAATCGTATTTATCATCTGTTAAGCACGAGATTTTCCTATGCTGGGAATATTCCTTATCAGAGCTGGGTAATCTATTTAGTAGTCAATACGGACATATGTCAGGGGGTGCAGGGGTAGGAGTCAAATAGGATAAAAGAATGGTGTTGTCTGTAGCAGAAGCAAAGGAAACCCTTCTAAAAGGATGAGCGAAAGGTCATTGGTATAGGTATAAAGCTATAGGTATAAACAGGTCTGTAACTACACCTTCATGGTGTGTGCTAGGAATCACGTTGTTCAGCTCAGCATGAAAATGTATAGTGTGGAGAATCTGACACTGCATTTCCATGCCAAATTGTGAATTCTCCCTGGAATTCCAAAACTTGAAGTGTCTTTAAACAAATAGAAGAAGCTCTCTTGAATCTTTGGTAATGAGAGCATTTTATGCATACCAGTTTACTCTGATTCAAATACCTCCATGAAGTTACTCTGTTTTGATACAGAAAATATCACCTGGAAACAGCTGGATAGGTGTTGTGCAATGAATCCTGCTCTGCAGCACTGCTGGAAATTGTGTGCACTGGTAGATAATAGCCAAACAGGTTATTACAACCGTCACTGAGTCAGTCCAGGCTTCCCTCCAACACCCGGCCTTCCTACCCACCCTTGAACACTCCTACCTTCAGATTTCATGTCATGACCTTCTATGCCTTTTCCTTGCTGTTTCCAAATACTTATATTAGTGAAATTATACCGGGTCCTGCTGATCTGTGTGCAGATAAACTTTGCTATCAGCTGTGTAGCCAGCTGGGACTGATTTATGAAGTCCTAGCCTGAAGGTGTTAGGGACAGCGCCAGGCAATCACGTCTGCTGCTTGCTACCTGCCTTTTGCTCTGTTTAGCCATGTTCTCTGCACTTGTGGAAGTCCCACCAGGAATCCCAATGTAGTAAATGTCACTGGTACGACAGTAGCAGTTAAACCCTTTGGGAGCTCCAAAATGAAAAGAAATCCCTCAGAAGTGTATTGCTAAAGTCTTTCATGGCAACGGGCGTTTTTAGTGTACTGCTGGAGTTTGGTGTGTGGAATATCTTCCCTTTCTGATCCCTCTGAGCATCCCCTCTCTGATACGAAACCAGTGTGACTTGATTTTGTGTCGTTTTTTAAGTACTGTGGTTTATACAACAATCCATTTATTTTAGGGGACAAGTCTGACTAATGATTTTATGGTTATAAGGGTTTGCAAGTGAATATCACAAACCATGGAAGATGACTGCAGATGTAATTTTTTAAAAAACAATTTTCTGATGCAAATTGGAACAGGAATGGCACTAGATCACTGCTGAAAAACTGGGAAACCTTTGTGTTCATCTAGTTCCTGAACTGGGGGGAGCAGTTACCATGACTCTCCAGCCAACAGGAACACACAAACACTGCAACAACTTCAGGCGTCTTTTACTGAGGAAAAAGACAACAGATACCAATTGCAGTTTGTTGGACGGAAGCTGCCAGAATTTGATTTCAGCTTTCACTATGCCTGAAGTTGGATTTATTTAAATTTTATAAATTAGTGATATTATAAATTAGTGATATTTTTAAAACCATAGTGAAAATCTTCACTGTGTATTCACTTAGATCTGCTTAATACTTCTCACGGGAAGTTAACAAAGCCATCCTCTGTTGTGGTGGACATCCTGAGATTAAACTAATTATGTATCAATGTTGATTAGGAGTTTGTGGGAGAGTGCAATTCACTCTACTCCATGTGCAAGTTTCATAATTTACTATAGATTTAAGCTAGATTTTAGATCGCCAGTGCGGTGGAGTCAGTGGAGATGGGCATCTCCGGAGGGAGGGCACTTCCACCGTTCCTGACATAGATGGGTGGCTCTGGAAGGGTCTGACTCCCTCTGCTGACTACAGAGCCTCCTGCTGCTGCGCTGCTTTTCTTGTTGACAAAACAATGTGCTTGACGCTTTCTTTGAAAAAATCCAGGTTTTAAAAAAATTAATACGTAGGCAAATCAAATTCTACAGACTTTGCAAATATATTAAATGAATATTTTGACATGAACAGAAACATTTATGTTGCATTTTGATGGTAATGTATATTCTTTATCCCCCCTAATGTGAACATTCAATAGTTTTAACTCAATTGGATTGCTGTCTACTGTTAAATCTAGAAAAAATGAAATGCCATCTTGAAAAGGAACCAAGCCGGATCCCTCTCTGTCCCTTTGCCAGTGCAGTGCAGTCCAGCACTGATGCTTCTGACAAAGACCTATCAGCCTCACAACAGGCAGATGTGGAATAATCTGCCCTTTCTCCTCTCAGGGCGCTGATCTGTAGCATGTAATGATTGGCTGGAATTCTGAAACATTAAATAATTCTTACATAAAGCCGATATCTTAATTATACTTAATTCTGGAAATAACTACTTAATCCTTTTCTTAATATTGAATCATAGGTTTCAACATCTTCCTATGGCAACAGGTTGTACGGTTTAATTAGACAGCAAATGTAGAAGTCTTATAAAATAATGCAAATGTCAGTTTCTTTAGCAAATATTGCTGTGTAAGTGTAATTACAACTAATTTGGGGTTTGACAAAGTGCGCTAGTAATTCACACTTTGTGGTTATCAGCTTTGATTTTCTTTCTCACCATTGCATCTGTTCACCTGCTGTGCTTGGATCCCTTTGTGTAATAATTTCAGTTTTTGTTATGCTGTGTATGTGGTGTGTTGACTGATAACAGAACTGAGATTCTACAGTTCTAAGTAGATATAATCCATCATAATCTACAGAGGAACATTCATTAAATTTGTGCCTAAGCATATTAGGGGAAAAAACCACACATATGCACATATACTGTGTGTATTATTTAAATGAAATAATAAACACTAACAGCTATAGTTAAATTAGCAACACAGAAAAACACACATGAGAGAAATTAGTTAATTTCTAAACCATTTATAATGTATCTGCTTATTTCTATAAAACATGTAAATGTCTCTAGCAAAACTATTAATATTATTTGCCTTCCGCAATATAGGCAAAAATAACTAAGCATAATTTTCTTCCCTGAGAGACCACACTGTTTCTTCTCTATTTAAGATCGCTTTCAAATAAAGTTTAATGTCAGACAGAAGCAGGTTTAGAACAGCTGTATGAAATCTAACTCCATTTCAACATTCCCTTGTCCTGTCTTTGTCACCTCTCTTTCCATCCCCTCTCTCCTTGCCTTCCTCTTGTCTCCCAAAACCGCTTACAGTCATGGTCACACACACACATTTTAAAATTTTAGTTCAGTTTTAGTTCAGTTCTAACTTTGAAAATAAATGTTTCTGTATTATGAACTAGCACAAATACATTGAAAGTATTTTGGATAAATCTAAAGTTCTCTGTCCTGTCCTCACACATCTGAGAGCATAAGAACTCAAAATCCAGACTCACACCACAATTGTTGACGTATGAACCACGAATCAGAATTTTTATTAAGAAAGAGAAAAGCAGAATAAAGAGAAGAATCAAAATACTAGGGAAGGGCAGATTTTGATAGTCGTATTTCCTAAGAGCAGTATGCAGCCTCAATATGTTTTAAGAAGTTGGGATCTTACCTTTTGTGTCTTTGATGTTCGGAAACACAGGCATCAGCTTGCATTTTGATGTCACATTTATCGCTACCACTTTACAAATGACAGAACGGTGGAGGACTGAAAGAAGTACAGGCTGGGGTGATAAATCCGTTCGATGCTGTCTTCCCGTGCTTTATTCATGCACACTTCCAGGTGAAGTATGACCTTCTTCTGTGGATTAAGAAGAGCAGGTGGAAAAATATATTTTAGAAATCCCTGTGTGGTGGGTCTAAGAAATACTTGCTAAAGATATTTCCCCTAACAAATCAGTTTGTCATCTAAGAGACCTTGTTGAGTTGCTTGCCCGTTATAGTCTAGTAAATATTTAACTCACTATATGAGACTTGGGTATGCGTGATTTGTAAGTGGGTGTAGCTCTTACTTTGGCATTTATTATGGCCCTTTGTTCTGGACAAATCCTAGCTAAATTAGTGGGTGAGGTAAAGATGATGATGACTTACTGTAGTTGCTGGACTGTTAAAAATGCTAAGCAGATGATAAAGGTTGCTTTGAACACAAGTGATAAACTTTCATATCATAAACTATTTAAAAATGTAATAAGCACGTTGAAAGTCTGCAGGAAAAATCCCAGCAAATCCACTCCAAAATTGAACTTCCGTGATCGGGAATGCTAAATTTTTTTGCAGATAGGATGAGTATGCTACGCTGGATGTGGAATCAATGTGTGTTTTGCTTCGTGCAAAGTTGCTCTAAAGACATATTAAAGATATGTTTGTTAGAATAGAAAATCAGGAGAAGCTGCTTCTCTGAACAGGTATGTCAGAAACAGAGGTAAGGAAGCAGGCAGCTTGGGAACCCGTCAGGAAGGAGAGCGGCCTCTGCTGCCGGCAGTAGAAGTTTCAGGGGCTGCAAGTCTGCACTGTAAATCTCTGAACTCCAGAGAAAGACAGTCTTTTTATTTTTTTTCCCTATTCTTCTTAATTTATGTTCCCATCATTTAGATAGGTAAACTTAGATGTAATGGAAAATATAATGCTGTAGTCGTTCTTTCTACATTTGGCCAGGTTAAACTTAATGAAAATCCCATGTTTCTTGTGTATGTTGCTCCTGTTATTTCAGCATTATTCTGCCAGCACTGAAATCAGGTGTCAGAAGCGTAACACCACTGTTACATCACATAATTTATATGCATTCCCTGTGACACGCTTAATGAAGCCTCACGCTGTGCCATGTTCCAGGGTTACTCACAAAATTTACTTCTGGTCTATTTGAGATGCCTCAGTCAAACTGGGGTACACTAATCCCTGAACAGTAACGTTGGTGTTTTAGTAACTGAAAGCAATATTTGAATCTTAGCTTGTTTTCACTCTGAGTCCATTCATCTTTTACTCTGCCTAAATTGGAAAGAATCAAATTTGAAAACTTGGAATTTGGAGGCCTATTGCAAGATGAAGTAGAAGCGCACAGAGGACAGCAAAATGCCTTCAGATCTGCCGTGACCAAATTGCTGTCACAACATTTCTGTTTGGATAGAACAGGAGCAAGCAATAAGAAGCATAGAGAAGTCAGAGGACATCAGAAAGATTCATTAATTGTACAGAAAAAATAATTGGTAAAAAGCAGATTGGGAGTGTAACAAATACACATAAATATTCAGAAGAGGCTGAATGAAACAGATAGGTACCTGTCAGACTGAATGGTAAGAAAATTTCCCTTCCCTTATAAAATATTTCTTGTTTATTCATGAAGACATTGCCTGAATCTGTATGATGCAAAAGACAGGAACATGCATTTAGTGCTCTGCAGGTTTTATTCTGCACAGACATGCAAAAATAGGTGCAGATGAGAACCATAACACATGATGGCTTTACTTTATATTGAGACTAGTATTATTTTTAAACTTTGCTTTTCTGAAGAGATAATTTTGTTCCCAGAACTGCTACACAATATTATAGATGTGATAATTTCTTAATGACTTTGAGTCTTGCAGATGTTGAATTTTAACCCAAAACTGCTTTAAAGCAAAAACAAATAAAACAAACACAAACCAACACCAACAGGAAAAACAAACAAACAAACAAAACAACAAAAAAAACCACCACACCTTTTCCTCTTCTGTTAAGAGATCGCCTTTTTTATTGTTGCTCAGTTTAGCCAGAACAGAAGAGCAGCAGAGTGGTGGGATGGTATGTGGACAAATCAGGACAGCTGATGCGCTTATGCTTCATTAAGTTTTGTCCAGCTGGAGAGATCAGAGAGGTAATCACAAAGTATGGAAAGTCTCAACTTTTCTCATAGTTATCATAAGGTCTCACCGAATTCAGTCAAGAGCTGTGCACATATTTAGACTTCCTCAAACTTGGGGTATTTTATGGGAATGTTGAAATGCAGATGTACAGCCTGACTTCATCTGTCTACACAGATTTGAAAATATTACCCTCGGTCATTAAGTTACGATACACTCAGATAAAAATCATTTCATTTGGAACTAGATCTCTTTTCAGATCAGTATTCTTGGAAGTAATTTGTTGAATATATTGCTCAATTTTGTATTGTATGGAAGTGGCTCACCCTCACCGTGTCATATCTTATGTGACGCTTTCATACAAGAAATACTGCTGAACTTTCATCTGAAATGCTGATGCACCTCTCTGAATTTGATTTATGGCATTAGAAATCCGGGCCCAGATTTTTAAGATGAGTTGCCTGCTTTTTAAGTGTTTGTATGTGTCCAAACAAATATATGGAATTGTTAAAGTCTTCCAGCCCCCTGCAGAGTTCTGGAAGGATTCCTTCTAGCAGAGGTGGCATTTGTCTCTTTGGCTTTGGGATGCCTTGTGGAAATGTCTAATATAGTGTGATTGGAGATTTATTTAGTTGTTTGTTTGTTTGCTTGTTTTTCTTCTTTGTAAGTTTACACACACTAATGGAGTCTTCTCTATTTTAGGAGGGAAAGAGAAAGGAAATCAGTTCTTTGCCAAAGTCTAAGGTTTGACTAAATACACAGCAGACTGGTCGGTGTTGGGTTCTGCTTTGCCTGAAGTAGAGAAGCTGGAATCAACTGCTTTTGGGTTCAAATATCCCCAGAATCAGAGTGTTTCCCAGGTTCTGATCTGGAGCTTAACTTTAGGTTTGTGCCTCCCCAGAAAGTAGGGGAGTGGAGAGAGGTGCAAAAAGACGCTTGCCAGCAAGCAACAGGGAGATGACAGAACTGAGTGTTCTCTCCTTATGTCATATAAATATCCACCTCTAGAATCTTCTGGGACCCATTTTCCTTTCCATTTTCTTTCTTACCTACCCAAAAACTTCCTCCGAATAGGAAGTGGTAGGGGCTGACCTTCAAATGTCATGTTTCTTCACGTGGTATCTTTGTTGAGAAAGGCTAGCGAGTGTAAATGAAAAATAAACTGCAGTAATGCTGAACTAATGCAGTCCTAGTGGAATACACCTAGACTGACTGCAATTAAATGCCATGGCAGTGTAGCACGTTTCTGTAGTTTAATGAGATAAGCAAAATAACTGGCCTTTATGTCATGCTATTAATAGGCTGTACTTGATTAAATTAGAACAGAAGCAGTTTGCAGACTGAGGCGGGTATAATGTGGAAACACTGAGTTCAATGTCAGTGACACAGCAAAAATTTTGTGTATAAATCACAGCTACAGGAGACAAAAAGAAAAAATCTTTTTTAGAGTTCTCCATGAGTCGCAATGAACTCTGGAACAGAATGGGCATACATGTCAAATCTGAATGGTTTGGGATCAAATACATCTAAGCTGGCTTCAACAATAGTATAGGTATCCAAGGTTGGTGTATCTCTAGCACTTCAGAAATAAATGCATTATTCCTTAAGATTTGGGGCAAATATTCTGTGGAAGTAAAGTATCTATGGTAAAAGTGTTCTCCATCTCGAATTTATGTTCAAATGAATGGCTCAAGCTGAACACACCAAATATTCGACGTGCTGTTCAGATAGAGAACAGCTAGTCCTGACTGCATTTTGCATTGAGCTTCACCGGCATTTTGTAACCTGAAACTCAAAGGCCAAAGTCTGCTCTCTTTAAGCTCTAGGCTTGAATGGAGATACGACAGATTTAGTGCTCAACACAGATGATAATTTGGTTTTGAAATTTTTCCAGAAATGGCTGCTTAATTTAGTTGCCTTAGCCTGGGGGACCACAGAAAGGGTCAAAGTGAGGCACAGCAAAAGCATCTGGTTTCTGAGAGCTGCCTTGCAGTGCCTTTGAGATGGATTCAGGGTCCTTCGAGGTATGTATGCCATGTTAGATGTTCAGAGGCATGGGTAACAGAGAGTAGGGAGCCCTCACTAAGAAGGCTGCAAGTTCTTCCTCTGAAACTGTATCGGTCTACAGACAGGATGTCCTCTAACAGCAGTCGGGATCACAGTGCTCTGAACAAATAATCTGGTGGGTGCCAGTCTCTTCCGACCTCTGCTTCTGGATGTTGAACAGTCATTTTGTTCCTCGCCGGAGCTTGTAGGCAGGAAATAAGCTTCAAAGAGATGTTAGTGTAGCAGTGTATTATTAACTTGTCTTTGCAGTTGAATGAAGCCTTGAAGAATTTGGGATAAAACTGAGCTGTCTTAATGAAACAGCTTTTTTTTTTTTTTTTTTTTTTTTTTTTTTTTTTTTTGTAGCTGTATTATGTACAAAACCAATGGCTTCTTGAAAATTTTGCTTCATTAACTGAGAAGCATTAAAAGCTCAAAACCACCGTGAAGGATGGTTAATCAAAATTATTAATGAAAGGTGATGACCTCCATATAGATGTTCCCATGCACGAAAATAAGGGCTCTGTAATTGAAACCCATTATATTGTGGCTACATTGGCTGAATTAGCAGCCTCAGGTGCTGGCTGGCATTCAATATTGCCAATTTTTTGCTCTGCTAGCTATATGAATGGGGGAAAAAGAGAGCTGTAGCAGCAGTCCGCTCTTTACTAATAAGAAGGTGCTTAAGATGCAAATGAAAAGCTCTCCTAACCCCTTTTTCGGTACATATAGCATCTTCAGTCTGTCCTCCCTTTCCTCCTGTTAAAAGAAATTTATTATATGAGACTGAGCTGCTCAGATTTCTGTGCTACTCAGCAGTTGTGCTACAATACAAAGATCATAGATCTCATTCCCATGTAAGGACACCTCTTTCCTTCTATAGCAGAAACTCATTAATTTTAATATACACCAGTGAAGCAGCTGAGTGGGCCTTGAGGTCTCCTTCATAGCAGCATGTTGTGTTGCTTCTGCACCACTGAGCTCATTATTCTTTTATTAAGAAAGCAAGGAGGAATACAGTGTGTACAGTCTTAATGCTATCTTCAGATATCAGAGGGCATCAGCATCCCCTGGAAACATGAAGAGCCTGCTCCAAAAAATTAAGTGAAACGTTCTTTGTTTTGTTTGACCCACAAGCGAAGGAATATGTGGCACAACTGATCTCTGTGCCATTTGCTTCACTATGCCCTTCTTACTCCACAGTTTTGTAGGTCCAGTCTAGGAAAACTGACTGCATAAGGAATGAATACTAGAGATGCTATGTAGGGCTGATAAAGGACCTGTCTGTTCTTCCTCTGCAAACACCTGAATGTAAGTTATTTCCTCAAACCTCCAATATTTAGCTGTGCTAATGTGAGTATATTTACAGGACTATGCATTTGCTCTCTGTGTTGCTGCTTTAGGACTGGGATTTCTTTTAAGCTTTGGGAGCCTGGTTCTATTTCTGCCAGTTCCTAAATTGGTCTGAGAATCCGTCCAGTTCTGCCAGAGTGCATGAGGGAGGCATTCATCTAGTATTCAGGCCAGTGGAGATTTCTAGGGGAGGCACGCAGTGGTGCTCAGGACATGATTGATTCAGGTCCATTTCAGATTTGAATTCAAAATGAATGTTTAATTCAGGTGTCACATCCTCCAGCCTCCCTGTCCCACCTCTGGTCTGTCAATACGAAAATAAATAGCAAAGAGAGAACCTGCAGATTTCAGCACACTGCCATTTGAAGTCAGCACTGGGGCAGAACACGGTGATTTCTGCATATCCAGTATTATCCATGGATTTATTTTGTTCATTAAATAAGTCTCTGTTTATTTTCAGTTTTGATTCTGCAGAATTCCTTAGGACTCAGCTGTGAGGATTAAATCCAAGAGGCTGTTCTTCAAGTTCTTAAGATCAAGCCTTCCTCCTCCTTTTCTCCTTTTTAGGATTGCCTCTCCTTACTGTCTTCATGCAAATATGCCTCTTTTTTTCTGGTTTGCCCCAAGACTTGTTAATTTTAATTTACAGGCCTGAAAGTCTCCTTTGTATGCAGTAATTCCCATACTCTGAAAAAATGTATCAAGCTCCAAAGGAGCTTTATCTAACCTACCTCTCCTGGGCAACAGTTCAGGAAAAAGGATGGAGAAAAGAATATTGGAATGCCTCCCAGTAACCCCGTGCTTTGTCTCCCTGTGGTGATTGATTAGTGTCTTGTAAAGAACTGCATGCATTAGTCTGATTGATGTGCTGTGTGGTAGAGGGTACCTGCTGTCGTTGTTGGTTTGCAGTTCATGTACAACAGAAGTGCTGTGTGGTTGCTTTCTGTTCTGCACTGCTAACTGGGGCGTGGCCGGGCAGCTGAGGGGCAGGTAACAGGATTTCCTTGTCCTTGCTACCCACATAACAGGCTGGGTGAATCCTCTGGCAGAAAGACAACACGGCACCGCTCCTGGGAGCAGCTGAGCGTGTTCTGCTGCGTGGACTTTTGTTTGGCTTATGCAGAGACTAGAGGATTCGTATGAAGAAGAAGAGAGGAAATGAAAAAACAAAAAAAGCATAGACACAAAGCCGAAGTGCTGAAAGAGAGCAGACTTGCCAGAGGACCCACAGTGTTGTGCTATTATCCAGAGATGAAGCAAAGTTTATTGTGTGTGTTCTCCTCCCTGTGTCGGCGTTAGTGTTAGTGCTTTCATGGCTCCCCGGGAGTTTTATCAGCCATCAGAAAAACAACTTTTAGCCAGATCAATGTTTCTAAATCTTTACACAGCATTGGGTTGCCAGTCGAAAGGGAAGGAGGTGAAGGCTGTGACCTCTTCGAAGCAAGTGGCTTTGGATCAGTGTAAACTGTAAAAATTCTCTTACCTTTTATCATTGCTCTGTCATGTAGAAAGTAATATTTACCTCAGAGTAAGTAAACAAGCTGTTTATATTTAAGTTAATCACTGGAAAAGTTGGTGACACCCACTTACTCTATGAGGAAAGTTGTTTTCCGTGACCAGATGTCTGCATTCCCTAAGTTAGGAGGACAGTCTCAGGACACTGGTAGCTAGCGTGCTGAAGATAACTATCTTGTTAACAAGGAATCTTTGATGGCTGCTGGAGGGGAGCTGGAATAAGAATAGTTGGTCTGAACAACTATTGACCCATAAATTAACTTCCTTCATTCTGAGTGCTCAGTTAGGCAAAGGGAGCTGGATGCCTGGCCAGGAGGCTGGGTCAGTATTCTGGGAGGAAATCCTTAATGTGAAATATCTTCAGGAAAAGCACTGAAGATTCTTACCAGCAAAAGAACTCAGGTGTGGGGATAAATAAGAATTAGAAAATATCAGGTTTTATGAAGGGAGCCTGATGATGGCAGCATAGAATGCAACAGAAGACTGAGAAAATTCCTGGGTTAAGTAGCAACAGAACTGCCCTTGAAAATGGAGTCAGAGTTCAACCTTTCCATCTCATCCTCCACTTCAGCAGTGGCTTTTGAAATATAGGGCTATGGCTCTGGGAAGGAGAAAAGAAAACAATGATTGTGTTCTGTGTACATGTGCTGATCTTTCATAAGCTACGCAATAAATCAGCACAGAAACCTTTTGTGTGGCATCGTGATAAATAGTTCTGCCTCATCCTTTCAGATCCAGAAATCTCATCTCTTTTCCTTAGCAGTATAAATTCTTCTGGCTAGTTTTATGCTCTACAAACTCTACCTTGCTAATTCTTGTCATGAAAACTAATCTGTAACTACTGCAGCCTCTAAGGCAATTCAAAATACACCTCTAGATATAATGAGAAATACAAGCCACGTGCACGTTAGTATTTTAAACAAAAAGCTTAACAACCAACGTCTGAATCAGAGATGATTGACTTGGTCACCTAACAAACATAATGCCACTTGGTCACTTAATAAAGAAGTGCTGTCTCTGTGGCGAAATCCTGTGTCTTGCTGGAGGCGCTCTTTGATGGTACTGGCAAAGGACAGGGTAATCATGCAGACGCTGTTTGCTCTAGATCTGCTGGTTGTATTGGCCACCAAAGCAGGAGTTCAGTGTTTAACCCTTCGGAATTGCTTCTGTAGAGGTAGCCACGCAGTCTCAGGGGATGTAAGCCTGTGGCAGAGTGCTTTCAGGAACATGAAGTGCTATAAGATAGTGAAACAACACAAGGTTATCTCAATGCTGGTAGCATTTGAAATGGGATTATAGCTACGTATGATGGTAATTCTCAGTTTTGGGACAGATTCTGAAAGCCAAGTTACTCCAGTGGTTTTGTTTTCATTTTTATTGGCACTGATCCTCTCGCAAACACACAGGAATATTTTACTGGTTATGCAAAAGATAAATAGCAGCAAAGCACTTTAACACTGAATGCTCTTATGTCAGTATAGAATACTGAATTAATGCTCATTAAATCTGCAAACTACCCAGTTTCCTTGGGGTGTATATTGAAATTCCAAGAACATGGGTAATTTACACTACTGAACATTTTAAATTCAAGTGTTTTCTAGCGTGGCAAACTCTCTCATTGCTGCTGGGACAGGTTCTGGCTCTACAGATCTCACAGATCTCAGTTATTTTGCATTTCACCTTAGTCTGTAAAGCTGACTCTTTTGCCTGCATTTCCTGCCACCTGAAAAGGAGGCAGTCTCCTATAGGCATTAGGAATTGTTAGGCCCTGCTTCACTGGATTACTCCAAAAGACAAGACAATAACTTTTCTTCCCCTTGTATTCATGTAAGGATCATCCCATGTACTGTGCTTATCGTATGTTTCCACACCAACACTTGTCAAAGACAAGGTTCTGATTTGTTTGGCTTCCATTAGTTGTGGTAGTGAGAAATGGAGCTAGAAAAAAAGGAGATAAAGACAGATATATCCTTGTAAAGCCTATCTAGAGCAGCTCAGTGTTATGGCAAGAGAGCAGACTTCAGAAGAACGTTAACTCCTTTCCAGTCCTGAGAGATCTAACAGATAACAGATATCTGATGGGCTTCTCTGGCTCATGAAAGCAAATTCAAACCATTCAGTAGCACCCATAAATGATGTCTGGAATTCCCACTGACAGAGAAGCTAAGCTCTCATCTAATATATGTGCCATAAAATGGAAAGGGGGAAATACCTTAATGGAAAAAAAAAAAATACCTGCTGCTACTTGCTCTCCAATGCAAACTAAAACCAGACCTTGCCAACAGGGACAAATTGCTTAATATCCACACAGCACTTTGAAGATCTAAAGTAGTTTAAGTGTTCTTATTATCATTTTTACTAGAGCAGCTAATATTGCTCTTCTAAATAGATATATTGGAGTTTTATCTTTAAAATGTATTAAAAAAGGCTTGAGTGAAACTTTTCTGGAAAAGAATGAATGATGTGGTTCTTCTATCAACACAGTAATAAAGCGTTTGCAATTAGACCCTGTACTTTGTATAGGCTTGGAGGAAAGGAATTTCTGAGTCAGCATGTGGTGCCATTAAACATATTTAAATGTAGCTTAATAATAGTCTTTTCACATCCTTTTAGTGCATGTGACTCTTACTTTAAAAATAAAAAAGAAAATTGCTCCTGGGGGTTGAGTGCACTATATTCATGCTATTCTGCATCTCTGATTACAAGTACTACAATCAGAAGGGTGAACAAAACAGGACCATGAAAATGGGCATCATAATTGTGGAGTGATACAGCTAGTGTGCATTTTCCGGGAATGCTAATTAGGTGCATGTCAGGGGTAAGCACACAGAACCTCAATATATAGCTGTGCTGCTGCCCTCAGAGATGTGCGTTTCTATTCATGAAATCTTTGCTATCTTTCCTAACCCATAATTTTCAAGACAGCAAAGTATCGGTGTTCGTGCTGTATAGTCTGTGCTGTTATTCCTTCAAAGCGAACAGGAATATCCTGACACTGTATCTTGCCACAGTTCACTTTAAGCATTTGAGCAGCTCCAAGAAAACACCTTGCTCCTAATCTGTAGCTAGTTTAATATGCAAAAGTTTTGCAGCTGTCACTTGGCTATGCTGAAAAATGTTGTGTGTTTGGTTACACAGGGTTACTTGTGCTGGCTTAAGGACAGGACCTGTTGGCTGTTTATTATAGATAACACCGTCTTTGTGTTTTATCCTTTCTAGGAAGTGGAGAATCACTGTGGCTAGGTTATGAGGCTAAACATGAGTGCTGTGATTTTGTGTGACCAGGCCTGAAATACTGCAGGTGGAGGAGAGCCGCTCTTAGAAAGAGAAAATCAAAAGGTAGGAGATGACAGCTGAACTTCCTGGCTTCTATGAAAACCCTCATCATAAAATTCCTTTAAATGAAATTCCATTTCCTGTTTCATTGTAAGTGCAGTGAACAATTCTTTAGAAAGTTCTTCTGGGAGCTTTATAAATATACTGAAAAAATTAAACTATGTTGTATGTCTACTATCTCTATTTATTCATTTGATTTGTAGAATGGCTTTCTTACAGCACATAAACATAACATGAATACATCTACAAGAGATAAGGCAGACTCTGGGATGAAACAAAGCATCAGTCTGAAAGTGGTAGAATGGTAACTGAAGAAAGTGACATTTCCCAGTAATAGACTTTACTAAGACATTTCATGTTGTTTCATTTGAAAATTAAACGCTGACTATTTTCTTTGTTGACTCTGATGCATACTGCCCTTTATCATGTGCTCTTTTTCCTCCTGTTCATTTTTCCCAGGAAGCACAGAAGAAAACTTTATAGAATTTGAAACAACTGCTTTTTCTTGATAATTCTAACTCGTGTAGTGGTATGCATGACAGTAGCAGAAACTGCCCAGAACCTATCAAACTACCACCTAATACTAAATATAAAAAAGAGTATAACTTTTCTTGGCCACATTACTTTGTTGTGATTGTGATTAAGGTGATGCATACACATTTACTGTATATTTGTTCAGTAAGTCTGCAAAACTAATACTGTTATACACTTAGTCTTATGTTCTGTTTTCAATGTCCTATATATTCGCAGATCATTTTAACAGAATTGTATTTATCAAATGGAAGAAGCTAGCTTTCATAAATTATTGCTTCCCATATCGGATCAAATTGTGCAGATTAAAACTGATTTGTAACTATAATTTGTCAGCCTATATTCCTCTCACAATTAGCTATGACTTCATTTTTCACAACTAGTTACGCGTTATTTCATAGCATTACTGTGTGCTGTTAAGTATTTGCCAAGTTTGACCCCAAAGGTATTTGCATTTCAGTTCTGAGTAAAATTCTTCCTGTACAGTAGGTGATTTGCAAGGTGCTTTGTGATATTTGGTGATAAAAGGTGCTATGTAAATTATCTTTACTACCATATGGCCTGTTCGTGTTCCCAGTTCAAATCTGCTGGGAGAAATCTCTCGGCAAAATCAACAGAAGCACATCTGGTCCACATGCAGCCTATGACAGAAAATTATTTTGGTTTGATTAGTCCTTCCATGGAAGTTCAAATGAATTAGATGTAAGAGGAAGAAACAAAGCTTCTCAAAAATGACAACCACTCTACAATGTGTTTGAGATGTGCCAGAAGCTGTTCTCAGTAGGGACAAACATAACAGATTTGAAATTGGCTTGGTCAGAGTGAAAATCACTTGTAAGAGCACTGTTTACAAACCATCTGGATTTTCGGGTCAGTAGTTTGCTGCAGAAACACTCCAGACATTGCATTTGCAAGCAGAACATAATAGATTTACTAAGTTCTTTGTTTCCTCTGTTGCTGACCACCGGTGTGCAGATACAAAAATAAATTATGACTGTTGGTGCAGCTATATTCTGTGCTGCTTTCAGGTGAGGGAAACAAATAGTCTTGCCAGTGGGATATGTTGATTGTCATGCCTGCGATGCAGACAGTTTCCTTCTACTGCTTACAGAAAAGCATGCCAAATTTGTGTCAGTGTTTCTTTCCATTGCAGCCTCTTGTAATCTGAAAACATTTTCAAAATAAAAATGACAATGCCAGTGAGAATGAACTTTGACAGAAGTATAATGAAATATGTGGGAGGAAGCACTCTGTGCGGAATTTGAAAGAAAATCCAATTCCACCTCCACTCCTGCAAGATGTGGTATTGGACCAAGGACTTTCAGTGTACAGTCTAATTCACGGGTGGTGAGAATAGTCCCTTCATGTGCATGCAATATTAATACTCCAGGGTTTTCTCCATCTGTTTTCATGTATGCTTAAAGTGTAACCTCTTTGAGGCAGGAAGGTAATTTTTTTTTTTTCATGCATTTACTGTGCCTAGCACAATCGGACACTATCAGAGATATGTTCACTACTGTAGCACAGGTAACGTCTTTTTCCTTGGAGAAGTCACTCTGATGAAGGAATAATATCACTCCTATGTTTATAATCTGCTTCCTAAAAATATATGTATTTTTTATAACTGTGTGCAGATATAAAAATTACCTCAATACTTTAATGAAAGTCTGGATTTTCAGGTAATATAAGTTGTGGAAATCTAATGACAAATTAAAGTACAAATTTATCAAACAGCGTCAGCAGAAGAGACTTTCTGTACCGTTAGGAAAACAATAATCACCCATAATGAAGGTAGGAAAAGGAAACTGGGCTTCCTGATGGCTCTCAGCGCTGATGGATTAACATGATTTCTAAAGCATGAACCTGCCACCTCTGCCCCTACTTCTCAGTCCCTGAGCACGAGGAAGCTGGACTGCATTTCTAGAGCCGTGTTAGGAGGAGCATTCTTATCTGCAATCCTTCTGCAATAAAGAAGGTAACTCACACAAGTGTATTGGTGTGGGTCTTCAGTTTTTGAGATGAAATGTTTGTAAATCAGGCCTATTGGTGACTGGAATGAACTAGCAAAGAGTGTGATGGACTGTTCATCCTCCAAGTCTAAACAGAATGATTGTTGGTTTTGAAGAAGTTCTATGGGCTTCTAAATATAAAATTAGAGGATTTACTGACTCTTTGTGGACCTTATGTGTTAATAACATTAAAAGATCATCATGTATCAAGAAGTAGGTATATAAAAGGAATATCCTGTCTCTATATAGCAACTTCTATATAGAAGAAAATTTAATCTGAGACTGCCTTTTTTCTTCCTGGTGTTGACTATTCCCAACAATTAATGAAAAATTGTTACTTTTTAGCTTATTAATAGGTCACATATAAGAAATAGATTAGACTCATGCTTGCATATTTACTTATCCTTCATTGTCCTGTTAACAACCCACACTTTGAGCAACGAGCAGTGAGCAGTTTTCTAGCAGGGAGTGCTGGAAAGCCAGCTGAATGAGGTCTGGCTTGTTTGTTACTGTTGAAATACATTTTGTTTGGCATCAGAGGGGAAGAATTACATTATCACTGGGAGAAATGAAGATGTGGCTTTGTGTCTTTTGGATGACAAACATCTCTTTCAAATATGTTTCATAAAATATTTTGTACTGGAAGAGCTTTGGTAAAAGGGCTTTTTCAAAGGAAGACTGCTTGAAGGAATTAGGAAGACAGTTGGGAAATACAATTTTCCTCCAGGAAAACATTCAAGTAATTTTTTTCTTTAAAGATTTTTATTTTTCATCCAGAGTTAAGATAAAAAGCCACTAGTCTGCAGTCTCTCTGGGAGTAAAAATGATGTTTTAGGAGAACCTGGCTGGAAATTTCAGTTCACCTTTAGCTGCTAAGAGACAATACAGCCACCTCTTTGGAACTGCTGTATTTTTCTAAGTCCATTCAGTTCTTTCAGGAAAGCGCTTTTTAGCTGATGATGTATTTCTTTCCTCATAATTTTGAACAGTTGAAATAGTTTGCCAGACATGGATGTGATTATGTATGTGAGTGGAAGATTGCAATGACTCATTACACTAAGGAGAATTAATTTCAGCTTACTCAGACTCCAAGGGATCACACACATTTCAGCCAAGTGCTAAAAAGAAGTCACTTCTGCTGGAAGGAAAAAAAAGCACGCTTTTGGTCAAGGAAAAATAGCGAACTGTTGTTTTAGAGCAGTGCAAGTTTCATTTAACTCGATCCCAGAAAATGTCCTTTGTCCTGAATTTTCTCTTTATTGTGTGTCTGTACTGGTGTCTGTGCCAAGGTGTGGCTACATGGCTGGTGGGTTCTGGATGGTTCCAGAAGCTTCTGGCCCCTTCCAGCTAGTTCCGGATGGTTCCGGGTGGTTCCAGATGGTTCTGGAACCGCTGTAAACAGTCCCCCTGTGGGGCACAGCAGAGCCTGCTGGTGCCTCTGTGAAAACATGTTTAAGAAAGGAGAAAATGCCAGCCAGGCAGTGAGGGGTGAGGACAAAAGTGTGTGAGGAGCAGCCCTGTGAGAAGCCAGGTCTGAGAAGGGGGGCAGGAGAGGGGCTGCAGGTGCCTGAGCAGTCTCCCTCATGGCCTGTGGAGACCCCACGCCAGAGCAGGTCCTGCAGAAGGTAACGCAGAGGCAGGATCCTTTCCGTGCCCCCAAGGTGGGGCAGGCCTGTGCTCTCTCCCACATGCTTCAGAAAGATGGCTCCGACCCTGAGGAGATTTTGAGTAGGCAGGGTTTGGCCCTCTGCCTCTTCCCAGGCATGTCAAGAAAACCGGTGTTGGGCTGGATGGCCCAACCAAACAACTTCAAGCACAATAGTGCTTTATAATCTAAAGTGCCACAGAAAAATAAGACTTTTTCTCTTCACAAAGCTCCTATAAATTTACTTGTTTACTTCCAGTGTGTGTTTAGAACATTAAGATCAAATTTATTACTCACCTGAGTGTATCTTATTTGACACAAACAGGGATTGCCAAATCAGGTCCTCATCTGAATTATTTAGTGTAAATGCGTATAAATCAGGGACTAAATCAATTACAGGCAGCAGAGATAAAACAGAATCCTGCCTTTCAGTGAAAACAGTGAGAGCTCTCTCTCACACTCTTTGACGCTTTTTTTTTCTTTTTTAATTAGAGTTTATAGCAACTACTTGTACCCTTGGCAATTTAACTGAACTTAACCAGACTGAGATCTCATCAGGTTTTAATTGTGTGGTTCAATCATTATTAAAATAAGCCATCAAACAGCCCAGAAAACACAATCCCGTGTACCTCAGTGCATGGGGTTCATAAAGACATGTAATCCCTAAATGACGGAGCACAAATTAGTCTGGGTTGGGTGCATAAACATAGAAAAAGTTGTCCTATGGTAATACACAGCCATAAAAAAAATAAAACAAACAAACAAAACCAGTTCTGTAAATATTCTGGTTTTATTTTGCATCTGAGAGATCATCTTCATCTGCAACCTACCCCTCTTTACCACATTTTTGATCAGTTAGAGACGTTACGTAACTCAGTGTCATGTAGCCTGCGGCATTTGCACATGGACGTGGGTATGCCTCTGCAGGGTAGACTGGTCTGATTGCAACTTGTAAATTCACAGTGTAGGCAAATTGTTATGTAACTGCAACAAGATGTCTAATCTCCCTTTGCCCACAGCTGTCACACATGGCTAGATTCATGGTGAGTCCAAAACAGGTAGGTTGAAGGCAGTAGAAATTGTTCTGCTCTGTACCAGCTGAGAACCCAGGCCACAATATATATGTGGAAATCATAAAGCTTCTGCTTTGGTTTCTGTATTTTTTCTAATATTTCAGTGTTTAGCGTTTACCTATGTGTGTACAGTTAATTCCAATTCTATGTTTGGATAAAAATAGGATTAATCTTTTCTATCAGCTTGCACATATATATATAATGTTGAAAAATAACTCTTGCTTTCTTTTCTTGCAAGTGGGAACCAGGGAAAGATGTAAGAATCCATTTGTTATTTGGATGGTTGATGGAGATATATGAACCTGAAAGAAAGTGGAGTGGACAGGTGACCACTGCGGCTCTTCTGGTTTATTAAGAGGCTTGGTGATTCCTGGAGCATGGTGAGGTGAGTATTCTCCAATGTCACTCACTAGTATTCACGTTATCACTGTGACAGTGAGCCTTTGAGCATGAGACAGTGGGATGCTGACTGCTAACACGTTAGCCAGCTTGCTAAAGAAGGGCTCATACCAAAAAAAAGTGTTACAGCAGCACTCAGGGAAATTGTACTGCAAATGTCCTAGAGAAACTGTGAAGAGTGTGGGTTTGGGGATTGGCCCAGGCTGTCTGTGGTCCCCCTCCAGCTGTCTGTCAGGGTAGTGGTAGATGGGAATGGCTTCGGCAGTCTGCGTGGCACTGTTCCCCCAGGTACTGTGTGCATCTTACTCTTTATCAGGCTCTGTCCCTGCCAACTAAGTGTGTTTTCTATTGATTGATTTACTTATGTCATTTGGCTACCCCATCATACTTAGGAATACTGGGGGGATAAGTTTCTTTCAGTGATCCACCTGTGGTGAAGTAGGCATCATTGCCTCAAGGCTCTGGTGTGATCACAGACAGCAGTGCTGGTGTTTTCACTGTCAAACCATCAGTGAACCAAGTAGGGCAGGGTGATTTTTCCCATCTCCAGTGCAGCTCTAGCCTAGACGAGCAGAATGTTCTGCTCACAGCCATTAGAGTCTGCAGCACCCAACATCTGCAGCAAGAGAAAAGTAGAAACACCAGTGTGTGAACTGGTGATCTGAGGGAATTCATGAGTATACAGAAGTTTTGAGCTGGAATGGGATGAAGCAATTGAGGTTGCAATATAGGTATGCAAAATAAACAAATAAATAAATAAATAAAAAGGTCTAAACAAGGCTGAATGTTCTGTAGAGGGGAAAGTCAGAATATACCTGTACTGGTAATACCTAGTTTTGTAGTTCTTAGAGAAAGTCATTCAGTTAGAGCAGAATTGCAGCAGTTAAATGGCTGAGAAATATTAATATTTAAGGCTTTTGATTCTGCTTTTGTCCTTCCTACCTGTTAGGTCTAAATTATCTTTTCATCTACCAGTCTTTAACCCACTGTACTGTTATATCTTAGTTGATTTTTCTAGATATATAAAATAAATTAATTTCTGCAATCTGTAAATAAGCAAATTTTCCTTCCTGCTACAGATGATGCTATGTCCTGAGCTCTCACTAAAATGCTAGTGAATAATGAACATTGTATGTTTGTATTTAATATCCATTCTCATTTAACTGTGATTATTAAATATCTGCCTGGAAATAGAAAGGATATTTATTGCAAAATAGTGAAACTTCTGCAGGTGTTTTGCAGTTTTTAGCTATATCAACACCTAGCCTTTTATTAAATAACAGCAATATTTCCCTTATTTCACTACATTCTTCCTACATCGTTATGTGCATTATTTTTCACGAATGCCTAAATAAGAAATGCAGTGTATTTTGGGGCAGCATTGTGGAGAGAAGCCTTTGTGAAGCAGACTCTTGGCCTGTGCTTCCACCAGGGGGCAGGACGAGACAAAAATTAAGGACTCGGGGAGGGGGTGGTGATGCTGGGCACGAGGGGGGGAACGGCCAAAACAGCCCTGCTTTTAGTATTTGTTCCCTTCATTTTCTGCAAAACCACGATCTCTGCAGCAGTATGACTATCTGAGGAAAGCAAGTTCTCGCTTTTTGTTCTGTAAACAATTCTTGGCTTCTGCTTCAGTGAATATATATTATTGCTTCTGAAACGCTCTTTGTCCTCACAAATGCAAGCCCAATGATCTAGGTACAGAAACATTTTAATATTACATAAAGCTATATAATAAATCTATATGTCTCCCATACTGCAAAACAACAACAACAAAACAAACAAAAACAAGCAAACAAACAAAAGTGTGGTGTTTTAAATCTCCTCTGCAGCATTTTAGCTATTATTTTTCTTGAGCACAGTTTGAAGGTAATTCTGGGCACTGCAATTCAAGACCACAGCCGTGTATTGTCCTGTGTAAAAACACAGTAGCGGGAGCCTAAGGCTTATGCCATGCCCAATTACAGGAGGACGTCTGAAGTGTTTCTTGTGTCTAGAAGTAATGCAGCAGGCAGCCTACTTTCTAAGATATTGTAGAGACCCACTTGTGCAATGATGGAAATGGACCGCTGACGACTGCTCAGCCCAACCATAAGCAAAATAGCTGTGAAGAGCAAAAATTACGTTTGTTCATGTAAAAGTGGATGTGCTTGTAAGGAATGCTGTTCATAATTAATTATAGCCTAATCCCAGATGATCCAAATACTCATCTCTGAGCAAGAAGATTGTGCAAGACTTTCTAGTAATTACAGTACAGAATTTAGTCTCTGTAAGAGGAGGTGAATCATCTGAGATCAGAAATATATCAGCTGGTTCCCAGGCCGCTCCAAACCTACAGCTGAGGTGAGAAGCCAGTAGCTGTTACCTGTGGGGGCCTGTATATTATTGTGCACAGCCGTGATTTTATGTGTATGCTATCAAAGAGGTCCTAATGACCAGGCACCAGTAACCATGGTGAGAGTGAGCGGGTTTTCATTCATCACAGGTTTGCACAGGAACCACAAACTGTTCCACCTCTTCACTTTGGTAGTGATCAGGTAGCTTTAAATTGACAGTGTGCTTAGCTTTGCCAAAGGATTTCCCAAGCTTAAGGGATGTGTTTCTGCCTTCACCAGCAAAGCAAGGCAGAGGAAGAGGGTCTTTTAAGACCTGTAACAAAAGACTCCACAAACTTGACTGTCTCTGGAGCTAATAGAATTATGAAATGATCTTTAATTATTTTCTATATATTTGGATGGAATCCAAGATGCTCTTAAAGGTTCTCAATTGGATTATGGTAACTTCCCCTTAAATAGATGCAAATATAATTATGATGAAATATTATATTGAAATATATATGTATTACGTAGAGACATACATGAATATAATAACATATAACTACATGTAGTTTGAGCAACATATATTCATTTATACTGGGTATAAGGAAGAAACTTTTCAAGATGAGGGTGGTGAGATACTGGAACACGTTTTCTAGAGAAGTAATGGATTGCCCATCACTGGAAGTGTTCAGAGTTAGACTGGATGGGGCTTTAAGCAACCTGATCTAATGAAAGATGTTCTTGCCCATGGCAGGGCTTTGAATGAGTTGATCTTTAAGAGTGCCTTCCAACCCAAGCCATTCTAAGATAAGTTATATGGGTATAAATTATCTATAATTATATTTATATAAAATTTGATTTCTAACATCAAGTGCTATAAGCAATTTTTGTACTATCATGCTAAAATTTCTTCAGAAAACTCTTGCATTTAAATGCAGGAAAATAATACCTTGTATCAAATGGACACAGTCTGATAGGAAAAAGGGAGGTAACTAACTCAGATTTGCTGAGACGATTTTTTCCTATTCCTATAAAAAGACTGAAAAGAAAATATTTAACCATTATTACTGGTCCCATTCATTCAAAAGTCATGAGTCAAACCATGAGAATGATATTAAAAGCATTTATTAAGATTCTTTTTATTTCCCTTCACTTTTCCTTACAGTTGCATTTGTTTCATGTTTTAGGATTTCCCCACTGGCTACTGCAGTTAAAAACTTCATAAAATAAATAAAATCTGTGATTTGTCACAGACTTGTCTGAGTTTGTAACTGGGGTAATGTGCCCATTTCCCCACTACCATAGTGAAGGGGCTGTGAGGGAATCTCTGAGTATGTTATTTCAAAGGAAATGAGGTAGCAGAGAATAGATGAAGGTCTGGGTAAGGCAAACAGGGAAAAAAGCACTAAAGGGAAAAATTTCCTCAGGCATATTAGTATGCACTAACTTCCAGAGGCATAAATATCTACACAAAGTGCAAGCCAGAAACAATACTTTTACTATTTTTTTCCCCTCAGCAGAACAATTCAGGAAGTGTCTTTGTGGGAGTCTCACAGTTGGCTTAAATTCAGATTCAGAAAGTTTTCAGCTAAAAACATTTGGCAGAAACCAAAATTCTAAAGCAGCTGCAGAGACCGTTCTGTTTTGTCAGTGGTTTATATCTCATTTTCTTCCCTTGGGCTTTCCAAGGCTGGACTGTGCAGAGTGCTGTGGTGGTAGCATGGCTTCACAGTGGAGCTACTCAGGAGGCCCCCTGATATATCTAATTGCTCTGTATTTCCACATCAGATGATAAACTAGAACAGGTAATATGTGAATTCATAAATACTTACCTACTAGGCGAGTATAGTTCTGTCACGTGACAAGGAAATATATTAAAATGCCTACAGAATGCTTAAATAATAACAGTAGGTCCAGGCTCTGAATTATAGCACTAAATCAGAATCTGGTGAGAATCTTTTTTTCTTTTCTTTTTTTTTTTTTTTTCCTGTTTCATAATACATTCTTGATTTTTTAAAATGTCTAGACCATCTTTAAATATATATATATATAAAGTTTTTCATTTGTTATTAATTCAACATGATTGATAGGAGGGGCTGCAAGTGAAAGTACCCTAACTACAATGGCAGGAAGATCAGGGGAGATAAGTTGTAATATACATTGTTGTGGGTTGTTCCCAGTGAACAGTGAGAAGTATTAAACATAACATTAAATATTTTGGTAGTATCCGAAGTGTGAATTCTTACAGGTAGATTTGGGATCTATAAACAGTCTACAATAAAATAGCCACCTATGGAATATCTTAGTTTGAGAACAAGAAATTTTCTGATCTTGATACCCTTGGACTTTTTAATTGTTGAACCCAAAAGCTGTCAAACACATTAGGTGAATAGCACTCTGAAATTCAGTATCTACAGGAACAGAAGTAAGTACAAACATCTTTTGAGAAGAAATAGCTTCAGTTTGGTATTCTGAACTTCTTTGGACCAAAACATTCCAAGAAAGTCTTGGAATATTAGTCTAATAATATAATAATACTCTCAGGTATTTTTCTAGAATTTACATTACAGACAGAAGCCACAGAATATGAGCATAGATAATGACTTATGTATTAGTATCTTCTAGTATCTTTTCTTTTGTACACTGGCTTGAGAAAGCCTGAGTCATTATTTTTAATGCTACCGTTAATAATACTGTGTACAGTATGAATTCTTCCTGACATGAAAGTGATATTTTGGATCATAAAAGGAGAGATAGAAATGCTGACAAAATGGTAAAAGATGATGTGGAATCTTTGCTGTGTTTTAATGAAAAAAATAACCCAAACCCTCAGGGTCAGCACTCAATGATTTTGTGAGGATAAATTATATCCTACAGGAGGAGCCTGGAGAGGAGAAGGAACTTCAAAAAAAATCCTGTAAGGCAGATAAGGATGATTACTTAAATTTATTGTTACATTCAGTGACAACTTTTGTTATACTGGAAAGAAGAAAACAAACAAACAACAACAACAAACAAAAAATGAAAACACAAAAAAAGCTCACAGCAAAGCAGAGGTTACAGTTATTTCTCCATAGGTGCTTGTGTTTGTGTTTTCATAGATACTTTGACTCACTTCCTTCGTCCACTAAGCTATGGGCAGGTTGTACAAGCCCAGCTAGAGGAGGGAAAAGTCCATCTCTCTTTCTCTCTGCACACATGTAGACTGATTTTGGAGTATGGAGATTCTTATAATTTGGGACTAGTCATCTGCAGCACAGTGGACCATCCAAGCAATACCAACAGTCAAGTTTGCAGAGAGGGCCCAAATCCAGGGTCTTTCTGTGGCCAGGAAGAAAAGAATGGAGAACCATGCAGCTCCAATACACCTGGACTCTCGTTAACCAGGCTGGGAGGGAGTGCATTTGGGTAGATTTCCGTATTATCTTTAGTAAGTAATGTCCACACGTTAAGCATTAACTTTGCATTGCTGAAAGAAGTGGCTAGGAAGTTAGCTGATTGTCACTGTGTGATAATTGACATGCAGCCCCCAGGAGCTGCGGATTGCTCTTGGCTATGCTGCTGTGCATCCCACAGTGTGCAGTTCCTCCCGCGGTGGTCTGATATGGCCTGGTTTCAGAGCTCTTCAGCACTGATTTCACATGTATCCACTTCTCAGCCTCATCAAGGTGTGAAATTAGACACTTCATTAAATATCTTATATATACAATTAGTTCCAGCTAAGAGCCCTGATGACTGAGAGAAAATTCTTTCTTGGGTGAAAAAAGTGCAATGTAGATGCAACGTCCTCTTTCCGTGGGGGATACGGGAATGCGAAGTGTGAAGATAATCTATAGATAGATGCATACATGTTGTGGGGTTGGAATCACCTTCAGGTTTTTTGTTTTTTTCTGTATCTTTTATTTCTTCTATAACTGTAGTTATGATGTGAAATAAATGTTTAATGTTGGTTTAACTGAGAAAACAGAAGAAAAAAGAAGAAAACCATAAATCTAACAGAAAGGCTATAGATATGCTCTCAGCTTGCAGATATCTTCTTCAGCACTGTTTCCATGGAAATTTGTATAGTGCCTGGAGGGAGTGAAGTGCAGGTCACAGATCTGCAGAGCTACAGTAGGCTCCCAGCCCAGTTAGGCAGATTCTGACAGCAACAAATGGGCATATCTTTGAATGGAGCAGTTCTGCTTTCAGAGGAAAAATGTAATCTCTTATAAAAATGTGTCTCTGAAAGAAAAATATTAATCTCTGTGGCACTTTGGGGTGAAATTGGAACCAAGAGCTGTCGTTTTCATAATGAAAGCAGTTTCCAAATCTCTTCACTTTACTCCCCCTCCCCTTACTACTTAAAGTCATTAAGGGCTTCATCACATTTATGAGAGCAGAATTCTAAGTAGCATTTTGGATAATCACGGGGTATTCCAGTTTGGCTAATTATTTTACCTGGGACACACTCAGACAGAGCACCTAAAAAATTTTGGCAAATGCTGTGGATACTGCCAGTCATCAAGGAACATGCTATTAGCGTTGTTTATATGAAAATATATTTTAAACAAGACACCTACAAATGTAAGGAATATATATGTATTTTTTTTCTCATCCCAAAGTTACAAAAATGTAATCTATAGTGTCTGTGACAGCCTTCCATGAGAAGGAACGCTTCATATAAAGAATTTGTAAAAAGGGGTGAACAGACATAGGGACCACAGTTTGAACTGAAGTATCAGTCTTTCATTTTGTCACAAATTACCTTTACGTATTAATGCAATATTAATGATTTTCTTACCTCTGTCTTGCCAAGAAATAGCCCTTAGGAGCATTTGACATATGCAGTGTATAACGAGGCTAACAGTGAAGATAGATATTGAGCAGCTCTAATTTTCCTGAAACAGGATGGTGGCTGCAGTATTATGCCCTGCATTGGGTTGCAGTCAGAACCATATAAAATGGGAAAAATGGGATGCAACTGAGTGTTGTTCGTTAGTTTTCAGATACACTGCAGAAAGATAACAGTCCCTTCCAAGTGCAATTGTGTTAATTTCAGCTGTTTGTAGTTGGTTTTCTGGAGGTTAGGTCCATGTGAATGTGGTTTTTTGTTTTTCTGTCTGTGGTCTCCACAGCATGAATCTATTATTGGCCTATTAGAAGGAAAAAAAAAGTGAATATGTTGTAAGCTTTTCCTCTTTAACACTTTTAATATTATTTTTTTTCTTAACACCAAAGCAATTTGTTATTCTCATAATTAACTCGTAAAACAAAACAAAAACAAACGAACAAAAAAAGGAAAGTAATATCTAAATCTCTTTCCTCTGAGTTTATTAGAGAATAATGAGTACCTTCCTCTACTCCTCGCATATTAAGATACGCCATGGAGTTGCCTATGGCATATCCAGGCTGCCTGTGTACCAGATAGTATGGAAGGAACTACAGTATAACATATAATAGTGAAGGTTTTTTTGGTGGAAAAGAAACAACAAACCATAAACAGAAACAACCAACCAACCAAGCCCCCATAGCATACCATTTGTTTGTCTAGGAATGAATTTTTTGCATGAGTAAAACTTGGGGTGACAGCACGCCATGTCTGCTGCGTAGATCATGCAAGTAACTTGCCTGATGTCCTAAGTGCACTGACAAGTTTAAGTACTGCCAAGGAAGCTTTCTTTTTATTTTGGGTCTGGATAAGTTTTTTTTTTTCATTGTCTAAAATTGTCTAGAATGAAGAAAAAAATTCTCTTACTGATCCTTCTCTTTATCTTCATTTGACTGACATAATATAAAATAAGCTCATCTAGTCTGTGCGTCGCTCCTAATCATAGCTTCTGAAAGAGAGGAAAAAAGTATTGAATTTCTGTCTTTTGTTCCTTAAAGAATCTCTTGATCCATAAAACCAATTCCATACCAGCATTATGACAAGGTGCCTACACTTTTTAAAAAAACTTTCCAACATCTATTCATTTTTTTCCTTTGGAAGATACTCCAATTAGCACGGTGTTTCAAACAGTTCAATTAGGCAGGCCTCTTTATCAACTCAGGTGTAAAAATCTTAGTGGTGTCTGCTGGCTGGAGGTTAAGTATTAACCACAGCCTAGAAATTCAGCACTCACCTCATTAAACCATTTGAAACCATCTGTCATAAAAAAATGCAATATGCCACATCACTTATTTATTTATTTATTTTCACTTTTGGCATCTGCCCATTCTCTTTTAATTTCTGAGAAACGTGTTTTTAAATTCAGTAATTTTGTGGCCATGCTTTTTCCAGTTTGGATATCTTGGCTGTTATTTATTAAGATTGTGTCCATGAAAAGAGGCTCCACTTCAAACCTTCTCTGTATGGCAGTAAACAGTTCTCCCCTTGTTGTCTTATTTTCGTGTTGGGACGGACTGTTCTGAACAGCCGCGTGCACAAAGCTGTTCTCCCTAGGAGATGCTCTTGGAAAAAAAGAAATAAACAGAACAAAAACGTCCCATATGCTCCCTTTGTGTGCAAAATGTGTTCAGATTCCCACAGTGGGATGGACTGGCTATGAGATGGATCTTAAATATGCCGTGATCTGTCCATGCATTCTGTGCTCCATTCCTGTAGGCATGGACTAAACACAGAGAACACTGAGCTGTGAGCCTTTCCCAGAAGGTACGTGGTGGTAAATGCAGGATCATCTATGTAACACCTTTAGGAGATTTGTCAGATAACAATTCCATCTGTTGTTACCTGTGGCGTTATTATGAAGTCCTATACTAGTTTACTCGCAAAGCCTTTGTTTTACTTTGATGGGAGTAAATGTTTTAAGAACCAGATGATCTTAGAGATCTTTTCCAACCTAAACAATTCTATAATTCTAAGGAAAAGCACTGATGCACTATTATGGCTGCCTGAGCAGGGCACACGTGTATTTCAATATTCCTTTACATTCGTTAACATACTGGGGTCCATCTGATCCCTTTGTATAGTAACTGCAAAGTAACTTATTTTCTTCACAACAAACAGGATGGACTACTTCACTTTTCCAGAAGTGTTTTTTGTTTGTTTGTTTGTTTTTTTCTCATTGTGCTTTGAGGCTGTTTCTTGATAAGAGCAGGCTTATGTCAGTAACAGTCCTCTGAAAAATATGTTTTTAGTAGAACATTAATCAGCAATACTGTTTTTGCTGCAGGTCTTTTATACAGGCTTGTTCAGCACTATAGAAAACTCCCTTTTCCTGCTGCAGGTAGAAGTAGAAACATGTTTCTGACTATATTTGGCCCCAAATTCCCATGTATATGACTGCAGTGGGAATTTGCTAGTTGTTTGCTTATTTTATGATCTACAAGAATCCTAAATATAAGCAGTCAGAGCCCGTAATACATATTCCATTCTTATGGTTTCATAAGAGAGAAACAATATTTTAACCCTATTAGCTCTTCCTATTTATGCTGGTGTCCATATTCTTGCAATCGTATAGCATCTACGTTTGTGTTTCATTATAATAATACTGTAGTAAAGCTAGATGGTTTCAACTCCAATGTCATGATAATGTTTTGACATAATACAGCTTCTTTTCTTTTTTAAAAAATTGCTAAGAGGTGGTTTTTATTTGACGCCCACTGAGCAAAAAGAAGTGTTAGTTGAGTAGCCATTGTTGGCTCTGTGTAGAGGCCGAAAGGAATTGTCTGCTAGGAATTACTATGTTGGTTAGCCTTACGGTTACATTAGAAGGGGCAGTCTCCCCTGATGAAGACCTTGCAATCAATTGCATTTTTCTGAGGAGGTAATTGAAGCTTAACAATGGGGGGAAAAAAATGAAAAAAACAGATTGGCAGCGATTACTGTGGACTCCACAAAGACCTGTGCTTACTTCTGAAAATTTTCAAGGCTAAGTGGCTACCATGGCTTTTGTTTTCAGTTGCATCCGATAAGCTTAATCTCTTTGATTATTTTATTTCATGGAAGTGAAACAAGTAACAAAAACTGTAGGGTAAATGGTTTCTTGTCAACTGACAAGTAGCTGCATGCTTATCAGCCAAGCAGAAGCACCCAGTGGTGTGGCTAATGCTTTTTGACTCAGTTTTGCACAGTATTGTCTATTTATTATTATTATTATTATAGACAATGAGGCAGAGTGAATCTTCTGAAATGTATTTTACAGAGTTTACTTTATAAATGAATGTAACCCAATTGTCCCAGATTTGGTAAGAACTCAGACGGACATCCCTGATGAAATATTCAGGAGAGACTTGATAGTTCTGTACTGTTCAGTATTAGCCATTAATATGTGGGAGCTTTGCAGACATAAATTATACAGTACCTGAGATTTTCTTATAGCACTTCAGCTTCACTGCTCTTTCTCTAGAGCCTATTTCACAGCAGCTCATGCAGAACCATTATGAACAAACATCTACTCTTGTGTTTGCATGGTCAAGCCTTGGAAGCCTGAATGAGAAAAAATAATTGTTCTGTGGCTTGCTGCACCTGCAAGGGGTACTTGTTTCTATTGTCATTCTATCTTTTTGTCTCTCTAGGATTTTGAGGTATCAGTGCAATAGCTTACATATGTGGGCAACATGAATTCTAGGCAAATAAATAGCAGACAATCTTTGGCAGAAATGTGTATTTAAGAGGAAAAGCACTTAATGTAAGTTGTCGTGACCACAGCTAATGTAGGTACATGGATGTGCCACTTGCCTGTTGTCCTGCTGGAACTTAAAACTTACATGTTCTGCCACAATTCTGGGATAATTATGCAGCTCCTGGACATAAATGGACTTGGTCATTCCTTAAACAGTGTATGTTTGCAACAGAAATCAAATGCAATTCTGGATTCTGTTAATTCAGACTGACACTGAAGCACAGGAGAGAAATGTGTAGATAAATCATGTAGCTGCCTTCAGCTCAGACTGGTAATAGTAATTGCATATGGAAGTGTGCAAAGCAGGTTGGCCTGTTTGTTTGTCTGCCAAAGCCTTACTCTGCACTTGTGCTAAGGACTTCTTTGTATGAGCTATCTGTAAGTGAATATCTGGTTATTTGGGCTGGAGAGGCAAAAATAATCAGGAACTGTTGATTTATTTCAACCATATTTCTAAATTTGTATTAAATGTTGCATAAAAGTATCTGAAACAGAATTCTGATCAAACAAAATGTGCTGAAGCGCCCCTTAGTGTTTTTGCTTTTTAAATCTCAAATTAAATAAATTCAGACTTCAAGGGTTGAATAAATATGCAGTGTATATTTATTTATTTATTTATTTATTTATTTATTTATTTCAAAAATTGACTTTTAAAAGGCCTGAAGGGGAAAAATGAAGAAAATGTAAAGTTTTTGTTTTTCTTGGACTTGTAATTCCATTCACACTTGCATTCCGTCTGGCTGTGAAGCTTGTATGAGAGTGTTGGTAAAATCCTTCTCATAACAGAGGTGTTGATGTGCATCACAGTCAATGGAGTCTTTATGCTTCCCGTCACATTTAGGTGCACCTGAATGTAAGGTTAATTATATATATATTTTACATTAAGATCTCAAGTATGGGAAAGTAACGATAGTTATGTAATTTTTTACTTTAGAATTTTAACTCTCTAGATAGGTTTCTTCCTTAGTAATAAATAAATAAATAAATAAATAAAAGTGGAATATGAAATAACACTTATTCCAGGGATGAAATTTGTGTAGCATTAAGGATAAAGAACGGTATTGAAATCAGAATAGGACAAATTAATTCCTTACACACACACATACCAGTGGTTGATTTCCTAAATCTTTTATTAACGAATTTCAACTGTTTATATCTGTTTATATTGTTGTAAAATTAATTTAGGAGTTTATTTATTAAGAGTAATCAATAGTTGTTGAAAGGCAGTTCCAAGGTAATTTCTGGAGTCCTTGTTCAGCTAACATCAGTGGGGACCTTGTTTCAATGAAGAGTGGATTTGGTGCAAATACCAGCCCCGCAGAGCTAGCTACAACACACAACAACACACACAAGGAAACTACATGGGAGCTTTAGAAAACTGAGTGCTGTATACACAGTCTAGGACATTTTATCTGAGCGGTATGAATGCTGTCCTGCAGTTCCATTTAGGCTGGGGGCTTTAAGGCAATAATTTTGTGGGTATGTACTGCACAGGATGTAGACACACCTGTTGCTGCACTACACCTGTGCTGTTTGTAACCATAACAAAGAAGGGAAAGTTTCAGATCTCAAATGGGGTCGAGTACACCTGGTATTGCATTCCCCCAGTCCAGTACATGAATATTATTTGCTACAGCACTATCTGACAATGTGTAGTTTCTAACCTTACCTTCTTTCCTACCCCTTGAAAATGAAATCCTGCCTGCTCAATTTATTTATTTATTTATTGGGCTGTACAAAATAAATATTTTGAGCTTTGACATGATGCAAAAGGTTGGGCTTGTTTCCAGAATGCACTCCTGATTTCCAATATAAATGCCAGCTAATACGTGTGTTCCAAAGACCTGCATGCCAAATATGTTGGATTTGGAAATATTTTTCCTGCCTACTGCTCTATGCTTAGCCTGTTTTCTTTTTTCTTCCTTTTTTTTTTTTTACCCCCCCCCCCCCCAAAATGATTGTGCATTTTACACAAGTGCAAAGATAAGCAATTCAGAAGGCTTTCTGTATATAAGATACTCTACAGGCAACTCACCTGCTGGAAATGAGGCTATTCTACATTTGCAACAATTTTCCCCTCTGCATGTAACTTTTATTCCACAAAAGGCATGATTGCGGAGATAGAGTTCCTATTCACTGATGCGTTTGATGAAGAGAATAAAAACAGGATTTTGTATACTGCTTAAACCAAGCTGAGCAATTTTAAATAAAAACAATTTCTTTACAGCAGGGTAGGAAGTTGTTTTCCTAGAAATCCCATCAATGTTCACCGTTTAAATGAATTTTTATTGTAATGAAATTTATACTCTTGTAATTATTAATGAACTTAAAATATGTAAAAATGTGGTCAGGACAATTAGAGCATTTAATTTGGATACAGATCATTTGGGAAAGCTTAATTTAGTTTTGATGCTTATTTTATATAATAAATTCAAAGGCTTGGTTATGAGAGAAAATTCTAATCAAAAACAGTGTTTTGAAAAATCAGTGTAAGCTATTTGGATATATATATGGTCATTTCTGTATTTCTTTTAAATAAGACATTTGCTGAAGTGTCTTTTTTCCACAAAATGTTCTGGTTCTGACAATGCCATACAAAAATTCTCATCTACCTCTAGTACAGACGTTATCCTCATATCCATTTCTGGTCTAACTAATACCAGAGTTGTTTACTGCAGTATGATTTTATTGATCTTTATACCACTATAATCACCAGAACATCATTATATTAAGCGCAGTTTAGCCATGGCTTCACGTTCTAGGGAACCGCTGGGGTTGCTGGTTTAATGTTCTGGTTGTTTCTAGTTTTCGGATCCTTCCTAGTGGAAACAGAAGGGTCACAATTATAGCTGTGTGTGTATTGTGTAGCTGTATTCTGTGACCTGCACCCCACCTTCACAGAGAAGGTCACCCACAAACTAGCTCTAAAGTCTCTGTTCTGCAGATGTTCTTAGCAGTTTAATTCAGAAAGTCAATCGGGTATCATTATTTTTTCCTCACTTACATATAAATCATGGTTCATCCAAGAAGAGTGAAGCTCCAGTCCCTTGCTTAAGCATTCACGTAAGAATTGTCACTTAAATATTTACAGGGGACCGGTTGGCTGAAGTAGCACAAGAGAGCTTCAAACACACCAAATGTGTTCTACCTCAGCAATCTGTTATATTTCTGAGGCACCTGTGCTTGGTTTTTGTGGCAGTGCTGGATTCTCCTCAGAATCCACTTCTTGGGGCTCCATGGCTTCTTACAGCACTACCCCTGCTGATGCCATGCTGACTGTGGGAATAGGGTAATTTCTTCAAGGAGTGTTTTAGTGCCGTTGTGGAAGAAATGAACCTGTAGATCAGCACTTTTTCAGACTCTATGGGCTACTGAAACCAGTGGTTTTGGCAGGTTCCCTTCAATACGTACTGGATTGGTAAAGATCGTAAATTAAGAGTCCCCAGACTGACGGATGTCAAATTCTGTTGAAGAATGATATGTAACAGAAGTTTCGCTGTTCCATACCGTAACTTGGTCATCATTTTGTAGGTATTACAAATCTTGATCTTCAAATGGATTAAGTTTTTCTCACGAACACAGTGGGTCAGAATTTGTTCTTCTTGGCTTAGAATTAAATTATTACAGAGTGGATTTCGTGTAAATCCTTACTTAAGGGTGTTAAAGATGAAAGTGAGTTCTGATTAGCATAAACCTTTCAGTCTCTCCTCCCTGGCCCTCACAGCTGCCCAAAAGCATCTTTTAAAAAAAAGCGTAGGCAGATTTTATTAGTTCATCAGAGCTTGTTGGGACAGCATGCTGTGAAAACCAAATCTATCATGGCTTTAGGCTATATGGTTCCCCGAGCAAGGAATCATAATCATTGTGCGTTTGCCAAATGCTTGGGAAAGTCCTGGAATGACAAAATCTTGTACAATAGTCTAGTCTTTCCTTCTTTCTTTGTCTGATCCTTCCCAATTCAGATAGTCCTTGCTCTTGTTTTATTTTTTTATTATTATTTTTTAAATTATTTTAAGTTATTTTCAAAATTAATGCAAATTCAGGTATCTAGATTTCTGAAGAGACAAGTGCACACACGCACACATACATGTTGCTAGCATTTGCTTGCATTTGTAAAAGCCTCAAAGTTCGTTTTTATATACAGACTGTAATTAAAATTGAAATAATTAAAACTGAGGGGCTTTGTATACTGCATAACTCTCCTCCTTAGGTAAGACATTTTTCTTAGATTATAAAGGTGACCCTGTGGCCTTTCACCAGTGCCAGGAGGCTTACTGTAACCTGTTTTATGGACAGACAGTTGAGGTCAAACCCACTATACTCTAGTATTAATATCAAACAATTTAGTTATTAAATTGCATTTTACTTTCCACTGTGACTTTGAAGGAAACAATCAAGGCTCCTTAAGCATGCCAACTTAATATAAAATTACTTTAGCTCTGTTCATGCCTGTGGTTACAGTGAAGGGAGGTAAAACAAATTGCATGCTCACAAAAGCAGAAGGGAGAATGCCTTTTCATTGGAGCTCTGGATTTCAAATGGATTTGAGAACAGGTGTGTGCTATAACGAATTCTGTTTTAAATCACATTTCACTAATTTTTTAAAAATTGTTTCCTTCTGCATAAGAAATCCTAATAACACCAAATGACTTAAAAATAGTAATTTTAGGCTGTGTCGTTATGGATGGCTGGATGGATGAATATCTGGCTGTCATGTTGCACATGACGGGCACCTACTCGTACAGAGCTGTCAGGCTTGTGCTTGTGGTGTTATTGTTTCCAAGAAGGATTGCTGTTGTTATGAGAAGCCTTACAGTAGAAGGCAGAAGAGAAGGGATCTGAAATCTCTCTTTAAGCAAAGCTGAGGGTTAAAATACTATATAGTCAAAAAAATCACAAACTTTCTAGAGCACTAAGAAACTGTGCATAAAGTACTGGGAAGAATTTTTTATGTTAATTTTTGGAGAGAAATACTTAAGTGTTGAAAACTTTGATGTTCCCATGCACATTGCATCTGATATATATATATATATATATATATATATTTACCTTGTACTTTTTGTAGTTATTCGTGAAAAAATTTATCAGAATCTTTGGTACTTACTCATGTGTGACTGTGAGAAGACTGCACAAAGTGAAGGAAAAAGGAGAATCACCAAACTCGTTTAGAGACTGCATCGTATCCTATGCTTTTTTTCCTTTTGTGGCAATGCTGAGAACATTGTTAACATAGGTTTATTTAAAAATAAAATAATCCTTAGATAGAAATTTATATTTGGACTATGATGTGATAAACTTCCTCACAGCTGAATCTTGGGTACCACAGCTATAACTTGGGCACTGCTGTTTTCTTGCCACTTGTATGAATTCTCACTTGTAAGTGGCATACTGTATTTTAATGGCCGCCCTTGAATAACACTCACACCCTGACTGAGGATAGTGAACAACAGACTGCTGTGCTTTAGAATAGGCTCAAATCACAGTTACACTTCAGATTTTTAAGGCACTAGGGAGATGCATCTAAATGAATTGGACTTGCGGTGTGCTGCTGATACACCGCTCTGGTCTTGATTTTCCAGCCATTTGTCTTTAATTGAAGCTACTGAGAGTTTTACTACCAGAAGAAAATTGTATCTGTGAATTGTTTTCTGGTTTATGCTCGACTACATTTGTATATTATTTCTCAGTAGGCTGTTTCTGTCTGTACGTGGGCCCTAGCCTGTCCTTCATGGATGAAGTCCAGGGAGATACATTGTGGTATCTGCATAAGCCTCTGGAATTGCTTAGAAAACTTTATAAATTACATGTCATATCTAAATGAACCATCTGGTCTGCCAAGGAAATATCTCACCTTAGTGACTGCGTTATATTTAGAACCCCTGAATAAAAATATTGTTATTCTAGAAATTAATGAAGAACATGTAAAATAGCGAAAAACCAGAAAAAAAAAAAAAACAGACACAAAAGTAATATATATTGAACTTGTTGACTTTTCTTGTAATGTAAAGGGAAGCTGATGTTGTACCATTAGGAGTTAAGATTTGTTTCTTTTTGCGACATAGACAGGAATCTACTTAGAATAGTTCTGTCTGACGTTTTGAGTGATTTTAGTGTGAAATTAATTGCTAAAAAGCAAGCAGAAATGTAGTATGGAGAGGAGAAAGGAAAAATTCTTCATTCTGACATTACGGTGTGGAAACATTCTGCTAGCAAGTGGGAACTTTAAATCATGGCTACCTCCCTGTATTGAATGGCAACCCGTGCTTCCTGCAGTTATGGTACTGAACTTTGTGATCAACATCACTGCTGGAAGCAAGGGATTTTGATGAAGCTGGCAGCTGTGGGAATGCGGTAAGGGGAGAGAGAGAGAAAGAGAGGAAGAGGTTAAAAAATGAGGAAAGAAATCTCAGCAGTTGAAAGAAACTGCTGGTCTTCTTCTTTTTTTTTTTTTTTTTATTTCTTTTCTTTTTTCTGCCACGTAGAAATATGTGAAGTACCCATTGTGAAATTAAATGTGATTTCAATCTCTTATGAAAACATGTGAAACATGTGAAGAAGTTTTTATCATTAGCTACAGCTAGAACCCATTTAAATCATAATGCAGACCAGTTAAGAGATAGCAAATGTTGAGTTTTGTAACTATCACTACAAAAATGAATCCCATGACAGATCTGATTTTAAGTTACAAACTTTTGATGAAGTACTGAATATTTAATTACATTCTCGCTATATTTCATACTTTGTATAAGAATACAAAGTAATACCAGTACTGGGCACTTTGCTCCCACCTTAAATCACTGTTCTGAACTGGCTGTATCTTATGGCATCCATCTGAACCAAGGCAGAAGGTTAGTAGGCTTCTGTAATAACATTAGATCTGCATATCTTTACATGCTCTTCTCTCCTGCAGCTTTCTTTCTCCTTCTCTCTTTCCCTTTTCCTTTCTCTCAAGAAAGTCACTTGCAGGCAGGTGTCCCTGCCCATGGCAGGCAGCTGGAACTCGATGATCTTTAAAGTCCCTTCCGAGACAAACCAGTCTAGGATTCTATGATACTATGTTTGCTGCAAATGTTTTTGGAAAATGCTGCTTTTAACAGCTTTAATAATGAGTCTGAGTAAGACTGGAGAACTTTCTGTGGTCACTTTGTTGCCTGCATTTAATTTATTTATTTTTTTTTTCTGTGCATTTTAGGTTTACTTTATCAGGTATATTATAAAGGTTCAAGCTGAATCCATAGGTTATCCTATTTTGTGATAGAGTTGAGGCATCTTATGGGCATACCACCTGTTCTCTTAATGCTGTGTTCAGATGAATTTTCCTATGGTTGCAAACTGTGATTATCCTCATTAGTCTAGTATAATTTAGTTTAGATTAGTCTAGTATAGTTTAGTTTAGATTAGTCTAGTATAATTTTATTGACACATTGGACATGAAAAATGAAATTATTGGTGTAATTTATGAGGAAGTTTAGCAGTGGTAGCATGCTATAAATGTGCAATTGAAATAGCTCCTGTGTGAGATTTCCAGGCACATGAATGTTTTCCCAGTAGAACTGTGTGGATTCATGGAAACTGTTTAATCTTAAAGGGAACCAGACAAGCTTTAGAAAAATGAACTTACTTAGTGTCTCTAATTTGTATGAATTTGACATTCTGGCTGCCATAAGGGTGCACAATGTATATTTGCTTTTAATCAAGTTTATATTTTGATAAACCTCTGTCTTAATTAATAACTGGTTGAAGTCATTTTCTTGTTAATCCTTAACTTGCCTGGCACTTAACTTCTTTTATTGTTATGTTGCTGCTCCAAATGAGACACCAAGATCAGCTTTTGAATGATGTGTGTTTTCCAAGTTGCCTTTAAGAGGATTTCTGCAGGAGGTTCTATAAACCAGGTTTCATCTGGAACTAGAAAATTGAAGTTGACATTAATATTTTGATGCAATGCTAAATCAGCTTGCAAGAGTCAACAGAGGTGATAATGCATTTTTAACTAACAGGAATACTGCAGAAATATAATGTCACGTTTGTTCATTTTTATTCCTAGTGTCTTTCTTTTGCTTAATTTGCAATTAGTCTTTGAAGTGAAAGGTATCATGAGAGTAACCTGGTTCACCAGAGGTATCACTAAATCCATGTGTGTTCATTTGTATGAAAAGAATGAAAACCAAAGTTATGGCCCAGTCATATCCTATGAAGAGATGAGATACTTAAGGACAGAGGTTTTTTGAAACTCTAATGTATACATACGGCATTGTGTCAGCTGCAGTTTTCTTAGAACCGAATAGCAAGAGTGTAAGGGCAGCAGTGTTGTACCTTTTAAAGCAGAAGGTTTGTATTGTCTTCCTATCTCCACGACACGAATCATATTAACACTTTTCACACTATCCATGACCAAACTGTAGAAAAAAGCAAAAGGTGGCTCTGGTTTAGAATAGCAGAGTCATTTAACATGCCTGTGTTAAATATAGTTTGAAGTAGGCTCAATGTATTACCTACAAAGGCATTGTTTGAGAACCCTCTGAACCACACCTTTGAGCAGCTAAGGTTTTTCTTATGTCAATTTGTTGATATTTCTGCTTGGTCTTCCATATCTTGACAGAATTTTCTCCCTTAAACCACTCTAGCACTAATTCTTGTGACAATTCTGATTTTTTCTTTGAAGTTCTATTCAGTTCTGACAACAACATAAAGAAGTACAAAAGTCTATGAACTCTCAAAGAACATTATAAAAGATGGGAAAACAGAGCATGGGACATTATAGGTGTGTGTTTTGTATACCCTCCATAGCTGGCAGGAAAGAATAAATTCCATAGGCTTTGCTTATTTTCCTGAATTACAGGTGTGAAATATGCTGAGGAATGATAGTGAGGAAATGGGGGAGGTGAGTCCTGGATTTACAGAAATGTTGATTCTTACAAGTCTCTTGAAATCGTCAGCTGGTAATTATGAACGTTGGATTTGCATTAAGCCAGGCCTTCATTTCAGGTAACACACCTATAGAAATGTGTTGATAGAATTGTAGGAGGGTACATTAGTATGGTACTGCCCTTTGTAATTCGTGTACTTTTGGTGATATAATGATTTCAGCCACCAGGTGGATGCACAGCTGTCAGGCTGTTCTGCCCTCAGCCAGGCTGCTGCTACAAAGCTGCCTAGGCTGAGATTTTTCAGTAAGCAGCCAATGCCTTCCCCCCTTTCAAACCTATTTCAGCAGTCAGTTATTTCTCCTCAGTCCGTTTTGTGAATATGCTGTAGGTATTTCCCACCAACAAGTGAGCTTTTTGGGAAGCACAAAGCTGCTCTGTCACAGACTTTTCCTTTGATCTCAAGCAGAAATCTGATTTTGTAAAGTTCAGTAAGCTTTCTTTTTTTTCCACTATGCTGCACTGCAGTATTAACAAAAAATGCAGAGAATAAGCTAGGCATCACGGGATTTTCTCCTTCTTTCTGACATACCACCTTCCCTGCAGCCCTTTCCAGGAGTGGAACCTACACAGTTGTTGCTGTTTGGGTACATTAACACATTCAATACCTGCACTTGGATTTAAGGTAGTAAAAGTCTGAAGGAAGTTTGAGACTGAGCTCAGGTCTGAGCAGCGTTCTGCCCTTTCTTTTGCTGTTTTGGGTATAGAAGTTAGTAATAAAATGCAATATGTGATGCAGTAATGGCAGTTAATTCTTATCTTGTCCAGACAGGGAAGTGGAGTATGTTAGCTGTAGTGCAATTGTATAGCAGTGCTCCTTGCAGCACAGCTTATGCAGCACTCTGTTCAGCCTCTTCTGTACCCCTGCATGGCATTGGTTACAGCTCTGAATTTATGTTTCATTAAGAACATTGCGTTGAGATTTCATTTTAATTTAAAGCAAAATAAAAAAATAAAAGGAAAAAAATGAACATGTGAGCATGTGCATGTTGTGCCACTGTATCCATAGCATGGAAGAGAAGGCAAGCTTGTCAGGTCTCTCAGTTCAGACAGAGTGGATCACTGTTTTGCTTTTTGGTTGACTTTTAGGGGGTTATCTCTGTTCCCTAGATCCCACGGTCGGCATTGATGAACCAGATCTAGTGCATGGTTGTTCATTACTGGCTGTGAGGCTTGCTGGCTGTGGTTTAATATGCATAGATCTGTTGAGAATGATGTTTCCAAGTGCATACCCTTCCAAATGGCAAGACATAGGAACAAAAAAAAAAATCCAACCATTTCATGGAATGAATTATCTCTGTGCCAGTTCTCTTCTCTGGGATCAGGATAATAAAAACACTAACCCCAAACATACAATTGATTTATTTAAAGCAGCCTTTCTACATTCATGCAAGCTTCTGAAAGGAATGTTTCATTATTCAGCCACAAATGAAGTTTACAGCTAATATTTATCACCTGAAATACAAGTGGGAGTATACAGGTTGACGGGCATGTCTCCTCTTTTTAAAAATACTTCCTTCTTTTTGCACTTTAGTTTTGATAGGCCATTATAGTAACACCCGCAGACTCCTTAGGATTTAGCATTTAGAGGTAATGAATCCTTACTACTGAATACATCTGGTAAAGAAGACTATGATGAGAAAGTAAATCAGTAGAAATTGAACAAACAGTAGTTGGCCGTTAACTGTGAAATGAGAGGAAAGTATTGGAGCAGCAAGAAGACGAGGTGATGTTAATGATAACAATAACTCACTAGATAATGAAGGGGAATTATCTGGTCATTATTTGGCAGATATGAAGGTATATGGAGGATGGAAGGGTAAAGATAGAGTAATAGGCTTCAGTTTATTTGAAACCATGAAGTTGCATAACAGTTAACCTGTGAAACAGCCTAGTTTTCATTTCACGATTGTTTACCTTCTTGTAGCCAGCACATCTCGTTTTGTTCATTGGTATCTTTCTTTTGGATCTTGTTCTAAATTGTGTTCTCATTCTGTGTGAACTTTTTGTTCAATATAATGCCATCAACTTCAGTGTACCGGCAGCCCACTGCATGGTGGCTGCTTTGTCTCCCAGATATTTTTCAAATCTTCTTGTACTTAAACTGGCCTGAGGCTGAAATTCGCTGTCTAAGGGTACAATCCAGTATCCTTTGAAACTGGTGGATTAGACCTCTGCTGCAGACAATGAAAGGGAAAAACAAAACAAAACAAAAAAAAGCGAAAAAAGTAAGATTATATATATATGGAATTTTTACTTGAATACATATTTTATACATATATATGTGGCTATTTTACAGGAATTCATAGTCTATCCATATATATATATATTTTTTTTTTTTCTTATATATATATATATAAGTTAAAATTTCATCAGCCTGTTTTCTGTTCTGAGCTTTTGGATTATAGCAGAGGACTGCAGGACATTTCCTTTGTGTTGTAACTTCCATTCGTACATCAGGTTACCAACAATAACACGTCACCGAAAATATGTGTGGTCTTGTTTACTTTTATTAATATTAAAATCCATCTCACAAGTATGTGTATTTGTTTAAGACTGTAAAGCCCTCCAAATGTTTTAAGAATATTGTAAGCCTACCTCTTTGTTAGCTAATTATTTTTAGTTTCAACATGAGTTTTTATTTTTACTTAAAGAACACTAGCTTTTTACTAAGTAATACCATTGGTGATTTTTCAAACTTTGAGGATGTGGCCTAGATCCAGCCTTATTTTCTTCTTTAAGATCGGTCATGGAAGTAGGCCACATCAGATTGGGCTCCCAGTGGGGAGGGGGAAAATATGCCATGGTATTTTTTGATGAATGCTAGCAGAGGCACTTGTACTGTTGAGTTTATTTCTGTAGAATCAGGCACTGTAGCAGATGACCTACCTCAAAGCTGTAAATTCAGACTCAACCAATTTTCAAGAGCAGACAGGGGTCTGCATTTGAAAGAAGTCATGCAATGCTTAGCTTCCTGACATCACAGCAACTGGCTATGCTATATAATAAATCTCAGAGAAGATAGAACTTGCTGTTACATGGTGTTTGCCTTCTACTGAAAAGGACATTTCTGAATTGCCAACTGGGCATTTCATTTTTTCTATAAGGGGGACTGCAGCAACTCAGACAAATTCCTTCAGGTTCCTTTTCTTCTCCCAGCTGAGATATCAAAGTATCCATGTCGTCTAAAAATTTTGAAGTCTCAAGTACTTATATAGTAAAGACAAAGAGGTGTTTGTGGTGAATCTATAATTTCTTTCATAGTCTTGAAACAAGATAAAGTAGATATTTTGAGTATTTTAGGTTGCTGACAATTTAAAGCTGACAGTATTTTCTGTATATGATATTTATAATGTCACATAAAATAATAGATAATAATATATAATGCAATTTATTTCCTCTCGAGGGGTAGTGACCACTGAGAGTTTTCATGTGTACATGAGTCAAAAATGACCAATTTGGAGTTTTGGAAGTTTTTTTTCTTTGCTTTTGTTTTTGGTTTTTAATTTAATGTGCTGAAATGATATAATACAGGCCTTGCTTCTTGGGTTTTGAACCCAAGGGCCATACAGCATCACTTATTGTTTCTTTTCCCAAGCAGAGGGTTAGCAGGCAAGCTAAATGTTTATGTCTATAAATCTAATATAGAGTTTCTGCAAAAATAATGACATGTAAATTGACTCAAAACTATGTAGTCTGCTGAAAGTCATTACAAAGATTTTAAAAGGTAAGGAAGTAAGATTTTGTACTCTGGGGTCCTTATGCCTACATTTTATATGAGCTAGATTAATTACCCAGAAGATGCATATGCTGTCAATAATGCATTATGAAAATCCACTCTTGAGTTTACAAATTCATGTATGAACCCTGGGGCATTGACTTGAAAAGGTTTAACCCATAATGACAACTCTGAACAAATTAATAATAGAATAATAATAATATTGAGCTTTGTTTGAGGTGAAAATATAAATCTATACTAAAACCCCAAATGTGTAAAATGAATAGCCATTAAAAATCATGAACTAACCCCTATGTTGTGAACCTTTCTGTCAGATTGCATAAAACAAAAATCCAATAACATCTTAGAGAAAATAATGCTCAGAGAGCTGCCAACATTATTTTACTCGTAAGGTAACTAAGCTAGAGTAATTACAAAATCATTAAGCGTGAAGTTGCGTTAACAGTTATTCTAATTTGTGGGGCTTCACTGACTGCATTGAAGTTATTTCAGATTATGCTTGAATAAACTACTTTTTAATTTGGACATTGATATCTGATTTGATTCTTAACAGATCAAATACTGTATTCTGTTTGCAAGATGGAAGACAGGTTTAGACAAAGCAGCTACATCTAATGAGGCAAACATTTGAACCAGACTTTCTAATGTACCCTATTCTGACCTTGTCTAATTTTACTTTTTGCTTCTTGAGAGTGATGGTAACTTTTACTACTAAAAAGCTCCAACATTGCAGCTTGCTGTCATAAGCCACTACATGCACTATGATTTTTTTGCCAAGGTTCTTCATGGCAAAAGTACCCTGGTTTAATCCATGGATTTACAGAGGCTTACATTGCTTCAAGTTACAGTAAGGAATGAAAAAAAGAAATGTAGGGTGAAGGAGGAGGAGAGGAAGGGTTAAAATGTAAGAGGGGATGTGGTTCTCATACTTGGGACTCACACTGTGTTTATTGGTGCCAGACAAACTGCTCCTTGAAAGCCTTTATTTTGAAAGAGTAATCATTTTCAGACTAAAGGTGAGGATTTTTTAATAAACTAGTCAGCCCGATTTTTAACTAGGAAATCTAACAATAGTATGAATAGAATATATACATATCTGGGCTAGTATTAACCTAGCTCTCTATACAGATTTCATCATGTGTTGAACATCTCTCTTGTGGTTGACAGATACTCTCTTGAGCAAATACTTGCACTGAAAGCTCATTTTCAGCTTTTCCCAATATCCAAAAGGAGATGTGGAGAAGAATGGGAGGAGGAACAACAGAGAAAAGTCTAATCCTTGAGAATTATTCCTTAGTGCTGACTCTGGAAACAAACTGTGAGATGAGTTTTTCATTTTTATAGCAGGCATCACACTCTTCAGCCTTGTCTCTGCTTGGCTGCACCCTTCGACAATAGTATAGTTGCTTTACTGCATGCCAATCTTTCAAACGCAATGGGATTTGTAATACTCAGTGGTAGATGTTATTTCACTACAACTAAATCATGAGAGTGCCCAAGTCCTGATGGGGACTCTCAGGCTTCTGTGACAGAGTGACAAGCATAGCTTGAGAACTCAAAGCCACTATGAAAAATTTATGTTTGCAACATTGCAAATGTAGACACTGAATAACTCTATAAAATTAATTTGGAGTCCTATTAAGAAAATTCCTGTTGACAAAAACCGTCGTTAAGCTAACTGGTCCTTGAGTTCACAGATTTATCCAAAATTCCTTTCAGAAGTTTTGCTTGACTTCAATGGACTTTGAATCAGTCGCCCGCTGACATTTTACATACTGATGTTTCAATTTGAAATTTTCCAGCTAATCTCTCAATGCTTCTTCTCATGGTTTAATTCTTAAAGTTGGAATTGTTAGTATTAATTTAGCACATTGAAATTATCAGGAATCATGAGTCAAAGCCAGAGTAAGAATGGGATCATGTTTTTGAAAGACCAAATGCCCACTCTGTTAGATGACCAACAGAAAGTCATTTGAGCAAAACTAATTTTGTACTTTTGAGTTGTAATGCTAGATGTATCTTTTTCATGTATTGGCTTTAGTAATTTCCAAATTCCATCTGATAGAAATGACAAATAGTTTTGTTTTTCCAGGTGACAATTTCTTCATTGTTTGTAATTTAAAAACATGAGTACTTTATGTATGAAAGAGAATTAAGATTTCTTTCTTTAAAACGTAGTGGCATCTTTAAAACCTTCAAGAAAGTTGAAAACAGACATGATCATAGGGCTGAAAGACCCTTTAAGCGTACCAAGCCTTATAGCTCTTGTTTATTATGTGCATATTATATGTGTAGTGGTATATGATCTTTATTTAACTCACCAATGTCCTGCAAGTATGCTACTCCAGTGACTTGAAGATGCAGCATTCTGTAGACACAACTGTGTGCAATTCCTCTGCTTTTGTTTGTGGCACTGTGCCCTCTGTGATTTCAGATGGGCTTGATTTGTATGAAACTATCGGTGTCAGAGATTACAGTTTCTGCTGTGTCTGTGTTTCTAGGGTCTGTCTAGGACAAGACTAGAGATACAGAGGAGTTTTTCACCACGATCCTCAAGGGTAGGCATATTTAGGTAGTTACCTCGGTAGGTGTTTAGCTTTCACTGTTTTGGAGGAGTATCTAGACGTCATGATCTCTTCAGCTTGGGAGGAATAGGGCAAATAGGACAGCCTTTCTGCTGCTGCTGTGTAGGGATGGATATGGTGGAAAAGCTCTCTAATATCGATGCCACAGTGAAACTGTGGGTGAAGTGAGGAAATAAACTCAAGATTGGTGCTAAAATTAGCAAATGTGGGATGGAGATGTCAAGTCTGGAGTTGTTGTATTTCTCTGTAAATAATTCAATCCCGATGAAATGTCTTCTGTCTGAAAATAGTTAATTGAATATTTTATAGCAGTAGACTAATCTAATCAGAAATAGAGAGGCTTGTTTATTCCTTTGTGGTAGGCGACTCTATACTGCTTATGAATGGGTTTATCTGTAGCCTGAAACCACAGTATCTTGGCTTTTAATGAAAAGTATGCTGAATAGTTTTCCACTTTTTGACTGTCTCAGAAGGAGCTTAGAAACACAAGACAGAAGAGCTGCTAATATAGATGAAAAAACAGGTGTGATTGTACAGTTATGTAAAATTAACTTATTAGCTCTTATGCTAAGGTGGAAATTAATGCAGTGAAGACCAAGCTTGGGGATGTCTTGTAACCAGTAAATAGATACTGGGAGACTTGTTCACCTTCCTCCCCCCAGCCTCTGTATGAGCCATTAAGACAAGTGAAGAGAGCCATGCCAGGAGCTATATTTTACAGCCAGAGATACTAACAGAGTAAAACTTCTGTTATGGGAGAACTGTATTTTCAATAATTGCAGTAACCTTACATGGAAGTCCATGACTGACTCCTAAATGTGAGATTATCGTTGGAATGAGGAACTTGAAGCATAGAGATCATAGAATCATAGAATATCCCGAGTTGGAAGGGACCCATAAGGATCATCAAGTCCAACTCCTGGAAACGCACAGGTCTACCCCAAAGTTTAGACCCTGTGACTAAGTGCACAGTCCAATCTCAAACTCAGACAGGCTCGGTGCAGTGACTGCTTCACTGGGGAGCCGGTTCCAGTGCGCAACCACCCTCTCGGTGAAGAACCTCCTCCTGATGTCCAGTCTGAAATTCCCATGCCTGAGCTTAACTCTGCTCCCGCGGGTCCTATCACTGGTGATTACGGAGATAAATTAGACTTTGAACTGTGTATAAAAAAATGGATAGGAAATCTATTTTAGCTTTGATGATGATGTTTTCCCTCACTTTCAAATAAACCTTATTGTAAATCTACACGAAACAAGTCCTGTTATGAGTTTGAAACTGTATTTAAGAAATAATTGGACAGTTTCTTCTCTCTTCAATAAAGAGAGGTGATTTGATTCCTATACAAATCCTCTGGCAGACTGCTGTGGCAAAATCAAGCATGTCAATTTAACATATGGCTGAGGTATTCCTCTGCTTTTGCCTGTACAAAGCCCTCTACACTCCTCTACACCTTGCCGTGATTGTGTCAATGTAAACAAGAGCAGAATAAAATTCATTCTTGATTTAATAGGAAAAGCTGAATTGCTTACAGGATTTTTCCTGTCTCTTCTTCCCCACCACCCTGCTAGTAACTTTAAGGGATTTGCATAAAAGCAGCCTCATCAGTGATAATGAAATAAGGTACTCTGAGCTCTTCTACATTGCTGGAAGAAGGAATCATTGAAGTGGACGTGGGAAGAAGCTCTTTGCCCTGGAAAACAAAATAAAACTGCAAAAGTTAATACTGAATAAAAGACAGAACTAAGTAGTTACTGGCTATAATAAGGCATTCAAGAACAGGTATCTGTCAGAAGTAAAATTACAGGCTTTTGAACACATATATGTTGGTATAATTATGTAAGAATTTCCATAGCTTGAAGTGCTGTAACTTGCATGTGGAAATATTTAGCTCCTAGTGAAGCATTTTCAATGTTCTAGCATTTTTACTCTGAAGATAGTGCTGATATGATTTTTTTATTTTTTCCCAGAAAGCTGTGTTCTTGTTCAAGAATGTAACTATTAGTTTTGGTCTTCTCCAGGCACACAATATCATTACAGATAATAGATTTGCTGATATCCGTTTCAGAAACATCCAAAATGTGATGACCCACTTACCCACTTCTTTTTGGATTCCAAGGTGGAGATTCTCTTTCCTGTTTGCAGTCAGCGTTCCTTCAGTTTTGCTTCCAGACCTGAAGAAAATCCATTTTGCAACTGAATTTCCTTTGCAGTGCCTGCCTCATCCTGAACACTGGAACTTGGACTTCACTCTCTTCTTTCCTTCCCACCAAGTATTTTTCTGTACAAATATTTCCTTCTCTGCATTCTCACTGAGCCAGTTACCAACCAGTTGGCACATTACCTCCATCACTCAGCTGTGTATCCTTAATCATTCTGGGATGCCATGGGTTACCTGTGCTTGCCATCTGTCATCATGTTTCTTTCACAAGGTAACGTATGAGCTAAGATGTGCTTTGCAGGTTTCCCATGCAGGCAACTGTATTGTCTTCTCTGCTCTTGACTAGCATTGCCTCAATAGAAGTCCCTATTCTCTGTTTCTAGTCTGTAACCTTTAAAGATAAGGGAGCAAAAATGGACCAGAGTCCGCTTAAAAATGTCCCTGCAAAAACTCCTGTTGCTGAATTCATGGTACCCAACACAGTGAATCTTAGGAATTCTGTTGTCGGGTTACATATTATTTCATTTCAAACTGATTTCCCCTCAAATACAGAACAGGAACTACTAAAATGTGAAGGGAGGAAATCCTGGAACATACGTTTATTTTCTTCACCGAATTTTGTTCCCATTCCCATTTCAGTGGCTTTAGATCAGGCCCTATTGCTAATTTCTGTTCCATTCAGTTTCCCTGGCAACATTTTATTTTTAGCATCATTATTCTTCAAAGATCTGGCATGTAGGGTTCATTTTGAATGTGAATTATTATAATTTATTTTAAATCTTTCATTTCATGGGGGAAAAAAAAGGAAAAAATAAAACAAAACTGTAAGTTGTCCCGCAAAATATCTATAAATATCAGGGTGGTTTTTTTCATGGCTTCAATGGAAGATTTTTGGCAGACAGATTGTTATGCATTTATGTATTTTTAAATCTCTTAAAAAATCATTATCCTTTTGTACACTAGAGGTGTTCTGATTTTTTGGATCTGCTATTATACCAGGTCCTAAATTATCTGCAACACAGATTCTAAAAATAATTGGTCTCATTGAAAAGGAGAAATACTTCTCTTATTTGTCTTCACCACTAATCACCATTCCTCCCTGCAAATTGGCAGGACAAAAGTAAAGAAGTTGTGGAGATTGTATCTGTTTCCATTTCTAGGCTCTATTTAATGTCATTTACTTGTATGACCAGCTGAGTTAAAAATTTCTTCAGTCTCCATAAGGAGTGAGACTAGCTGATATTCTTACTTGTGAGACTCCAGCAATCGTTACACTGCGGGATTCTAGTAGAAGGTTGCCAATTATTATTATTTTTTTTCTCCAATATTATCTGCTTGTCCATTTCAAGTTGACACAGTGACTCTGACTGAAGAACAGTTGGTAAAAAAAAAATTACCAAGAGTAGCAGTTGGTAAAAACTTTTATTCTTCATATATTGATTTTTAGTTATTTAATTATAATTCATTTTAATCCTTTGTCTCAACTGAGAGAGTGGCCACCCTCCATGATAAAAAGCAGTGCTTAAGAGCTTGTGCTGAATACAGTGGGAATGAAAATAACTCTGCTGCACACTAATGGGATGGGAAAAAGAAGAAAAAAAAAAAAAAAAGTCCTAGGTCAATATGTCACTTGGAGTTCAGTACAGCTCCGTCACTGAAAAAGAGGAAAATGTAAATTGACATTTAAAAGCTTTCGGTACTTTTCAAGGTAGTTTGGATTTACAGTGATATTTGCCCATTAACAGATCAAGGGCTTTCTGATTATGTCTTTCAGTCAAGTTGCAGGGGAAAGATGATATGCCAGAATTTATCTGCAGATGAATATTTATCCTCTTATGTAGGCTCATATTTATAGTATTTGTCAAGCAAGTTACCTCCTAGGGAGGGATTATACTATGAGCACTGCGTGGTGTGATGAAAGCCTTACCATACCTCAGGCTTTGTAATTTCTTTTATCTGAAATAATTGCCATAATAAGATATAAAGACTAAAAAGCTCTTACAGTTTTAACTGCAAGTCCCGTGCTATTCAGAAGATGCCTGGGCTACCAGCAGATGCTTCTTTTCTTTTCTGGTAATCGTGAAATCAAGTCTCTTCTATAAATGAAAAAGAACCCCTCATTTTCCCTGTTGCTAGGGAAATGGTAAGAGAGAAATAATCTTCCCTCTTCCTTGAGGAAATGACCAATTCTTACCATAAGATGTGTCATTCTCAGTATTTTTCAGCTCTGTAGCTTCATCTGTCCAAACAATCTCAACCAAGTCTGAGATAAGATAGTCTGTCAAGACTTAGATGCTAATTGATCCAATAAGATCTCATCACTGTCTCTCAGGAGGTTAAGTAAAATGATGAGAAAGTGGCTACTTACAGCCATGGCCTATCCTAGCTGCCATACTTAAGAGTAGTGCTAATGGGAGATGATGGATTGCTTTCTGCCAAATTTTCTTGTTCTCTTCACACTGTCTCTCCCCATACCCCCCTTTCTTACAGTAGGCAGGAATGAAAGGCTTTCTAAAAGAAGGAATTAGTGGAGCCCATGTGGTACAAAGGTTCATACAAATTCCATGTTGCTCAATTGGATCTGATGTGCAAGAAAGACTGACTGCTAAGACAGAGGGTTAGGACATTTCCTAGGTTCCAGCTAGAACATTTCTGATTTCAAAGTTTTGAATTGTAACGCTGAGAGTCCAAAGTGCTACTGCTTGCCTTTGTATAAGTTACTAATTAGCCCTGCTTACACTGATGGTTTTGTTAGTGTTGGTTATTTGATCTGGTTTAGAGGACACTGTTGTGTTTTGAAAGCTACATCTGATGGTGCTGTGCAATATTTGTGCTTCCCTTCTGTAATATCTTTTTGTCCTTTATTTTCTTAGTGGGGACAGAAGAGAGAGAATGGAGAGCATTAAAAATAACTACCTTGAAACTGTATCAGCTTGCTGGAATCAGCTCTGGTGAGGCCGCACCTCGAGTACTGTGTTCAGTTTTGGGCCCCTCGCTACAAGGACATGGAGGTGCTTGAGCGAGTCCAGAGAAGGACGACGAAGCTGGTGAGGGGCCTGGAGAACAAGTCCTATGAGGAGCGGCTGAGGGAGCTGGGCTTGTTCAGCCTGGAGAAAAGGAGGCTCAGGGGCAACCTTATCACACTCTACAGGTACCTCAAGGGAGGCTGTAGCGAGGTGGGGGTTGGTCTGTTCTCCCACGTGCCTGGTGACAGGACGAGGGGGAATGGGTTTAAGTTGCGCCAGGGGAGGTTTAGGTTGGATGTTAGGAAGAACTTCTTTACTGAAAGGGTTGTTAGGCACTGGAACTGGCTGCCCAGGGAGGTGGTGGAGTCACCATCCCTGGAGGTCTTTAGAAGACGTTTAGATGTAGAGCTTAGCGATATGGTTTAGTGGGGACTGTTAGTGTTAGGTCAGAGGTTGGACTCGGTGATCTTGAGGTCTCTTCCAACCTAGATGATTCTGTGATTCTGTGGAAATCTCTGTCAGTCAGCTTTTGTTTCTGTAGCTGTAGGGGCTTACAACTACTAGTGATTCACATTGCCAGTACAATAGGGCTCACTGTCTCAGTCGGCTGAGGTACAGAAGTTTTTCTTGGGTTATGCACTACTTCTGTGCTATTCTGACTACTAGCACATAAATGCTTGGCACACAATAGCCTCTAGGATCACTACATATGTCTATACATAGAGACATGTAACTGTGGTCATTTATATTGGTTACAATCACTATTTTTCCTCACTGTGTAATGACAAACACAGGGAGACCTTGTCCTTCTTGCGATAAAATTGCAAATCCAGAACTGCAATGGGCTATTATTTTTTTTTTCCATGCGGTCACTGCTATGAGTGCAAAATTGAGATAAAACACCAGATTTGGAGTGGTAGTGGTAGAGGCTCACTTTATGCTAGCATAGCTGATACAACCATAGTGAAAGGGAGGATCTGCCCCACAATGAAAAATTAACTGGCTGCTTAGGCTGCAGAGCTTTTCTCAGCTGAAGAAAGGCAGGCTTTGGTGTATGCCATGGAGTAGCCTCTGTGCTGCGGGGCTCCTCGACCTACCACGGCCAGTTCCAGCTTGTAGTGCCATACTGTCTCACATCCGCCTCGTTGCAGCATGTCTGGAATGAGTAACCCTAAGATGACATTCAGTTCAGTTTTGTGTGTTCTAGAACAAGGTTGATAATTCTTAATACAAAATTCCTATAAAAGAGCACCATGACATCACCTAATACAAGCGGAGTAATGATACACCACTGCAAATTACAGCAGTGAAACACCTAGGGGGAATGTTATGCACGTTACCAGACTGTATCTCTCTAGATTTTCCTATTCAGTACATATTTTCTTAAAATGTAACTATCTCTTGCTTAATTTTGCTTTCTTTCCTATTCTGACTTCTAGATAGATTTCTTTCTAAATGTCAAACACAGTGCCTTCTCATACGTTTGTCAACATTGGCTTGTTTTTTTCCCCTCTTTCACTCCTTTCCTGCTGCCTTTCTTTTCACTCTGGCTGGTAGATGCAGGACAAAGCTTACCCCATCTTGTTGCAGGACCTTCAGAGAAGCATTCCTGGCCCAGCCATTACGAAGTACACACTTTTGAGGCCTTACAGTGTCCCCATGAACATGAAGAGGAGCTTACCTGGACTCTCCCAGGCTCTTGCTCTCCTTCCTAGGGTCTCTCTGACCCATACCCAGGACATTGCTGTCTGTAGCTTTCCCAGGATACCAATACATGTCACAGACAGTGGGACACCAGAACCTTGGCCCCAAGGCCACAGGCTTCACACAACTTCATTCAAGGTGGCCTTTTGCTTGGGCAGATGACCTGCTGTCCCACAGGCATCTGTTGCTGTCCAGAGAGGCTTCTCATGAAACTGGCTACTAATACAACATAGTGTGACCAGGACCTTCCCCAGCCCTGACCACAGGCAGTGTGCTTCTTCAGTAACCACAGAAGGAGCGGTATCACGACTCTACATGTACTTCTCCTCTCAGAGGAAAACAAATGTTTTCCCAACTCTTTTACCTGAGGGTCCCTGGTCTTGTTATGAAAGTTCGAGGACATGGATGGCTAAGTGACCCAGATCTGCACCACAGCTTGGGATGACACCAGTTGACCCCAGCACGCTCTCACTGGAAGCACAGTGTGCGTGTACATGATGCTCTCGTACCCCTCAGCAATGCGGGGCCTGGCTGGTGCCGGTGGTCCCATCAGCTGCCTGGTTCCTCTGCCAGCCTGGCCAAGACAGGTCGCCCTGCTGGAAAGGCACATTACTACAAAGCACAGCCTGCACAAAGGCATGCGTACATCTGGGAAAGCTTATCAGTCAGTTTGCTTTTCTGCTGTGTGTTGCAGAGATGCTGCTGGTAATCTTCACTAGGCCGTTGGCAGTGTCTGTGCATGCATCAGCTAAAGTAGTGTCTTCCATCCCCAGCATTTAGGGCCCTGCTGTGCCCAGTTTCAGGGTGTTTCGGGATCGGCTCTTAGAGTTTTCTGTTGCGTACCTTTTGTGGTTTATAGGTAAGACAGTATTTTGAACAGCAGGCTGCTACTTGTAATGGTCTTCACTGCTGGCAGCAATAGGGTGTTTGTCACCCAATGACTGTGTCCTGTATATTACCTTCTTCTCTCAGGGAGAGCTCTTCCTCTGGGGTTGCTCCTGACACTTGCCCTGTTCTAATTCACAAATCCAAGTGGGGCCTCACCATGTCCAGCACCTCTACCCAACACTAGCAAGATGCTTTAAAGGCATTAGGGGCATAGCACTGTAGTTGGTCCTCCAAAATGATCTAGAAACTGTATCCTGCCATGGCATGAAGTTCCCAATGCACTTTTTATTTTTATTTTTCCCCACAATGTTTTTTTCAGATAGAGACCCTCTTGTTTGAAGACTGTTCCTCGTGATTTGTTGTTACTATGCTAGGTTTTGAGGTTTCCCACTGATGACCACTTTGATGTGTCCTGAGAAGCTTAATATTGAAGAATAATTTTGCAGGGGAATAGGACTGTGTTTCACTACAGATGAGATGACTGAACATCAATGAATAATTTTATCTTTATTTTCATGATGTTAGCACAATAAACACAATAGCATTGATTTGTACTTATTTAACAAAATACATTTATAGCAATTTACAAATTCTTTTCCATTTTAAAACATTGCATAACATTTTATTAAACACAATACTTTATATAGAGTTCTCATTTAAAAACATATTTTTATTTTTGAGTATTTTCTTTTTTCAATAAAGCACAGCCTAACAAAGAAATTCGTGCCTGTTAGCAAGTAAGAAAATCAGAACACTAAGAAGATGTCACCTGTAAATCTGTTTAATTTTAAATTAAGGTATCAGTGGAATGTAAACAAAGAGTAATTTTACAAAAGGCTCCTTATCAAATATACATGCAGAGGTCTGAGTTCCAATGTATATATTATTACTTTTCTGCTCTCTAACGTAATATAATTTGATAAGCCATTATTAAAAACAGTAGCCTTTGGCACTTTGAGTAAAAAAGAATATATCAATATTTATGTAAAGAACACAATTTCAATGATTACACAAGAGCTTTAAAATCTTTTGTTAAGAAATAGGAAACCTTAGGAAAAATATCACACTGCGCTTGAAATAGTGCAGCAAGTTTTAGAGTAATAAAAGCAACACGTATGCCAATATATATCTGAATAAAACCAAGGAATAGAGAACAAACACTCCCACCAGGAATCCCGCAGTTTCCAAAACAGCTAAATTGCCAGAGGGAATATTTTCTAATCTTTGTTTTATTGCCATTATTCTCCATTTCAATGTTCTGTTATTTCCAGGTTCATCTCCTTATGTTCTTTTGCCCTGCACTTACAAACTAACAAATGATTGTTTTATTTCCCTGCATTGATAGGCCAACAATGATTGTGTCTTACCCATTCCTTTTAAAGCTAATCTTACCTTCTTTATCACGTACCTAGACTAAACTAACTCCAAAGGTGTTTTTTTTTCATTACACTCTAAGTGTTTGTAATTCCTAGGAACCTTATACAAAATTTGGTATTAAATACCAAGGTGTAAAGATACATTGTTTTAAAAAGAGAAAAAAAAAAAAGCAACACAAAAACAAATCCTGATTTGTATACTAGAGTCTGAGAACACATTTCTAAAAAAATTACTCTGTTTGTTTGTTTCCTCGGCACCTGTGATATCTGTCCCAGCTACTGTACCTTAAAGCGTGCCTTCAACATACGTAACCAGTGAGGTTGCAGGGTGCTGTCTCCTTACGTGTAACCTGCAGAATACTTCCACCCAATTATCACATGCATGCTGAGGTCTTTGTCTATTACTAGCAGGAAAAGGGTGGGCAATTCCTTAAGGGACAATGTTTTTCACGGCACTAGGTGATGGGCAGGTGGGAGAAGCGTTACTCATAGGGTTGGCTGACAACCCTCAGAGAAGCTTGGAGCACTAGGGTATATGGGAACGTATATAAAGCTTTCTATTGACTATGAATCCCTTCTTCTATGCAGATTAGCAAATACCATCCTCCTACTTCTGCAATTTCTCAGGCTTGGGGTTGGGTTTGGGATTTTGGTTTGATTATTTATTTATTTATTTATTTTGGTCTGCATGTGTGTTGTGCTATTTATCTTCCTGGGATGGGGCGATTCTTCCTTCTACCTCCTACTTGACTGAAGCAGGGTGGCCTTTTCCTCAGAGATCTGTGGGTCTGTAGACAGATTCTGACTATGTAGTATACATCTTGTTGCCTGGCACCCCAAATCAGAAGAAGTCTTAGAGCAAAACACTCCACTAAATAAGCCAGGTAACAGAACTGATCTGTTACCTAGTGCTTTTTCAGCGAGGGGACTGCAAAGTCATTCCTTCCCTTCCTGGCAGTAGAACAGGCACATATTTGGTATTAGTTTTTCAGGTTGAAAATCTAGGAGAGAATGAGGAGCTGCACTGGATGAGCATTGCCCATGGCATTCTCCATGGTTTGTTATTTAGGTCAGAGCCAAACTGAATGATGTTTTTCTCCTAGCATGCCCAGGATGTGCTATGCATAATCATTTCAGAGCTTGGCTGTTCAACAATTTTGGGCAATGGAGGTCTTTAGCAGCTAAGTTTTCTTTCATTACATCCCAAGCTTAATTTACTAAAATAATCTGTGTTCTCTCAGGTGCAGAGACCCTCCATATTCTTAAGTGGCAGTGGTAGGGGGAAAAATATAATCCTTAAGAAGGCTCTGGACAGAGAGTGTCATGGAACCTGAACAGTAGTGGTGGCACAACACAACACTCATGTAGTGATTCTGCAATACCAAGGCATTCCATTTTTAAAGCAAAGTTTAAATCCCCTAAATGATGGTGAGTGGGGTGAAACTTGTGATTGTTCTTGTGGCATGCTAAGCAAGTGTGCTGAATGACTGCTTCGAATTGTGAGCTATAATATTAATTATCATCTCTCTTGAAGCTGATCAGGAAACTGGTGGTTTACTTTTATTTGCTCATGGCTCACCTTTCATGTCTGCGCATTTTGCAGTGATTGGTGTCACACATTATAAAGTCAAAAACTAACAGAAAAATTGAAAGGTTGCTGAAGGACAGAATGAGAGATTTAAAAATGCTAAATCTGAATTACTTGTAGTACTTTAAAAGACCCCTTAAAAACATAATTTTAAACAGTTCTACAAGTTAGCCCACTAAGAAGCAGCGTCTTCATTAGTAGCACCTGTTCTTAAATAAAAGTTGAGCAGTAGCAGCAAAACTATTCAAAATAGATAGGTATTTCATTCTAATGGAACGTCATTTTTTTGTTGCAGTAGACATCTTAAAGAACTACACAAAATCTTTGCAATCTTTGAATGTGACAGATCCACTATAACAAAGCTGTAAATATTTCTTATGCTAAATGAATGCAGCCAGCATCATCATAGTATTAGCAATATTATTTTAAAGTAACTGCACATCAATATGCCATGTGTTTGTAGAGTCTAATAAGTATGCAAATTTTCAAAACATGTAAAGTTATCAGCACCATCCTGTATTAAAGATGTGGTGCAAATTCTGCAAAGGTGAATATATACCACACGTACAGCATTTGCTATGAAAAATTCAGTTGATTTTGGACACAAATATAAATAAAATAAAAAGTTGGCACATTCAGGAAATAAAGTGTCTGTGTTCAAGACTATTTTTTGATTGACATCACCCTCAGATAAATGTTTTGAGTCTGAAGAAACAAGTTGCATGAAAGTGTTTCACATTAGTTAGGTTCTGGCATTGTGCTTTTCCCCCCACCACGTGATTTCCACAGGCTCATGCACATTGCAAATCAGCAGTGTTCAACAACAGTTGGGCTGCTGGTCAATAATTTGGCACATCAAAGGTAAATATCAGTTCTAAACAAACAGCAGAACCTGTGTGAGGATGTGTTTCCTTTGTGGTGGTACGGACCAGCTGATATGTCTCCTCTCATTCTTTGTATGCTCGTGTGGGGGATGTGCCTTTATAGAAGATGTTTCTGGTGTTCTCTGGACTGCTCCCTCGTTCAGGGATTAAAATTATGTTACCTTTTCTTCGAAGTGTTGAGTCCCGGCTAGAAGAAATGGACAGGGTCTCTGAGCCAATCTCACTTCCCTCCACAGGTGTAACTCTTATCGTAGTGATTCCGTGATGGTGATGCTCACTGTTATCTATGTTGCTCCTTTTCCTGTCACCTGACCCATAACTGTCTTTTAAGGAGTCACAGCTCTCAGAGTCTCTGTTGAGATCATTTAGCTCATATGTCTGACGAAGGGTGATTTTTTCAGGACCTTTCCATTTCCATGACCCACTTCCTTCACCTTCTGATGGCATCTGAATTACAGGTCTGTTATTTTCTGGATGGGCCTCGACTCTGACAATGCTGCTTGGCTCGTGGTCTGTCAAGGTTTTGTATCTGATGGCTCCTGTACAAGTGACTGTGCTTCCCTCTGAACCCTTTGGACTGCCTTGAAGCACTCCTTGCTGCTTAGACATGGCTATTACTTGCATGATTCTTGGCTGGCTGTTGCTTCTACATGCAACACTCTTCTCGGCAGCTTTCAACCATTTAGCTCTAGCTGAACTACTTTTGGGAGACGTGTTCACATTTTCCTGAGTCTCTTCAGGAATATGCACTAACTGGGAAGAGCCAGGACGTGACTGAATAGAGACCCTTGGCCCGCCAGAAAGACCTGAGTTGTTACAACCCGGTACACTGCCAGGTTGGATTTTCAGGTATTGGCTGCTTGGGCCGTGATGATCACCATTTACACCCACTCTGGAAGGCTCTGAGCTTGACCTCATTTCAATAGCTCTTGGGGGTGACTGGCCAGATTCAGTCTCTATTACTTGCAGTGACAACTTTCGGCTTTCGTTCTTATTCTTCCACTGGGAAAGCAGCTGTTTGGAGCGGGCAGAATCCATTGATGCATGAATTGTTGCATTTCGTCTTGCTGGATCTTCCAAGGATGGCGTGTTGACTCTTGGCAAAGTGTTACTGAAAGTAACCATGTTTTCCTTTCCCATTGGGCTTCGTGGTGTTATGATTTCCACATCAGCATTTGCTCTCTTGATGTTAGTCAGAGACCCAGAATCTCTGTGGTTTCTGTTCAGGATACTTTCCGAACGGTGAGAGGCGATGCCATCAGTGCTGCTTCCATTTTTACCCGGCAGGATTCTGTTGGCATCTTGACTGAGGTCTGTCAAAGACCTCAGGGGTTCTCTGTGAAAATTCTGGTGAAACACATTCTCCTCACTTGGCAAGAAGTTTCCCACCGCATACAGGCCCTGGTATTTAAACAGAAGCATGAACAACTAGTTATGGAAAAATGAGACATTTTTAGGAATTTTAATTATATTCTTCTGCCTTTAAATATCGAGGGATAGAATTAGCCCAGTTTAACTGACAAGGGTGTGTTACCTTTCCTAACGAGCCTACCCTTATCTTCATGCCAAATTCTGTCCTCAGTCTGGTACGCAGCAGTTTCAGTAGGATAAAAAGGACACCTGTTATTTATTTATTTATAACTGTTTATTTCATGGCAGTGAATTGTTAGGGAAAAGATTTAGCCTCCTTCAGTGTTCCTCATTTTATAAAACAACAGATACAGTTAAACAAAGAATGTTTTGTTTTGAAACTATGAAAATTAATGTTTGCAGTTTTCTGGGCAAAGCTATTCAACAACTACACTACTGTCTGCTCTGATTTACTGAATCTTGTTCCAGCTCACGTTGTTCCATGATTCTGCCCTTTCTACTTCATAATAACCTTGTAATACAATATCTACATGATAGAACAATTTATCAGCTTTGAATCAATTGCTTTCCAAGCTGTGCAGAACTGTAACAAGATTTAGTTATACAACATTTTTTTTTATTCAGCAGACTCATTGTAAAATGCTGTCATTTTAAAAAGATTCCACTGAGAGAATATTGTATGAAAGGCTCAAATGCCTCACTCAGTCACTTAGGTTACTTGTTCTTTTCAGAGTTATTTGTAGTTTCACAATATTTTTCCTCCCTTTCCTCTTATTGGAGTGTAGTTTTAAGGGTAGATTTACTGACTACTGGGTTTCCAGGACAATGCACCTCTTTGATGTATGTTGTCATGCAATAGTTTATGGGGAAGACCTAACAAAGACCACACTTGTTTGAGGATTTCAAACACGAAAACAGCAGCTCCATTTATGAGAGTGTACAACAGCTTAATCATTTGAAATAATATTCTCAACATAGTGCCTTTCTTCTCACAACGCAATTGTAGGAACTGACTTTAGTAGCTCATTGGGTTTTTATTATCTACCCTGGTTGCTGTCACTGTTGCCTCTGTGAAAGCCATTTTTCCTCTGGTCACCTTTGTAGACCATCTGCACATGCCTTAGACTATTACATCACAGAAAAAATGGGGGACAAGTTATGAACTTACTTTAGTATTATACTCTAATTTATCATTAGTCAATTAGTCTTGGGGGGTCCAAAACCATCCCACTGGTTGTTAAAACTGTTCAGTTCGCTACCACATTGTCAGCAGAAGTTCCTGATTGCTCACAGGCACCTTGGATGACGCTGTGCTGAGCAGCTAGAGCAGCAACAGTGATGCTGGAGATGTATTGAGAGCAGGAAGCAGAAGCTGTATAAGCTTCCAACTGGCAGATACAAACAGGCCCATCTTACATACTCCTTTACAGCATCCTTCCAATGTGCTCCGTTTCAACCCAGTGCATAGGCATGGGCATCCTACATCCTCTTCATAACCTCGCCAAAAGCTCCAAAGGACCACAGGGGTGTAATAGTACCTTTGATTTCCTGCAGGTTTGGCAATTCACTCAGTTGAGTTGCTGTACGCTAATTAAATTAATTTTGAGACTATAAAGCTAATGGTGGCAGTGTAAGCTCATACTGGCAACAAATAATGTTTAATATTTTTCTTGTCTTATGCTTGTAAATGTGGAGTAAAAAAGACGAGTATCTTCAATAAAGTGCATTATGTTAGAGCTGTTTCTGCATACGGTGCCAGACTATTATATATCACTGTGCATTCTTATGGCACTTCAAACTGAAATATATATTTGCTTTTTCCTGTTTACTTTTAGAAGATATTACCCCTGACATCACCACCTTCAACAAATTTGGACTGTATTCTTCATTATGGCATGTAACCCTGATGAAATATTTTTATTAAAAATACCAATACTTTTATCACAGACTTATCAATTTTATTTTCTAAAACATAACTACATCTATGTTATATTTACCAAATAGAGAGCAATTCCTCCTCCTATGAGAAAGCCACAATAAACATCAACTGGATGATTCTTATACTGGGTGATACGAGTCAGACCACATATAATTCCACAGATGATAAAAGCAAAGACCAAGAGTGGTTTCAGAAGTTTTGAGGAATCTGTTAACGTAGAATTGAAGTACATCTTAAAAAAAGAAAGAGATGAACAAGCGGTTAAAGAAACTTACATTTACCTGAGAAGATACGAATTTCTAGCATTCAGTATTTCTTTCACACATCAATCACTGCTATACAGTAGTGTTGCGAGTAATCAGTTTAACTAATTTTATTTAGCAGCCTTCTTAAAATCTGCTCAATTACTGTAGAAAGATTTGAAATCACAAGGAATGGATTTCTGAAAACGTAGGCACTGTTGCTTATTGATGTTAATTAGGATACAGATTTTATGCCTAAATAATGTTCACAGTCAGAGCCTAAGTGTTCTGTAAATGTGACTATGCAATCACCATGTCTGAAATACAGAAGCCAGATGTCGTGCCAGATGAAAGCAATAACCTGTTCTAACAAAAGCCACCACCAGATGCTTTAGAGAGCCATTTCTCAACTGGGGTCCACGATGTCAGGGAGGTCAAAAAAATTTAGTGGAGGTTGTTCATCAGTATTATTGCAAATTTTGACCTTTTCCTGGGCTGAATAAATACTGGCAAGCTCTCAGTACGTGCAGAATTCTATTACTAGTTTGATTAACTGGTTGCTATTGTTGCTTTTTTTTTTTTCCCTTCGGGTTTTTATAGCGTGAATGATGGAAAATTACATTTTTTTAACGTCAAATAAATGTTAACATACAAATATTGGCCCCCATAATGAAGAAATGTCATTAGTCATATGTGGGAAATCAGCTGTCATCGCTGAAGCATGTCCTATTATTTCCTGCTAGTTACTGATGGCTTTTATTCACTTGCTTTGCAGTAACACCTTGGAGGCCTCTGAGAGCGGTTGTGCCAGTTCATCCATGATGCAACTCTATGGAGGTCAGCTGAAACTAGATCACATAAATGTTTGTATCTTAATGCCTAAAGGTCAAAAACAGCGAATTGTGTGGAGACAGCAGCAAAGGAAAGGCAAAACATATAACACATGTGAATGGTAAGTGAAATTATCACCCTATAAGCCAGATAAGCACTGCATTTGATACGTGAATAACTCGAGGCATTAAATATATATTTATATTACTTTGATTATTTATGTTTATATTATATTACACTCCACCACAATGGATAATATTGCTTCTTTAAAAAGAGTGTGAAGCAGTTGCACCTTTTCTGTATTCTTAATAGAGCTGCTTTTATTTTAGCTGTTAGTAATTTCATTTTGCTTTCAAATTGACACAATAAAAACTTAGAATATCCAGGCAACACTTCACTGTAAAATGTACAGCAAATGGCATTCTAACTTTTGTCTTCTGTAAATGAAAATGAATAGAGTTGATTACTCACCGAAATATACACTGCTGCAAAAGCTGCCAGGGTGGCATGTTGAGATGGGAATGACTTTCTGCCAAGGAAGGACACTCAAATTATATTTCTAAGTTCATATTACTGTGTGTGCTAGCATTCACTTGAAAAAAACACATTGGGTGATACAGTCACTTTCAGTTTACACCTTCTAAGCACCATGTGATCAATCATTAGCATTTAATTTCTAGATTTCTTTTCTATAATCTGGAGAAAGCACCAATGTTAATGAAATGCCTTTGTTTAGAAGTAAATATTTAGTATGAAATTATTTTTGTGCACTAAAAAACAGTGCATGTACTAAGTAAAGAGTGTGAATGAGCTAAAGACTGGATGCTTGATTTTTAAGAGAGAAATTTCTATAACATTAATTTCTATTTAAAAAAATCATAATAGCTTTTCAGTATATACCTAATTATACAACTTATTCAATATATGATCCTGGATCTTATGATTATTCTCACTGATTGCACTTGGATTTTTTTCATTGTAAGGACATTGTAGACCTCATCACAGTCTACAACTTCCTCGTAAGGGGGTGTCGAGAGGCAGGAGACCTTTTCTCCATTAACACCAGCGACAGGACCCGCGGGAACGGGGTTAAGCTGAGGCAGGGGAAATTTAGGCTTGACATCAGGAGGGGGTTCTTCACTGAGAGAGTGGTTGCACACTGGAACAGGCTCCCCAGGGAAGTGGTCACTGCTCCGAGCCTGACTGAGTTTAAGAAGAGATTGGACTGTGCACTTAGTCACATGGTCTGAACTTCTGGGTAGACCTGTGCAGTGTCAAGAGTTGGACTTGATGATCCTTAAGGGTCCCTTCCAACTCAGGATATTCTATGACACATCAGCTATATATACAACTTGGATAATTAGGCCTTAACTTCAGCAGCAGAATTCATCATCTTCATGCCCCATTATGTTCCCATGATAATGGAGCCATGATAGGGAGACATTCTTCTCAAAGAGGTAATTGTATCTTTATTTGCTGTCTCTAGTCTTATTTTTAGAATTTCAACACTTCATAACATGCTAGGAGTAAATGGAATTCTAGGAGTGAAGAACATGCTCTTATAACCTGCCAGGAATGAAGTACATGGAAAGGGCATTGTAAGGTTTAGCAGGCCCCTTCCTGAAGTCTAGAACAAGAGGGTAAAAGAAAATACATCCAAATTGCGAGACAGTAGTGAAAATCAGGGTCTATTCTTGAAATTGCTGAGGGCCTTCTGTTCTCTTTGAAGACCATGGGAAGTGTTGAATAATCTGGACTGGCTCTTGAGTCGGGAACTACAGTGGATGTGGAAATTAAAACTGAGAGCTTCTACTTCTCTGACTAAAAAAAAAATAAATACTTAGCAGCTACATATCAGGCCCTCTAACATTTGAACATCTTATGCTTCTTACACACCCATTTCAATACTCTAAAAGTGACAAAAGAACAGTGATGGGATGGTGAAGGAGAGATTTTACACAGTAGAGGGAAAAACTTAGAATAGGTGTTACTGAATCCAGCACCAGCTATGTTGTCCATGGCTTGTGGAAGCCCTACAAAAAATTTCTATAACTGAGCTCTAGAAGTAAGTCTATCAGATATATATCAGTTTACAGCTGTCTGTTTATCTCCTTAAATGGCACGGACATGTAACGTGCTGGATGCCTTGATGAAGAAGGCTATGTCTACCCTGCAGCTGCAGCAGCCACTTTCACCTGCGACAGGCTGAAAGAGAAAGCTTAGCTTGGGATAAATGCTTGAACAATCAATTGATTGAACAACCAATCAATTCAAGGAGGGTTTTGCCAGCTGGGTTGGGCTCCATGTTCCTACATCCATTTTCCCAGCAGCACCTGTTAGCTTTTCCTTTAGAAATCTTCTGCAAAGAGGCAGAGTCTAATTTCTGAATATATTTCCTATTCATTTTGCTTTATCTGCTCTAAATAATTTATTGGTAACAAAATGTGTGAATGTAGTTCAGTGTGAACGCTGCACTGCTGACTTGCATTTGAGCTCATGGCCCCTACAGATCCTTGACTCTGGCCAAGATTAAATCAGCATGATTCCTTTTTCATTTCTAAACGCAGACCTAACCCCCCCCCCCCCCCCCCGTTTTTTTTCTCCTGAGCAAACCTTTCTCAATCAGTATCCCCCATTCAAGGCAGGACAGAAGGATAAATACATGGAAAAAAAAATACAGGTGTTTATAATGTCTAATCAACTTTACCCCGTGCATGCTTACGTATAAGCACACATCCACTTACAGTCTGTGTGCAGCTAACGTGTAGATTTGATTCTGTGAACCACTCAGAACTTAACCCGAATTTAATGGCTTTTCTGTGGTATATAAGGTCTGTCGCTATGCTACAGTCCATTTTCTCCTTGTTCTACTTTCTATTTGTATGCTTTCAGGGCTAGCACAGCATAGGCATTCTGTATACTCTCTGATGGTGACACTGCTTTTGTTCTTCTCTGCTATCTGTTAATCTAAAACGAAAACAATTCAAGCTAAAAATATGTAGCTTTTTTGTATGGCTCTGTATTGAAAAGGTGAACAAAGGTCTCAAAGAAAACATGCCCTGAGCTCAGAAGACTGTATCACTCTGAATGCTCATGCATGAGGAATATGTAGAAAGGGAACAATGATGAGAAAGAGTCATACTGAGTAAGAACATCAGAAATGACAGAAGATAGAGAATTCAGTGGAGATCTGAATAGAAATTATTGAAAAAATTCTTTGAAGATAAACAGGGGAAAAGATGGATAAAGGAAACTACTGGATATTTAGGGATGTTGCAGAAAATTAATTCACAAGGGAGTCTAGAGCCAAAGTTTCTGGGATATACAAATTAAAAAATGAAGGTCATTACCAATCTTGTAAGAACAAGTCCCCTACAACCTGAAATTGCTGAAGGCAAATTAACCTCCTGGGATGGAGAAGTTATACCATAATTCCCATCATAGATGGCTGAAGATTGAACCAGTAGCAAGTGCTGATCACTTTGGTAAAGTTGGGACAGACATACGAAAGCAAGGACTTAATAAAGGAAAAAGGCAATAAAATGTAATTAAGGAGAAACTGAGGGTGGTGCCAGATTATTACATTTCACCAAATATGTCCTCTATGATAACAATAAAATTGACATAGCAGTATATAGCCATCATCCTAAAAAATAAGAAAACACAAATGCTGACTTCTAAGTTTCTTGCAACTGATTTCACTGTTTTTTGGTTTTGTTTGTTTGCTTGGTTTTGTTTTGTTTTTGGAAAAGGTGATATTTGAACTTACAAGCAATCCGAGTCTTTGGAATGGCCACAGATAGTCGACTGGGGACATCATATTTGAGATGATAGTTAAATGAATGTGAGCAGTTGTGAGAATTTTTCTGCCTGTTGACATGTAAAGCTGCGCCAGTTTCACTGGGACACCATGTAGGTGCAAGACTGCTTGCAAGCATCATTTTCAGTGGCAGTATCCAGTAACAGCAGATGGTTATTGGAAGAGAGGCAGGTGAAGGTGGATATAGTCATTTTGGTTGTGCCTTCCACCAAAATTATTTTCACCAAATTATCTGGGCCAAATGAAGCTACCGTCCTTCTGAACTGGATCATGTCCGCATATATAAGTAGAAAAAAATGACAAATCAATGCTAATTATGAGTCTCAGCCAACTAAACATATATTAGATCAAATAAATAATTGAGGATCTTTAAACATCAGTGAAATTGGTTTGTCTTGGTGAAAGAAGATAGATTATGAGATTTGCTGGAAGATACTTTACAAAGTGAATAATTCCCTGATTCTCAAGTGTGTCAACCCCTGATATCAAAGGAAAGCAAAATAAACTGGGGGAAAGCTGCCTTGGTGATACAGACAAAACATTTTGGTAATATCCATGTAACAAAAATGCAATGCTATAAGGCATGAAGTTAAAACAAAATTAAGCATCTGGGGCTACACAGAGAACAAGAAAGGAGTGTAAAGCTTCGGTGAAGTGGATGTGAGAGAAGAACCCAGCTTCGTGCCTACTAATCCGGCACACAAGGAAATTACACAGCTCAGTCAGAGAGAGAAATTGTAATTTCAGGCATTCTATAATTCTGCTGTAATATTTTTGGAGAGCAGGAAATATAAAAAAAGAAAAATTTTGAAGGACTGCAAAAAATTCAAGGGAATGCTATACAAATAAATAAGTAAGTAAGCTTAACCTGGTGTGGAAAAGAGAAGAAAGACTGATCTTGTATTCAGTGAAGAGCTTCATGATTTCTCAGTAGCGTAGTGCATATATTTAGGATACATAATAATGAAGTCCTTGAACTAATGAGTAGCAAATGTATTGGTACAGTACCACTTCCTTATACCTCCAAATTCCTTGTTTAAGTCTGTTAACTGTCATCAGTAATTGAGTTATCACTTTTATCACATCTGGCTTATTTAAAGTAAAATGCATAGTCTGGGTTATATTACAGCTTGACTGATATGCAATTTTCAAAACCTGATATTATAAATATTCATTTATATCCTGGCTAACCAAGTAGGGAGGCTAAAGACTAAATGGCCAGGGAGGATAAACAACCAGTTAGAAATACCATGAAAAAAAAAGCCATGTGTTTGGGAGCACACAGGTTTGCATTGCTGTGGACTTTTCTCTAATGAAAGGAATTGTTTCAATGGCTGTCAAAATGAAAAAATTAGTCAATGAGAGACATGGAAAACAAATTAACAAGTGAGAAAATCAAACCTCACCAACTAAGATCAAAATGTCAAGTTTGTAGATAACAATATACAGAAGTCTCAAGTAAGGTAGTTGGCTGGCTTCTTCCCCTTCCTGGTATGGAAAACTTACTCAGATGCCACTGGGAAAAGCAGTAGAAGCTACATGTATTAATAATTGTGAAGGAAATTGTCTCCTTTGAAGGAAGGAAAATAATTAGGTACTACTAACTGTGCTTCTGATATCTGACAAAGACTTCCAAAGCCCACTGCTGGCATAATATCTGTATAAAGAAAATTAAACATCTAAACAAACTAAAAAGACAGTTATGCCCTCAGCTTTATTATAAAAATCTTACCAGAACACATACAGGCTTTAACTAGAAAAAAATATTTGAAATTGGGAGAGAAAATTAAAAAAGAAATAAAACGAATACTTAGTAATGTACACAATGAAGAACAGAACCAACCTTCCGGCATTGATGATATTAGTATCAGCTCCTGAGCAAATATCTTCCACAACATATGAATTCTCTGAGCAGGAAACGTTTAGGGATGTATAGTTAGGCTTGCAAACAGTCAGGAAATATGGTGCCTGATATCCTGTTGATAGCTGTATAATATCAGTAACAAGAGCAGTGGAACAAAGACCAAACACATGAACACCTAGGAAAGAAAGCAATAGAGCTGGTTTACTTTATTGCATTTAGAGGAACTCGTGACAAATACATTCAACTGAATTCTGGTGGCTTATGCCATTGGGCTTGTGAGAATTTACCCGAGGAATAAGATTTTTTAAAGTGGAATGTTATTGCAGGGTTAATTTCTTTAATATGAAAATTAGAATTATTTATGCTTTATTAGAATTATTAGAATTATTTATGCTTGTTTTCTTCCTACTAATACTTAACATTTAGTTTTGATGACTGGATGTCCTCCAACATCTTTTCATTAAAGTAAACTACCCTGGACCTGCTTCTATTTGGAAAGCCATTTTTCCAGCTGACTTAAGGACAACCACCTGTTTGAGGAGAGCATATGTGCTCATTCAGTCCTTGGACTTGCCCACTGGAACACATTTTGAATAACACAGTTTCCCATTAGATCACTGTTCTGAAGACTTGTTCTCTTTTTACTACCAGGTACTCATCAGCTGGCAATAACTTTGGCTTACCTTCATACCTCTTACATTTCTTGAGTACCAAATCCTTGTCACAAACAAAAATATTTAGTATTTAGGCCTTTTTTTTGTTTTTTTTTGGTCAACAATCAACATTCCTGTCTGGTTAATACCAGATTGACAAGGCAGTTAATGTGATTCATGCTAAAGTAATCGTTTCATCATGACAGTATGAAACAAACTGCAAATTCAGGGTATGAATCAAGAGTGAAATTCATGCATCTTTGAGTTTGTTGTCTGTTGATGGAACAGGATGCCATACAGGAGGAGAAATGGACAGCATGGGGTAACTTTACAGTTCTCCTTGATGCTGCAATCTACACCCCTCTCTGCTCACTTCCTCACTGCTGCTCTTAACAGGATATGCTTTATTGGTCAGATACATATATATATGTGTATATACCTCTCCTGCCATTGCCTCCCTGCTTGCCAACCTATAGAAACCTAATGTATAATCTTTCTATCAAGTGTTCACTCTGCTGTCCTGCAGCTTGTCTTTGCCAATGCTGCCCTTTCTAATGAAAGAATTCTGGAACAGAGAAAACCTTTCTTTTAGCCACTCATTGGCAGAGGAATTAACTCTAAGAGAGGAACAAAGTTAAGCCACCCTTTCAAGCTCAGATTTAGTAAATAACAAAGTAAAATAATTCATCAAGTCCCTCTCTATCATTATGTTCCAGATTGTATCCCCTTTTCAAGAGGTAGGTAAAGATATACCAGAAAAACAATGTCAAACCCACTGACAGTTTCTGACAAGTTTTTACTGTCATGCAGAACACAGTATCAGCTGAGCTGAATACTTTTGATACAGTGAAGACAGGCAGGGGAAACTGTACGCAGAAACCATTAACAGGAAGCCAGCTCAAGGTGGGCAGAGGAGGAAAAACAAATTATTCTTTAGACTGGGAGAGGAAAGGAAAAACAGAGAGTGCAGATGCTGCACTGCTGAGTGTGGAGCTGCTCGGTTGCTCCATTTGACAGTTTCTTCTCGCATTTTCTGGCAGAAAAAGATATATGCCAGTGTCAGCCCTGCACTGTTCTGAAAGGCTGTTTCAGAGAAGGAAATCTGCATGGTAAAAATTGAATGTACACAGAAGACTCTTCTTTGTGAGTAACATTTGAAACCCACCAACAAATCTGACAGCTCTTCTAAGAAAAGAATTGAAGTTGCATCCTCCTGCATTAATATTGGCTTCTGTTCCAATCCCATTTCTTCTTTTGGACAGGCAGCAGTAGAGAATTCCTTCTCCTACCATTATCTGCAATGACAAAGGAGCTGTTAAGTTAAATGTAGCAATTACTCAGAAGATACTGATAGAATTTAAAGGGTTGAAATATATCTATGACACAAGCAATGTCTTACACTGACACGTATGTCCCTTGAAAAGGTGCGTATCAATATGTAAACATTCAGTAACAACTTAGTCCGAGTGAAGGCAGGCAAGAAGGTGGCATTGAAATTAAATGCACGTGTCCTAAAGTATTGGAAGGAGATCTTTTCCTATTACATGTATATACAGTGCTCAGTGGAACAGGAGCCTTGGTCCCCAGGTGCAATTAGATACACTACAATAAAAATGTAGTAATTGGAAATTCTCGCCTTTCAAACGATCCAGAGCCACAGCAATATCTTAGTGCTCCTGAGGTGGGTTTAGCCCTCAGTCTTGGCCTCATGCCTAGCACGCCTTGCTAGCAGCTTCTAATTATGTGGCAGCCTGCTCTTCCATAATTGTTTAATTTGGCATGGATTTTAATCAGATCCACAGCAGTAGAAAAAGTTCTGTCCTTATGGTCCTCTGAACACACTAAGCAAAAGACATCATGACTTAAGCCCTAGACAGCAAGTTAGAACAAAAATAAGGAGAATAATATAAATAAAAACAAGGCGTTACTTGCTGGCAAATTCAGATCCATTTATACATTCACAGGCTCAGGTTTTATTGTTTTTCCTGTTAAGTAGTGCAATAACATGGAAATCTGTACAGGGCTTGTCAGAATTCAGAAAAAGGCTGTGTTGAAATACTGGAACGAATGGGGCAGTTCTCATCACTGAGCGGAGATTCACCTTGTCCATCAGCAGATGAAAAGTAACATAGGAAATGCACAAAGCTCACTGCGCAACGAGAAGCTAAAGCATCTGAATTAAGAAGAAAGCGTCATAATTATCAGTGACGTTTGTGCACACTAAGATCTCTCACTTTGGTAGAAGGGAGGTACAATGGATAAGCTTAGTCTCATGGTTTTTAGCCAAAGATTTAATATTAATTGGTTTCATTTCTTCTTTGCCTGAAAATTGAAGTAGTTAGTTATCTCACTACATGGAAATGTCAGTGATAAGAGATATTTAAGGGATTTTTATTGGATGAGAACCGTGGTCACCGTTATCTGTCTCTACTTGTTCATTTTGCAGCTGGATCTTTTCCAGGAGAAATTGATAGTTTTTTAGACTTGAAAAACAGAAACTTAAATAGTTTTTCGCTAAGCTCTGCAGAATGTCTGGTTCAGGGAAAAGCATCAGAGAGATGTAACAGCTCCTGTTATAGAGGAGAAAATGGGGAACTCACAAGACCTATGACAAGGAAAATTCAGAGGCTGGTATTTTCAAGGAAACAAACTACTACAGTGGAGGAGGCAGTAGGACTGATACTGCCAACAGTGAATTTCTCTCCTTGCTAATTGATTTCCCAAATCAATGTAATCTAATTCCCTGGTGATCTCTTTTAGAAAGCACTCTGTTACCTTTAAGCACCTTCTGTGTCAGTAGTTCTATGGGTTTGGACCTATACTTATATGATTAAATAACTAGTCCTATAATTTCTGAATGAATAAGTAGAGAGAAAATATGTCACAGGATCAGAATCAGAGCTCACTGAAGAAAATGGAAGTCATCTTGCAAGTCAGGTATATTTATATTCTGCACATAAAATATCCATGCTGTTAATTTCATACAACTCTACTTGCTCTATACTGAAGTCTCCTGTGCTTCACGTATAGAGAATTCCACATGTGCCACAAGCCATAAGACATGCCTGTAAGATGTAATTTTCTGTAGTACTTCAGGGCTACAGAACAGGCCTGCTTAAAAGCAGTTTCTGCTCATTCCTAATCAACAAAAACCAACCAACTAACAAAAAAAACCACCTCCAACAATAAGCACAAATAAATAAAGCCCCAAACCCACAAAATGCTTCAGTAATAATGTCTTGGGAAGATAAATTTAAAATGCTAGATTTGATGTAAAAATAACTACTGTAAAGTGAACAGATTTAAAATACACTACAGGTTTGGGAAAAAATGAGTACGCGAACAATTAAAAATAATGCAGAAAGCAGCTAAGTCCTACTCCAGTGTTTATGTGATGCTTTAAGGAGGGATTGAGGTTGGAATTTGCACATCTGCCCCTTTTCTTTCTTATTTACATTCTTTGGTGATATTTAGAGATGTGGCCTAGTTGCACCTGTTTTTGACTGAGCTTTCATGATCTTCTGTCTCATACTTCCCCAAGTACCTGGACTTCAGGCTGAGGCTAGCATCAGCTATGTTACTGGAAATTCTTAATCTCTCACATAGCTTCCTGCTTCCTTTTCTATATTTTACACGTTTATAAAGTGTGTTATTCATTGAATTATTGATGAAAACTGAATCATATAATGCTAAACTCTGCAAGATGACAATGGAACAAGTGTAATCTTTTTGCATGGAAAATAAAAGAAGAATTGATTTTTACAAATGTTTTTCTAGTACAGAAGTGCTACTGAATAGCTGATGCAATACAACATCTTCAGTGCCTTTTATTAAAGGACTTTGTGTATTTTACACTATCTGGGCCCATTCCCAACCTAATACAAGAATCATATTTATGCTCACACATCCATGTGAAGTACAGCTTCCTAAGGCTTGCAGCTTTTAAGTGGTGGCACTTCCAAGCTTTGAGATTTACCTTCTTTACCAGTGTAATGTTTGATAGGCTTGTTAAACGTCTGAGTTTCTCCCATGGCATGGTTCTGGTTAGTTGTGTCTGTAATGCAGGTAGGAGAATGATTCAAGGGAGAATAACGTTTCCTATTGCAATGCTGAAATAATTTAACTGTACTGAATCAAAGACCTTAATAAGCACTCTGTAATGAAATGGGCATCTTTCATTTTGCTGAAGGCATCTGGCATTTTCCAGGCTTGAAATAAACTCTCTCTCAAAAAAAAAAAGGCTTTTACCCCTTCTTCAGCCTACTGTGCCTGAAGTGAGCCTATAGAGATTCCTTCTACAGCTGTTTCATGAAAGTCCACCTTCTTGTTACCAGAAGCACTGTTTAAATGCAGAGAACCTAGCCAAACTACAGTATCAACAAGTTTTCTTTTTGTCTTTTGCATCTTTTATTTAAGTATTTATTTATTTTTTTCTGCAATTGGCTGCACAAAGAACACCGAGACAGCTTCTACTTGCTAAATAAGTATTTTTAGCCTGATGGTTGTGCAAAACCCTTCAAAAATGGTTTCTAAAGCAACCAAAATCACACACAGTTGAGTTCAGTTAAAAACAAACAAACAAACAAACAAAAAAACCCACATCCTGACAAGCAAAGGAACAGCACTTGATGATTTTTATGGTGGCATCATGTTTTATATATTTTGGGATTGTAAAATGGCTAGTATTATAAGAGGAACAAACTGACTGAATGTAAGGGAATTCAGTGGAACATTTGCAGCTGGTGCTGCAGAGGTGCCTAACCAAGGCACCCAGTCCTTGCTGTCAGAGGAGAGAGGAGACCCTTTCGGAAGGCTGACTGAGCTGGAATTTGTTGCGATTTACCCAAGAGGAGTAGCGTGAGAATGTCTCCCATCTGAGGTGCCAAAAATCAGACTCAGTGAATCTCCTCAGGTCTTTAGATTTCTTTTTAATTTGATACAGCGATTCCAGCAGGGACAATAGTCACCTGCATCAGACAATTTATTTTACTTGCTGCAGAAGTGACCAAACTGCTCGTATTCTGACAAGAAGTTTCTGTTCTGCTGAAATCATCTTCTCCCTTTGGATGGGCCACTAAACCAGGCTACCTGCTCCTAATGACTAACTCGCAACTTAGAGGAGTCCCGGTGCTGGTTGGGGAAGCGTAATTGATTTCACTGGCAAGGCTGATACACCTTCTTACTGAACAAAGCTAGTTCTAACAAAAGCGGCATGTTCAGTGCTGTAAATTAAAGGCTTCCACTTTCAACAGAATCTTGAATTTTTGGTTTATCTCAGCGTATGACGGCAGCCCATCTGTAAAAGGTTAAAATATTTGTATAGCATAACAGAACGATTCAAACTATTCTCAGCCAACTGCTGATGCTGTTTCTTAACATTAGTACCCCCAATCAGTATAAAGTGAGTAGACGAAGTGCTGCAAGGAATGTTTTAAGGAGTGTGTGTCTCCTTCTGCTACGGAAGAATGCAATTGAATTTAAAATCCTAACATAACTCGTCTGGAAGACACTCCGCTGCCACACTGGAGCCAAAGGAGCTATTTTCTTTATGTCATCTGAAACCGTTCAAAATCTTTAATAAGTGACAGTGGCACCTCAAACTTACCGTAATTGATGGTCCAGCAAAAACCAGACTAAGCAACATCAAAAAGGGAACAGCCTCTTGTGTAGGTTCAATGTATGGCATACTCAGGCTCTTGTCATAGCAATTAAATCCCGAGTGAACTGGCTTGAAGACATCAGTAAGTTCAAGAAAATAAAGGCTAACAACAGAAGATGCCAATATTGGCAACTAGAAAAGAAGAAAACAACCAATTACTGATCAGAAATTGAATAGTAATACTTCTGCAAAGACAACATTGTCTGTTAATAAATCTCTGTGATGTCTGATTTTTACATCTCACTGTTCCTTGTTCTATCTGTTTTACCATCTTTTAATAACTAATTCCCTAGTGATATCATAGTATTCAGTTGATACCAAGTAACTGTTGTCTACCAAGCTAGTCAAAATACTCATTCCAACCTTCAGCCCATATAATTTAGCCCTTTCATGCATGAATCATTACTGGACAGACTTTTTATTTTTTATTTTGTATATTTTATTTTTTATTTTGTATATTTATTTCTTATTTATTTACTTTTTTTAAGTACACAATTTCAGCCTCCCGTGTGGGGCCTCACCTTTCTGCTGCTCATCCTCACCCTTTTCGGTCCTCTATCAGCCATATATATAACAGGATTTATAACCGAACAAATTTTTATTAAGTTTCAAAGTAACAGTTAATGAAAAACACTATCCAGTGCTTCCCTGGAATCTAAATATATAGTAACAGTGTTTTGCCTTAGCACATTCATTTTATAATTCCATCAAAAAGCAATTAACTTAGGCAAGATTCAGTCTGTGTAGAACCATGATGACTGTGGTTCACGGTTCTTTTATCCTCTAGCTACTTAATGATTTTAGCCATCACAATTACTTCTAGTAATTTATTAAGAGCAAAGTTAGCTCATCTGGGGATAAATTCACCTCAGCGTACCACCATCTCCTGAAAGCACAGATTCAAGCAGTAAATCGCTGTGGAAGGAAGTCTTTCAGGACAAGTAATAGCAAAAATGCATTTTGAAGGCAATGGTTGATGAATAGGCAGGACAGCCCTTCCCCAGGTGGGCACTGGGGCATTCAGAGGTGACCAGCAGCATGTGATGGTTCTTTGCATCTTAGTGAATGCCTAGTAAATGCTCAGAAAAGTTTTCTGGTTGTTAATTCCCAGAGTCGTCACTTGACAAGGCAATATTGCAACCACTGCCTGCTCCTCCACTGTGATGCAGTGGCTCCCTCCCTGTGTCTCTGCTGCCTATCTGCTTCCTTTTCTCCCTTACTTATATATTATATATATATGTGTAAGATGGCTATCACATTAACTTCTCCTCACTATTAACTGCAGCTGAAAAGCAAAAACTTGAAATGACTAAATATATTTGCTTTGACAGGTAGAATCATAAAAATGAGATAAGGTTGTATCATACCTCTTGAGAAACAAAATACTCCCCTTTTCCAGCAGGCACCTCATGATATAAGGAATAGGAACTGCCCTGACATAATTTCAGGCATGCTGAGATTATATTATACTTTAAATCTTCAGTATACATTTACCAAAAAAAAAAAAAAAAAAAAAGTTTGATTAAAAACAGTATTTCTCCCATTTAATTATAAAATAAAAAGCAGAGGTAAAACTGGATAAATATTTATACTGGAAAAAATATGAATAAAAACTATAAGAAATATAAACTATGTGGCAGAGGGACAACAGTTTCTTGCATTAACTAGTCATTTTCAGGTTTTTAAACACTGGGCTTTCTAAATGTAGACTTTTTGTACATACAATATAATTTTGAGTGGTTATGGAAGAAGGATACCATCTAAATTTTACTGAAACATACTTCTTAATACAACTTAGGTTTTGCATGAAAAGAACACCTTGTGCTATTTTCAGAAGTGTTCTTCTAAGCTAAACATACTGAAGCTGGAGATCAGAACGATTTTGCTCGCCTGGTTATCTGTGTTCAGGTTGATTCCATTGTAATCTCATCTAGCAGAGAAGATGCGATGATGTAGAAAGGGAATGGGTATTGGCACCTTAAATGAAGCTAAGTACTGTGAGCATTACAAAAATAAGACCAGGCATCTAGCAAGTTTGTTTCAATAACTAGCTTATCTGTGTATAGGTATAGTTGGACTCCACAATCCTTGTGGGTCCCTTTGAATTTGGGATAATCTGGGATTCTATGCCATGTGCACTCACATACTGTATTACACATGTGTGTTATGTATAGCATACAATAAAAACACATCATATGTAATAAATTGCAATATGTATCAAATATAAATACACGACATATAAAATGACTATTATATAATATGTATTTATGCTATGTTGGCATGATTATTTAAAATGTAACTCGAGACCTGCTTCCTACTCATTACAGGAAGAAATCCAATTCTTTAGTTGGATACATTATTTAATTATACTTCTCACATCCTGCTGGACACAGTCCCTATTAACTATACTACAGGCATGCACGATTAGTTACGATAATGACTGTTTCCAGTCATTATACAGATGTGCAGGGATGTAAGAGGACTTCCTTAAGTCTTCATACTAAGGCTTTATTTTATATGATTTTATATTTTATATATTTTATTTTATTTCGTGGAACTGGGTGCTCTTCTTCCCACACTGCACAGAGACTGTAGAGCTGTTTGGGATAAGGAGCCCCCTGTCCAGAAGGCTTCTACAGTGTGTGCCACCCTGGTGTGCAGGGAGCTTGAGCAGTCTCTTCCACTCTTGCTTGGACACTGAGACTGCACAGGATTTGAGCTCATGCATATTGCAACTTCACAGCATTTAAGTGTTGAGGCACTGGCAGCATCTTATTAACTATTTGAAAGCCATACCTAAATGACTTAGCAAGGGGCCAGGTCCTGTGACACAAAGTATCTTATAAAAAGACATAAACCTATTCCAGTGAACTAAATGATGAAGACAGGCACAGGGTCTATTACCCTTCTGATGTCTCTTCATCTAGATTTCCCCAGAGGTTGATTTCCTAGGATGGGAACACAGGGCAGGAAAACTCATGGAACATCTTGCATTCAGAGTTTCATCTTCATTGTATATTTTTCAGTTTCTCTAACATTGAGAACTGGAAAGCCTCTCCTGAACAACTGGCCCCTACCGTAAGTCCATCTCGACTCTGGTTATGGTACTCTTAGGCAAGCAACTGTTTTAAAGGGCAATATCGAACAATCACAAGGAGGTGATATATGAAGTGACTTTTTATTGTAAACCACTAAAAAAAGATGTGGACAACTTTCATTATTTTTTTTTAAAGCTACTGTATGTTAGCTGTAATTTAAGTGTTAATTACAAACATCAAAGAATCATGAAAATTATATTTCATTATCTTACAGTTCCACTACAGGACTCCCATATTATTTCTGACTGTAATTACCCACTGTGCTAAAAGAAAAGAAATAATTCTAAAGGACTGTGAATCTCTAACATAACTGCTTACAATACTAATGAATAGGTTTATAGTCAATTTGCTATATACAGTATGTCTGATCCCACAGGACATTTTTCTTCCTATCTTTTTAAAAATACAAATATAAAATGCATCTTCAAAAGGGCCAAAGAAAAGCAAACGTTTCTAAAATCTACTAAACAGTATAAGTGGCTATTTAGTATATGAATATTTATGGAGTGTTCTGCTTAAGGCAGCAGTAGTTCTGTAATTACAGACTTCAGTTCCCAACACCTTGAAAATGTCAAATATAATTAGACAGTATAATGTGTATTGTTTTAATTACAAAATGGAATAGAAATTTTCCTACTCCTAAGTAGACTAATAAACTCCCCAACCTCAGCTCACATATCTTGACTAGTAAGTCTTTATACTCTTACGTCCTTGGTTGGCTAACAGAGAACAATCCTTGATACCTTGCTCCTATAAATGTAGAGTTTGACCCAAGTGGTCAAACTCCCTTTGGCCTGGAGTATTAGAGTCAGGACCATAATCAGCATAGTTGCTGAAAAGGTTCAATTCAATTGTGTTTTTTTAAGTGTATTATTATTATTATTTTATTTTTACTGCTAAGAGCCCTTATTAAGACCTAAGACTTTGTTATTAATATTAATAGACTTTGTTATTAATATTAATAAATGTTACTAATATTACAAAGACTGCTGTATTGAGGTAGGAATTGTGCTTTTAAGTGCTTGCTCTGGAGTGAAAATGTAGGACCTTTAACTCTCTGCTGAGCCCTACATTTCTAATTCCTTCCCCTTGGAGAATTCCCATATAATCAAAGCTTGGCTGAAACCAGATTCCCTCTGCAAGTCTTACAGGCAAGCCAGTAGCAATCAGGTATTGATGGTTTCCTAAATGACACCATGGAAACAGTGAGGCTTAAACCAGAGAAGGGCAACAAATAAGCACTACCCCCATCCTCCCCTCCAGTTCTTTTGTACTTGGAAAGAATATGCAACTGGATATATGCATAATTAAATCTCTATGAAAATTAGTAGCTTCTACAAATTCCCTTTCTCTAATGCTGTACGCTGGTAGTTACGTATCTAATTCTTACATTTGCCAGCACTTAACTAGGCAACGAGTCCATATGTATCTTCAAGAGCCTATCTTCAAACCCATGGGCTTAGTGAGAGCTTAGCCAGCGAGTATCACATACTCAAATGTCTAAACCTGTTTTGTAGGATGTAGTTAGTGACCTCTCTTTGCTTTGCTAAAATGCACTACGGGTGTTATCTCTTTTCATGAACTCAAATCCAGATCCTCTCTCACTGTATTGGACTGTGTTGGTGGCTGCCAGGAGGCACTCTTTGAACACTGGTTGCAGAAGTGATTAGCCTGGACTGCATTTCGGTGAGGTTAACTGGGGAAAAAATGAAACGCCTCTTGTGCAGTCATAGCAAAAATTGAAGTTGCTGCTCACTGTGATGAGCAGAATGACTGGAGTGATTTTCCTTGAGCCTGGATGCAAATACAAAGGCTGTGGAATTGCCTTGTTTTACCTGCCTGTATATGATAGCCAGAAAAGAGAGACGTATGTACATAGCTTTCAGAGGAAGCCAAGCCACAATTAACCAGATACGGATTAAAGACAGTATGACTAGCCCACCTGTCAAGAAGGATTAAGTAATGCTTGATAGGATACTTGAATCTTTTACATTTGGAAATAACTTGTGGGCTTGGGCGGCCAAATAATTGTTAGACCCCTAGGTTGTTCTGCGGCTCTTCCACAGCAGACAAGGAGTTCCTGGGCACCAGAGATGCCTCTTGGTATTTCTCTTGCCTTCTGGTAATTAGGAAATCTTTTTAAGCAATCAAGTAAGTACACAGGATTGCCTCAGAGAGATAGCTAATGAATGCCATCAGTTTCTCCTCATAAAATCAGCAACAGCCAAGTGCTTGGGAAAAGGATGGTCAATTTAAAAATTAAGTCACGTTTGCACTGCAAACTGTGGCATTGTGGGAGATTCTATTAAAATGTATTATAAATGTCAGTCCTTGTGCCAAAGAATTCACGGTCTAAATGACAAGGCACAACAGATGGATGAGACAAAAAAGAGGGCTGTGGTGGGTTGGGGGAGGCAAGGTATTTCTATTCTTAGCCAGCTACTAACAGTGACTGCAGCTCTCAACCTCCATGGCTGTTGGGCTGTTGTCCTGTCGTACTTTGCTGTGAGCTTTGCAAGACAGGAGGAGAAACTGGAAGGACAGGGCCCTTTTATCCTGCCAGGAATGAATACTGAGGTCATGACTATGAAGTCTGAATACCTTCCAGAAAAAGGTCAAGCAGAGAAAATGTTATCAGCCCAAATAGTGCCACTTTCTCTTGTCTTTTTAGAGCCCATCAGCTCTTTTGCAGGGTCCTCAGCATGGCTCCTGCTCAGCTGCATCAGTGGTGTAGCTTCACCCTCAGTGAGACTGCAGTGCTGGTTTAATGACATTGCAAACTGGGCTATCGTGAGGACTTCTGAGAGACAGTACAGAACACAAGATGGATGTAGAGCAGGGAACTCAGCTTTGTAGATTTCCTATGTTCTAAAATAATTCTTAAACCCTCATGCTTGCAAGAGAAGGCATTCAGGCCTTTTCAGAAGCCTAAAATTTGCATCTGTATAGTCTGCCTGTTGGTTTCTGTATGGTTTTGCTTTTCTCTCTAAACTCCAGTTTCTGCTGCTTCTTGTACCTCTATCTGGATGCAGGCTTCATCTGGCCCAAAGCTGTGAGGAACTGGCCTTTTCTCTGAAGGACTTTTACCTAACCATTGTCTAAGTTTTGTGAAAACTAATTGCAGAGACATGATGTGGTCTTTCTTCTCCCAGATTAACTCTACTGGATTTAATTTTGACTCACAGTTTAGAATCCCAGGTGCCATTGAAATCTACTATCATTACCATTGTGGAAAATTAAGTTATCCCTATTTCCAACATTGATTTTAGAGTTTAATTGAATTGTTCTGTGACTGCCAATTAGAGTGTTGCTTTAGAAATACAACAGATATCTATGTATAATTCCTCAAACCTCTCGATCTTCTGCCAAATCTTAATGGAAAACCTCTCAGTAGATGTAAGACCAAAAATAGAGCTGTCACACGAGTGATAAAATTTCTATTTTTTTTTTTTTCCAGAAATGTCAAAGTCACACTTTGACTTTAGGTAATCCTAAAAGTGCTTCCTTCTCTCTCTGTTTTGTTTGTTTGTTTGTTTTATTGTTGGTTTTGGATAAATTTTAAAACAGCAATTATTTAGAGAGAAATAAAAAAAACCCAACAATTGTTTAACAAAAATATTATCAAGCAGGAATAATCTAAAAATAATTTTAAAATATTTCAACTTAAGTATATGCACTTAAATATAAAGCGACCCTTAGACAGAAATTTTATATCACATTAAAAATACCAGGAACACATTTACTGTCACTGTGACTTCAAAAATAATTGATGATTCATTACATTAATTATGATTACAGTTAATTGTGATTATTCATTAATTCAATGATTAGTTATAATCAATAAGTAACTACAAACAATGAGATTAGGATATTGCACGCCCTGTTGATTATGATTCTTTTCTACTGGCTGCTGTAAAGTTATGGCAAAACAAGAACAGCAGCATTTCAAAAAATTGGCTTTTTTCAGGTCAGACTTTTACTAAATTTCAGCCAGAAGTTTCCTGAATAAACAAACAAACAAACAAACAAACAACCCCCCCACATCTGTAGCAGACAAAGCTGTCAATGCCTGCAAACGATTACAATTTATTCTACTCTCCAAAATACAAGGTTTGATATAAAAAACAAAAAATACTGTGTGCGCCAAGCCTTCTTCCGTGGCCTACTCCCATGCTCTTTTGCGATGTAAGGACTCTCTCCCTACAAACTGAACTTTTAAGTGAAAGGATCATCAGTAAAGTTAACAATGTTTGTAACGGTTCAGCTGCTGTGTAGGTAAGGTCACACAATTCACTGCTCGTTTTTAATTTTGGCTGCAGAGTAACAGATTTTTAACAGTTATAGAAGAAAATCACAGAAAGGGGTACAAATATTTCTACTTTTGGAAGAGGTGATTGTTTGGAAAAATGATTCTCCTTTGATTTCTAGTATGTTTGGGCCTCCTTTTACTAGGGAAGTACTAGATCAGGAGGATGATGTAGGACTGAGAAGGGAACAGGACCCTCTTCCACTATGAACTACTCAAGCTACGCTGCCCAAGCAAGTAGCTGAACACAAAGGGAGATCTAACATGGCAGTGGCATTTTTCCCCCCCTCAGTGTTGACAGCTTGGTCAATGGATATTCGTTGGTTTGGATGAACAGCAGCCTCCTGAAGCCTCAGACTGGCTGTTAATATTATGGGGACGCTGGTCTCTAACGCAGTGTGATAAATCTGCTGTCTATCCTCTGTGAGTCAGCCACTTCGCAAGGTTAGCTCAACAAGCAGAGTGTTAAGGGTATTTCTCCATCTTCCCCTCCCCTCACACATGGTTGACTCTTTTGAGAGAAAAAGCAGTTTATGTGGTAAGCATTCTGCTACTTCCACAGTATGAGGGTATGAGGATCAGTTCATCTTCTACAGTTTGTGTGCGTGTGTGTGTGTGTTTCCCGTAAGGCTAATTCAACTGTAACCAAAAACCTACCTAGAGAGAAATGGGACTACATTGCTCCTCCAAGAAACAGCAGGGTAGTTTAACTCTTGCACTAGGTACAAACATCCTGTTCTTAGGAAGGAAGACTTAGTTTTAGAGCCCATTCTCCCTAGGCGCTTACTCTAATCACTGCATTCAGTCAGCATCTTCTGTCTCGTACAGCCACGCCTATACGAGACGTGGAGGCGACAAAGTGCATAATTTAAATGTGCTGGGTTATGCGTGGCTGAATAACTGAAAAAACAAACAAACAAACAAACAAAAAACCCTCCAGATGTGACTGAGAAGTGGCACAGGGCTACCTAGTGATGTGTACAAACATTTGACATTTCCAACCTAGCTCTGTCAGTAGATATTAGAAACAAATGGAAATAAAGTGTCTGGTGCTGAGACACAGTGAACATTCTTTCCATGTATTTATTTCAGTGGAAGCTGAAGACCTGCATTTTGCAAGCTGGAGTCCTATAGCGATAACACTTACTGCTTGCTGTGCCTCCTGCTCATAGCACTGTTATAAGAATTCCACTGCTCATACCACAGTGTATAGGAATATATACAGGAACCAAGAAAAGTTAGGTGTTTGCTCAGATTGACACCACGACCTTTTGCATTCCCACATCTGGGACACAGGACAACGTACTAGTGCCACTAAAGTCAAAGGCAGAATTCATTGTGCTTTCTACAACACGAGGATTTAGTCCAGGAATTTTTCAAGTGTGTGAGCACAGGTGAAATCTTTTTCCTTCACTAAGAATAAATGTATCTGCCCTGCATCTAAAATATGACCGTTATCTTAGGAACAGAAATTAGATAACCCTGGATATTTTCCAAATTCCTATTAAAATATGAGGCATTCTCTGGGCAGCACTGGAACAGGCTGCCCAGGGAAGCGGAGGAGTCCCCATTCCTGGAGGTATTAAAGAGATGTGTGGATGTGGCACTAAGGCCCCTGGATTGGTGATGGGACTCAGGAGGTCAGGTTGATGGCTGGACTTGATGATCTTGAACGTCTTTTACAACCTATGTGACTCTGTGATTCTTTTGCAAGTGAATATACTTGTATATTCTGAATATGCAGAAAAGAAACTGTCAGTTGTCAAAGAGCTGTTCTTCTTCCAGGAATACTCATTTCCAATATCTTCCAGAGGCGTGTAGGCTTCTCACCATGAAAAAAAAATTTACACTTGCCTAGAGAGACAGAATTTTCATGCCAAGGTTTGACCTTCCCAGCTATGCAAATGAAGTTCAGATTACCTATACAGTCTACAGAACCCTAAAATATCACACCCATAATTAGGAATAAGACAGGCCAAGCGGCCTGGCAGTGCTCATTTTCATATGTCTCAGGTGAGCAAGATGCACAAGGCAATCTAAAGCTATTCAGCTCTCAAGAGCATGTGCCGATCGGAGGCTCTGCTATGCAGGACTCTTACCAGCATTTTAAAATAACCTCTAAAACATAGAGTAAATCATCAAGTTTTTATTTTATGAATCATGAAAATTGAAAACATGCTTCTTTGTTAGCCTTTGATTTGTTTGGAAGATGACCCACCCACATTTTTCTGAAGCTCCATTTCTTCCTTACAGATTTTTAGTTCCTTTTCCTTTCTGTGTCTTCTGAAGCTCTAGCCTGAGTCTTCTTTTTTTACTTCCTGTGTAAACAAAGAATGTCTCCAGTGATAACGTTGATTTAAGAAGTGCATATTGGTTTTATGTTGTGACTCTGCTGTGTTAAAATCCGTTGGTTTGAATCATTCTTAAATTAGACTGAAATCAAAATCAGGCCCACGGTATTTCTTTTGAAGTTAGCTGACGGTTGTCCTATGTAATTGCATTTTATCCGATCATGAAAGTTGCTGCCATCGCATGCTTTCATGTACAGGAGTTATTGCCATTCCTAATGTATTCGTAAGGATCTTAACAGCAGAAACACCCGTGTGTCAGAGCTCTGTTGGTTTGCTGCTCTTTCTAAAGATCAGGTCCTTCTGGAGCAGAGATTTTTTATTTTTATTTTTTTTACTCATTCTTTATTCTCATATGCCTGAAATACATCAGTTATAACAGATTTTTCCCTCTGTAACTGTGTTCTATTTTCCATTTGTATAACACAAACGCTTCCTTTTCCTACCGCTTTGGAATTTCCATTTCCTCTTTGTCCCAACGTCCTTTGTTCCCATGTCTTTCCTTTTGTCTAGTATTTGAGAGAAAAAACAACCCTTTTTTAGAATGTATTTTCTAAACAATTTACTTTTTCTTTACCCTAGACCTCCTAGGTCCTGATGCTAAGTGGAAGACAGCAAACTCTGATTTTCTTGTTTGAAGGTGCAAACTTGATTTCCTATGTTTATTCACTGCAGTTCAGTGTGGGGAGGGACTTTCTGGTATGAACGGGACAGGCAAAATGAGAGTGTGTGGCAGAAGGGAAAAAAGACATCCATAAAAGAATTGACAGTGTCTAGAGGAGAGAGCTGAAAAGCTTGTTTCCCAATTGCCATTCATGAAATTAAAAGGAAAGCATTAATTAAATTGGTAATTTACTTTTTATTTATTTATTTATTTATTTATTTTCTGGATCACAGGAGAAACCTACCTTCTGCTCACAAAGGAAATCTCTACTTCATAGTAATGCCAGTCATCCACACGGGGCAACCCCTCTACCCAATACACTTGGGAATTTCCGCTGCCAGTTAAATTCTCTTTGACCGGATCCCTTTGTATGAAGCATAACTCAATCTTTGGTTCTCCTTGAGCCAACCACTACAGAAGGATGTAAGCCATCCCGTTCCTTTTCTGATGCCGTTGAAGTGCTGGTATCTGCCTGTGCTACAGAGCTCTAGGAAGGCAGTGTCGTTAGTCTGATCAGAATTAGCGGGTAAATGCTGGTGGTAGCACACCAGAAACAAAAGTTAAATACCACCTGAATTGCTGCTACCCTTTCTTCAAGAAGTGATTTGTGTACTCGCCTAAAATGTGTGAAATGGATTCAAATCTTCCTGCTGTGTGATGGGAGAGGAATGACAGCTTACAGTTCCCTAATCAGTGTATCAGGTGGATTGCAGGCAGCTTTTTCCCTTGACGTTGCTTTTACTTGTATTGAATACCTAAATGTTCATTGGCTCAAAAGGGGGCACGAGTCTGCAGACCTCAGTAATTAGGACTCCCGGGGAAGAAGGGCTCACGCGGGTTCTAGACTCCGCTCCTGTGAAGGAATAACATCAAAGTCCCAGAAGTTCCTCAGCAGCCCGTTCTCTGAACCGAGAATCCTAATTCTCTCTTGGAGCAGCTGGGTGCTGAAGAGGCTCCGCAGTGCTGATCTCCACCTCTTTTTAGATCTACCTGTAGATGACCCACTGAAGATTTTAGGATTTTTAAGAGTCCACATCAGAGTGGAGAACTCACCTGCTCCACGTGGAGCCTGTACAAAGAGCTCGGTCTAGTTTCTTCACTGCTTGCAGAATCGTTTCCATTATTCCTTGTAACAGCTACAGGGAGCTTCCAGGGGAAATGCCATACTACGAGCATGGCATTAATATTAGATAAGGCAACTCTTAGAGCACCAGGCACCCGTCTAGTGCTGCTGCTCTGTAATTCATCCCATCTTGCTGCAGGCAAAGCCCACCAAACAGCACGGTTCTGTCGTGTTCGGCAGGATCTCTCATTGTGCCCCAGCATCAGAGGTGCTCCCAGGCTGAGGCCCAGCCATCTCCCTTGCTGCTTGGTTTCCCAAAGCAACAAGGATGGCACGGAGAGTGAGGAGAACTGCCTTTTCTAGGGACTTTTCCAGGCTTGACCTCTGCCTCCTGTACAAAGCCGATGTAAGTTGGATGGCACCACAAGCGCCTTCCATCAAATGGCTTTTCTGGAGCAGGCCTGGTTGCAGTGCCAGGAATGCCTGCTGCTTCCATAGGAACAGCCTCTGCAAAGCTTTCCGCTCGGTGCTGCGTGCTTCAGGTTAGCTCCCGATCGTGTGCAGGTGCTTATGGAATATGGGGGACAGAGACACTCCACTGATACCTGAAATCCCTTCTGAACCCAATCCCTGCTTCCTTCCAGAAGACCTCCAAAGTCCTTCAAACTCACCTTCAGGTAATTCTTGTTCTGTATTTCCCCCCAGTGTTTATATGTCAGCATTCTTTACATTACGTACAGTGTATGTTTTCATATGTTTAGTTAGCCCATCAGTTGTAATTAATTCCTACCGCATATTTTACCCGTAAGCCCTTCACATTATTATCGCAGTCTCTCTCTGAGGTAAGCCTCACGACACCTCGCAGTGCCCCTGTCACTGCAGATGAGCCCACTCCCAGAGAAGCACTGGGCTCAGCCCCTAAAACACTGTCACCTCTCTGAAGTTTGGCCCGTAATTCGCTCCTGCCCAGCAGTACCCATGTGGCTGCGTGCTCCAAGGCAGCATCGTGCCTCCGAGAGCGCCAGGCAGCGAGTGCCTCTGCAGCTGCCCCTGCCACCGGCCGCGCAGCCATGGCAGGTTGCGCTCCCTCATTCCATGTTCATCACGCGCGTTTTCAGCTCCGTCGGAGGAAGCGGGGGGCGTACCGGGGGCGTAATCCAAGGGTCGACAAAAACACACCGCCGGCTGTCATCCTGAGATCATCCCCGTTTTCCCGAGCCATCCTTACGAACGGGGCTTGCACGCGAGCGGCGTTCGCCCAGCAGCCCTCCTTGAAACGCCTCTCCGTGCCGGGAGAGCCGCGGAGCAGCCGCGGCATCTCCCCCCCGCCGCGGGCCCGGGGAAGGCGAGGCAGCGCCCGGGGAGCCCGCAGCCGGCGGCGGGGGCGCCCCGCCGGGACCGCGGCGTCCCCCGGCCCCGCAGCCCCCCGGAGACCCCCGCAGCCCTCCGGAGCCCTCCGGAGCCCCCATCCCCGCAGCCTGCCGGGTCCCCGGCGCCGTCCCCGCGCGGCCGCTCACCTCCACGAAGTAGAAGCAGGGCAGGAGGGTGACGCTGTCCTTGGTCACCTTGCCCTTCGGCCGCTCCTTGGCGGACATGGTGCCGGGCTGCGGGCGGCGGCGGCCCCGCGGCGGCGCTCCCCCGGCCGCCGGCAGCCGCGGGTCTCCTCCGCCCGAGCCGCGTCCCCTGCGCCGGGCTGACGTCAGGGGGCGGCGGGGGGCGGCGGCGTTAACTCCTTCGGGACGGGGCGGCCGGGGAGGGGGCGGGGATGGGGGGGTGGGGGGGGAGGGGAGGGGATGGGTGGGGTGGGTGGGGTGGGGTGGGATGGGATGGATGGGGTGGGATGGGATGGGATGAGAGGGGAGGGGTGGTATGGATAGGATGAGATGGGATGGGATGGGAAGAGCAAGGTGCCACAGAGCAAGGAAAGCCCTGGCTGCAGCCAGTAAGTGATCAGCAGCTGTGCCTATGCAGGCTGAAATACCTGCGCAGCATCCCGGCGGGTGTGCGCTGTGCAGGGTTGGTCCAAGGGGAGTTTGGGGCTTCTGCCTTGTTTCTGAGAAATCTTTCAGCTGAAACAGAGGAGCAGAATGGCCCTGGGAGCAGCGGTCCTTGGATGGTCAATGTTACAGGGTGGATGTGCTCTGCGTGAGCTCAGTCCGCTAACAGCAACTCGCCTGGCCTCAGCACCCATCAGGGCGTAGTGGGGCCAGGTCTGAGGGCAGAACCCAGCTCATCAGCCTTGTGCATGTCCCCTCAGCGACTGGGGCCTGGGATTTCTCTAATCCATAGAGTGTCTGGTGCAATTGCTGCTACAACCTTAAAGAGAAAGGAATTAACCCGAACAATTGTTTCCATGGTGAAATGTGTTATTTCGGGATCCTATTTGCGGATCAAAGCTTACAGCCTTTTCTCAGGCAAGCTCCTGCTGATGTCAACGGGAAGTATCCTTGATAAGGCCCACAAGCCTTCTGTGGATGGGGTAGCGGTGCCATTCCTTCATAGCACATCAATAACTTCTGCAAAGGTTGTCTTGTACCTGTAAGCTTAGCCCTGGGTTGTGGCATTTAGCTTTGCCACTCAAGGAAAGAAGCATGAATTGAGTTGTCACAGTTTATTTCCCGTCTTTCCTGCTTCTGGGGAGTATGGGAAACAACTCGCTGTTCTTGTTCCGTCTCCAGATGGTCCCTGGTATTTGGGATGCTGTAGCCAGCGTGCTATGGCAATGGAGATGAAGATTCCCACCAGTCCCTTGTCTTTTCCAGCCGTTTTCTCATTTATACACAAAGGGTTTGTCAAGTCCATGCTCTGCACTAAGCAGACAAGCAAAGTCTCATAACAAGATGTTAAAAGCAAAAATGTACTTGTCTGTCCCCAATGGGATGGGATGGGATGGATGGGGTGGGATGGGGTGGGATGGGATGGGATGGATGGGGTGGGAGGGGAGGCGCTGCAGGCAGGCGTGGAAGGCAAATCTGCAGCCTGCCTCCAGATCACTGAAAAAGACCTTCCAGAGCTCCTGCAGGTTACTAGTGTCGCCGTACCAACACGTGCTCTAGTCCTCCTCCTGTCAGGAAGGCTTTCTGCGGCTGCTGCTCCCCTGGGGGGACAGAGGCTCACTGGTACCCCGGGAACAGGGGGCAGTGCAGGGGGGCTCCGGGCAGCAGGGGTGGCCAGGAGCTGGCTGGGGGTGGAGGAGCTGTGAGCAGAGGAGGTCTGTACTTGGCTGTCAGAGCCAAATTCCAGGAAATGATTTAGGGCGGTGGGTGGGTGTCTGCTAGTGGTTCCTACCCACCAGTGGGCTAGCCTTTAGGTGAAAAAGCCAAAAATTAACAGCAACGACAACAAAATCCCTTTTTGTTAACCTTGCTTTTGGGTTACTCCAAGTAAAAGAGCAGAAGTCGAGGAGCTGTAGCAAGATTTTGCTACTGCCAAATTATTTCCCAGCTGTTACGGGAATAGGGGTTAATAAGTGATGGCCGTTTAGAGTTGCATTTTCTGTATCAGCCTCGCTTGTTCTGAAGTCATGAGTCTGGCTTGGAAATCATGAGCACAAACCATTAAAGAAGACTGAGGAGTGCTTTGCTTACCTGCACTTCACACACAGGTTGCTTCGCTCTGGAACAGAGTAAGAGGGTTTGGGTGCTTTGTGGGCAGAACAAACTGAGAAACTCTCACGGTGATTGAACTTCAGAAGCTGGCAAAAGGCCGTTATTAATTCTGTTATTATTGTAGTGCCTAAAGGCCAATTTGGAGTGTAACTGTGAGTCAGGTACAGAAAAACACAGGGTAGCAGCCAACCCCTATTCGACAACTTTGTACTAGAAATATGTGCGTGGTGGGAAGGATGCATGCAAGCTGTGTGCATGCTGTAAGGGCAGCAGGAGTTGTGTGGATTCTGGTTTAGTTGCTCACAATTTTGTGAATGTACTGGTAGAGAGAGTTAGGAGGGGCCTTGCATGTTATTTGGCTGAAGTGAAGCAATTGTAGGAAAAAATGCACGTGTGTTCCTACAGAGGGTGGCTGCATGGTGAGGGAAGGGAAACACAGTCAGCATGGGACGAGCATAAGCCACTGTGTAAATGGCCATCTCATCTATATGGTCCCCCAACAAAAATGTGCTGGTGGTAAAAGGTTCAGAAAATGCCTCCTGTCCGTTTCAATCAAGATAGTCTTACAAGAAAGTGTGGTGAAGCATGGCTTATGAATATTATCTATGCGCAGGGTGGTATCTGCACTGATGCTGACAGCTCTTTTTAACCAACTTCAAGCAAGCTCTGTAACAGCAAAGTGTCGTGGAAATATGTTAGCATAAAGCATGAAGCTGTTTCTGCTTTGCTTCAGCAAAACCAATTGAGTTGATGGAAAAAATTAAAGTACCAAAGAAGTCAGGGAACTAGATGACAAAACTCATAGATCTAGAGCACAGGCTTCTTCTAACTCATCTGGAACAAGATTTTAGGAAGAGAGATTTATACTTGCTTTGACGAAAAGAAAACTTGGCTATTGGTGCATGCCCCTGGTGATTTCAGGTGGATTTTTGAAAGGTCACCTTGACCTGAAACCTTGTCCTTGCTAAGGAAGTGTTGGTGGAGCTTCTTCAAGTGAAGAAGGAGACCACAGTTCCTTCCACCTCTCAGGCAGAGAGCAGCTGCCACAGTTATTAAAAACATGATTTGAAATGATTTTCCAGCTTAACCTAGCATGCTGGCAAAGATACGCTGTACAGAAGTAGACTGCAGCTCCTTGCCTCTTTACCCAGGTGCTCTCTTCCCTCTGGAGCAGTCTGCCTGTATTCCCAGGCTCTGGTAAGCACTGGGCACAGGCAACGACTGTGGTTTTGCTGCTTCCATGGGAACAGAAAGCACAGTACGTAAACAGAGACCCGTGCTGTATCAGTGGGCAAAGCCCCTTGCAAAAGCGGGATGAAACAATTTGGGGAAGGATTAGAACTGGCTGAGAGCCAGCGGGTCTGTGGCTGCACAGCCCTACGGGGCAGACAACGGCCCGGGGGGCTCTGTAGCACCAAGTACGGCCAGAGGCTGTAGCGGCAGCAGCAGTCGCAGTCGCTGTTGCCTGATAGCCCGAGGAAACCTGCTTTCCCCTGGCTGCCACACAATGTCCCTACACAAAGGCCATTTCTGGGGCTGTGTGCATGAACCAGGATTAACTCTTTCTTACTGTCTGGGTAGATGACGTGGTTTTGTTTTCTTTTGCCCAGTGAGCATGGAATAGACGATGTGAGCTCATCACATTAAACCAGTAATCCTCTTCTGGAGAAAGAGTGGCATATGGGAACTGGGCTCTGCTCTGAGGAGCCGACAGATGATTTTTGTTCTGCTCTGCATGCCATATCAGAATTCAGAAATGCACGGTGTGTGTGTGTGTGTATTTCCAGTCCCTCAGGAAGATGTCTGGTTGGGGGTATTTGCTTTGTGTACCGAGTTCATGTATCACTCCATAAGTAAATCTGCCCTGTGCAAGGGAGAGAACATATTGCTTATTTTACAGTCATTCATTTAAATTATTGTTGTGGTCGTGACAGATATTTAAAAAAAAAAAAATACTTCATCAACCTGCTTTCTAATCTTTGGCGCAACTGCTTTAATACAGTCTGTTACTTGGAAGAAACAAAGTGGTGGCTCCCAGGACAAGATCCACGTGAGACAAAAAACCAACATCTTTTCTAGCATCCTAACAAGGTGTCCTACATATACACCTGGTAAATGTGATGGAAAGGAAAAATAATAGGAGGATATAACAGAGGTGGATAGCTGAATAACAAAGACATTCCTTTAATTATTAGCATTTCCACTAGCTTTTAGCAAGTGTGAGATTATTCTTTCTTTCTTTTTTTTTTTTTTCCTTCTTTCCCTTTTCCTTTTTTTTTTTTTTTTTTTTTTTTTTCTTTTCTTCTTTCTTTTTTTTTTTTTCATAGCAGGGCAAAGTTTTCCTCTTTGACCCATCTGTAGCTCCAATGTGTGCAGCACAGAGCAGCCTTGGATAGCTGGCATGTGACAGCACTGGGAGATCCTCAGTGGAACAACTTCAAAACATACAAAAGATCCACAGTGCAGATGGGAGAGTTAAATTCTACGCTGATTTATAATTGCATCAAGCAATTGTTTCTCTACCAAGCCTAATAATCTCCTGTTGCTGTAAAGCTCTGTTTTCTAAAGTCTTTTCTCTGGCTACTAGATATAGGTCACAGCTCTGAAGTAGCAGATGACTGAAGGATTTCTGTCTTCTGTGCTGCCTTTTACACTGCGGTGTTTGGTCTGAAAAAATGAATTTTCTCTGTTTTGCATGACTCATGCTAGGATCATTTTTCTGAATCTACCGCTTTAAATACCACCTATGAACACATCTTGATCGCATTTTGCATACATAAGTGCCTGTGCTTCCTGGCCTTGGGCCAGTTTTGGTTTAGAAGCTGTGTGGCTGGGGAAAATAATACTGAACTGTGGTTTCCATGAACTGCTTCCCCTTGCGTCAGATTTAACAGCGGGCTGAGCAGTTCTGTGGCTTTTAGTGAAGCTGCCTTCTGGCTGGCTGTTGCAGAATATGGGAAAATGAGTTTATGTACAACATGTCCAATATGCTTTTATTCTAATGCTGACAATAGCATATCCTTGGCTACCTGTGTATATCTGGCTTTAAGATCTTGGTTATAGGCCCTGAAGGCATGAAAAAGACAGAATATGAAAATCCTAGCCTGCTTCTGGGGTACCAGTGATTCTTAGAAGCAATTTTGTTTATATATCAATAAACCACAAATCTCTATTTTTATGCAGTGACCTTTTGCCACAGATATTTTGCTTGGCCCTGGGCAAGTTTCTTATAATCAGCTAATTAAACATCAGCCTTTTGGTGCATGAGCTGAGGCAGAGGTCAAGTGGGAGACCGCAACGATGCAATTAACCATAATACCCACTGGTCTAAACGAAAATGCGGAGGTCCCAGCAGCAACCCTTGTCGCCCTACAGATGTATGAAATAGCATGTCACTAAGGTGCTGATATACATTTGACATTTTGAGGATTACTGCTGCCGTAGCCTGTTGATATTAATCCAGCCTGTCCTGACCGCTGCATGTTGGTATGTAACCTTAGTTTTGCCATTTGCTGTCATGGTTTTCCAACTTCAGTAGCATCCTTCTCAAAAATGTTTTTTCTTGAAGTAGTACGCATAAACACCACATTACAGTAGATGTTAATGAAAAATGTATGCTTCAAATCCTGTGAACAAGACGTGTGTGTGCCTTGGAGAAGAAAATGTAGCAAGTGAATGGTAAAAACAAGATTGTGACTTATGCATAGGAGCTAACAGGAAAAGTGTCTAGAACACTGAAATACTTATTTCCAGAGTGTTCTTAGGTGATCCAAGTTCACGAGAGACAAGAATATTTGATTTCTGCAATAGCAAAGTCCAACGTTAATTTTCTTATGAGAACAGCATTTATTTTGAAAGGCTGTAATTAAAGTGCTGTTGGTTGGCAAGGACATAAATCAGGTGGCCTCAGCACTGAAGAAAGCTCCTGTCCTCCGCCATTAAATACTCATTTTCACTGTTAGTTAATATACCCAAGTCATAGAAGTCTATCCGACATGTATGCATGCTATAAATATGTCTTGATGTACATATGAGGTCTTAAGGCTTAGATGCAAAGTGATAATTGAATGAAAGTATGTCAGCTAAAAATGGCTGCAATTTCACAGTGGCACTCAGTATGTATTAACATTAACTATTGATACTATATAGAACCAGAAGACTCTACCAGAGAAATAATAAAGGGAAACCATGAAATGCATCTTCTCTTTTTAATTTGTGTAACATTTTCCATGAAAAAAATCTACAACATCAATCTGCAGAAAAACTCATTATCAATAAATGTTATGCAGAAATAGCACTGCACAAGAATCAGTCTATCATGTTATACAGCAGAAAGTGAAAAACTTGCTCTATGAATAAGTTGAGTAGAAATTGCTAGATTATAAAAACTAGTTGAATATTCAGGGAGAGAACATTCTTTACAAAGCGAACACTTGGGCAAGAATAAAAGCCTGTACCGTCATTCTGTATCTTGGAAATGTAATGTGAGACTGAAGAGCTGTCAGGTGGCTTTCAGCCCCATTGTGGTTGTGCTTAGGAAGGTGCTGAAATCAGCCATCACTAAATTACACGTGGAAGTTTGTTAACATCAGGGGAATGTAGACACGAGTAGTCAACAGGTGTTCGCCATAGAAAAGGGCATGTAATTGAGTTTGTAATATAAAGACGTAACTATACATTCTGCATTATTATTAGTGGAAATAACAGGATTCTGCACTTGATATTACAAAATTATGCCTACCAATAGTGCCAGCAGAGCAGAGTTATGCTGAATAGGCATGCCTCTTGGACGTACCCTGGTACTCCGGAGAGTTCTGAGCACAGAACATAAAGTGACAGCAGCAGGAAGACCAAACTGTTGCTGATCACCAAACTATTAAAGCTGTAGTGGGCAATCTTTTTCCAATGACAAGAGAAGTTTCAAATTGTAATCCTGTTGTGGTATGATGGAGTCTACTGAGCATACATTCTATCACCTGTCTGCACACATTCAGGAGCTGAAGTGCCTCCCAGGAGCATGCATTTAGCACACCGATGGAGATCAGTACTACTTCCCGTGCGCAGTAGGTGTAGTCTCAGGGACCACAGCTGTGCACACAGTTACCTGAATGTGTTCGAGTTTCTATCCACTACCAATGAATACAGACCTAATGCAGCCAGTTGAATATTCTCTTTACATCAAATAATTTTGCTCCGTGTGTCAAGTTCATTGTCTGTAGAAACTTCTGGACTTCTGAAAGAAGTACGTTGCTGGTGTTCAGAGCACAAATCCGGGGTAGGAGTGTTACACACTTGTACCTGCTGCTCCAAATAACATAAACCCATTTTTTCTGCCAGTTTGATTTTTCTAATACAGCTGCTCCTCCCTTTGAAACTGAAAGGAATGTTTTTCAAGATGTAGCTATGGTTGCCTACTATGTCGTTGACTACTGATATTTTGGTATCTGAAATGATATAATTATGCTCTTTTTCTCTCTTTTTTCCTATTATTCATATTATTTATTACCCTATTATTTCAAAGATTTTAGGTAAAAAGCAACAAATAAGGCCTTAAATAAAAAGGGAGTTGCATATAGTTACCAAAACATCACTGGGTAGTTAGAAATTAGTTTCTACTACTGTTCGAATAAAAAATAGTATTTTGCATTTGTAGAGGACACAAAATGGAGTGGTTGATATGCATTCAAAATTAGTCAAGTTCAAATGGAGTGGTGCTACGGCAGTTCTGAAGAACATCTGGCTGACATTGTTAAACAGGTTCTAGGGGAACCTGTAATCTAGCTCCAGGAATTTGGCTTTGGGGTTTTCTTGAAGTAAGTCAAAATGCACTTTTGTTGACCTGAACACGCCCCACTCCCCCCTGTGGGCAGACTAATAGCAAGCTTTGCTCTCTGTTTCCACATATAAACTTGCCCTTGTAGAATTATGCTTATGCAGGGAAGCACACAAGCACGTACAATATATATACTGTTTATTCTTACCCCAAATGTGATTACAGTGGAAATACTGCATAATTACAATAATTGTTGAATAGGTTGAAAATGTTGAATTGCACAATAGTTGAAATTCTCTGCAATATAGCAGTTACTCTCAGCCTCCTGAAGTCACCTGGAAGTGAAAGGCTTTAGCAGCAACTACGCTGAGCTTGCTTTCCATCTTAGTGAGCAGAGAACTCTGATGCTTCACGTTCAGTATCAGCATTATTATGATTATTCATTTAAAATACTGATTTAGCTTATCATGGAAATAAACGCCTCATAATTTATTATATTTAACCATAAAATATTCCTATTTTGTTACTGGGGAAATTAAATATGAAAGACTGACCTTTACAAGACCTTAACTTTGCTGAAATAGCTCATTTTATCGGACATACCTGGCCTAGTTAGGCTGGTAAGAGCTCAATATGGATTCACTGATCTTGACAGAAAAAAATCTCTTTATGGCTTCTTATTTGGAGAATAGGAATACAGTATTTTAGTTATGAGACCTATTTTGTGCCAGTACAAAATACAACAAAAATACAATAAAAGTGCTGTTTTCCTCAACATCATTACACAATCAAATTTGGTAAGCTGTGCCATGGTAACTTGTCTGAAGTGCAGCTAACCTGTTACCTTCTGAGTCTTGCCAGTGTCTTACACCACTGGACCAAACTTCCATTTCCTCCTGTGCCAAAAGCTAATAAAACACAGACCAAATGAATTAGCTTAATAACTGCAGGGAAATTATCATAAGTAATGATGACAATAATAATGAGAAGATATCCGTCATGTAAGGTGGTGACTTGCCTTGGTGCAATTCTTTGTTTTCTCTGGCTGGAATATCCTAAACACATTCAAACCGTTATGACTTTTTCACTGAGATTTAGAGATTGTAATAATTAGGTGTAACACACAAAAAATTGAGATGTTTGTTTGTTACTTGAGTGATGTAGGCCATATTCTGCTTACAGGTGTGCCTGTACAATACGTGCTTGAGAGTTACATAGGTGCCATTTTCTATGATTGTACTCATTCCATAATTTGTTTTTAAAAATATATTCAAATGCTTAGTTCCTCGAGTAAATAGACGGCCTTGATAACTAGATATTTTTGTACATGCTTGGGAGCATTGCATATTAGGATGTATAATTTCTAAGTTGTCAATTCTGCTTCTAAATTCAGTCTGTCCTTTAGTACATATCTACAAAAATCTGCTGGTTTTCCAGATAGCATTTGGGAGTAGGCAGTTATTGCTGATGGTCCCAGATCCAGTCCCCAGTGACCTGTCCTGTGACAGCTCGTTAGGTTTGTGAAAGATAGGATGATTTTGCAACAGGGCAAAGCGGAAGTTGAGGCTGTGTATCTGCTTGAACCGTGTGCAGTTCGCAGCATGGCAGTAAGTTCTTGTTCTGTATAGCTGCTCCAGTAAACACCAGCGGTAGGGTGAAAAGAAATGAAGAGCAGAGAGTTTGACATATCAGGTGACTTAATGAATGCTTTTAGCTTCACATTCATCCATTTAGCACCAAGCTTTTCCTTGGTAATTGTTCCTGAATTTGACACAGTCTAGAAGGAAAATGGCTACCTATAAAATTGGGGAAGATTATGGCTGAAAGTGTTATCTAATGGAAGGTGAAGTAGCCTGAAGTGCACCTCTACTTTGTTGCCTGCAGCAGTTCTCCATGGAAGCATTCAGCAGTGCCAAATACCTGAAGCGACCGAAAAGCCGTAGATTCTGCAGACTTCTGCCTGCCCCTCTGCCTGGTGGGTTGGCTGGTGGAGAGGTCTGCTGGCAAAATAGCTCTGCAGCTGTCCCTCCACCTACTGACATGGCTCCAGACAGAGGCCTGACATCTTTATGGCTTCTGTATGACCAGCAAACTGCCAGAAAAGCCCAAAGGAGGGAAAAGGCGTTGCTCATATGACTTGAGAGCAGTTAGTCTTTCTCATCAGTTTTGTAGGTGTATATACCAAACGTGACATCTGCATTGCTTATGTAGGGCCTGCATCATTTAATTGAGTTTTAAACTTTGCCTAAGTGGAAGTATTGCAGTCAGATTCTGCTGATGTTATGCTCTATTCTTTCTGGAAAGATAACAAACTATAGAATTTATATAGATGGCCAATACTATGTAAATGCAGACACAGGCACAGATACGTACTGCCAGAAGAATTGCTGCATTACGTATTTGCAGGAAAACAAAACAAAACAAAAAAAACACAGGTCAAAGTCATCACCTTTGACATCTCATATTTGAACTGTAAGAGAAAAAACCTTGCCCAATGCAGAATTAAATGAATTTTGAGGCATCTAATGGCTCCACTAGTTTCCCTACAGTGTGGTACTTGCATAGTTATAAATAATTATGTGCATGTATGTAACATAAACCCACAATCATTTGCTTTGTTTGTGCAGCTCAGATATTGTATCTTGGCATCTGCCTGTAGCCTGGCTAGATAAGTGAATGTATTTGCAGTTGTTTTTTTTATATATTGTTTGCTTGTTTCTTTTTTCTGTTGAGACACAGATCTCTGAATATGATGAAAACAATATTCCTGTTCTGAAGTTAGAAAAAGTTTTTTCAAGACAAATTCTCTCAATAGATTTTAGTAATTCAACTTTGATAACTTCAATTATTCTGTAAATAATCATAGTAACATAATAATTCAATAACACAAACTGATGTTTTCCACATTTTTCTCAAGATCCAGATCTGTGTGTATTATAGTCCTTTCAATTAATGTTTTATCCATAAATTCATCAATGTCTTGGTCATTCAGATTGGATTTAAATTTATACTTCATTTGCTTCATAGCTGAAGTTTAGCAGTTTGAATATCATAATGCCCCAACAACTTGGAATAAATCAATTTTCCCAAGTTCTCTATAGTCCAGTAAGCTTACTGCTAAATTAAATCACTTTGACTCACTTTCTTCACCTGGTAGAATAGCTCAGAATGTCTCCATATCCTCAAAAATCTCTGAACAAAATCTTTTCTAACTTGGATATTTAAAGGGTGGCTTAGAGGAGACTCTGCAGCCATCGTTGGTATATCTGTATCCAAATGGGAACTGATGAAAAGGCAAGAAGCCTTAATTCTGTTCCCACCAGATCTAGAATGGAACTTAAATGGATTGTCGATATACTCAATTGAGTTTCAAATAAGAGCAATGTCTACATCCAGGAATGTTCTGTAGTGCGACAACAAACACACCCGGATTTAAAGTGCTGACAGGTGCCTGAAAGAAACAGATGTGTAACAGAGATGTTGCTTACTCTTTTTCTGTTGCTTTCTGTTACCAGAATCTTGTCCTGCAGTGAATTTCTAGAAGAAATTCAATTATTCCCCAAGAATGGCCCCTTAAAACAGTAAGAATTCTTTATTTTCAGGCCATTCAGCCATTATTTTATTTCTAGTGAGTCGTGGGAGTAAAATGGAGGTTACAGCTTTGATGAATCTGAATAAATGAATGCCTCATCCAGGCTGACTGGCCTGCTGGAGGCCTCAGCCTGCAGAATGTAAACTCCCTTCTGCCAGTTTTTTCATCCAGTTTAGTAGGGCTTGCATGCAGCAAGTGATTTTGGAACTTGGACCTGATGTCTTTTGATAGCAAGGAGTTCTATCAGAAGTGTAAGGCGTACGCGTTTTACCAAACGCATGGCATTAGCAGTGTGAGGAGGATGGATACATTGCCAAGCTCATCCGAATTGATTTGGAAGGTGGGATGCTGTGCAGCCAAGCACATTTCAGTGGCCATTGCCAGAATCTGCAACAGGTGAGAAGCTACTTTTGAAAAATATGGAAGAAAATAGTCAAATGGCTGCCATGGACAGACTGTCCAAGTCAGCTGTCATTTTGCTGTGAAGCAAGGAAGTGTGCATTGCCTGATGCAACAGATCACTGTAGGTTGACGGAGCCCTTAGTGGTTTGCTTTGGTAAAAAGTGTTACAGAGCTACAAAACTTATTTCATCTAAATACTTGCAAATCCATGAAAAGCAGGCCATTCCTGCTGTGAAATATTACTTGAAAAAATCTCACAGCATTTTAAATACTGGAATCTCAAATTAGTGTACGTCTTAATTAGGTATCAGAAGTAATGCAAAAATCTCCATTCCCACCATGGACAAATGGATATCACCCTGCAGAATTTTCAGCGTTGCTCTTCAACTTCGCTGAAATATAGTTGTTTATATATTTAATCTATATAAAATGAAAAAGCAAACTGTTGGATTTTGAAAGGAGCAAAGGCTTTACAAATATTTTCATAATTCCAAATTAATTCAAATGTACAATAGTGAAATTTGCTTTGTCTTCCCCAAGAGTCCATTTATGTTGATTGAGGGATTTATTTGTTTGGGATTTAAAGGACTCTGGTAACAGAACATCAATATCAGCACGTATTTGGTAGTATGCAATTTTCATGAATTTTTCATTACTATTATTTGCCTTCCTGCCCTTGCAGAATGCTTTCCAGATGCAAATTCTAATGGCAAACAGGGAACTGTGACCAATGACAAATTACATGCCTAAAAAGAGGGGAAATATATGAAGGAGTTGATATTTTTATTACTGCTTGATACTTCATTTTACTGTTTTTTGAATGGACTCATCTAACTCTCTAATGGCAATAATTTCTTTCTTTCTTTTTTTTTTTTCTGCATCTAATACACCCCTTTGGCTACAGAAAAGATTACCATTTTTATGTGAAATTTTACATTTAATTGACAGCAATTAAATAAGAGTGTGGGACTGTTTCCCTTCATTCCCATTGGAATTAAGTTCAGATAGTCTGACCTACTATTAGAAGATCCTAAGGGTTAAGAATTTCTCTGTAGAAGAAGTAAGGCAAGCAATCAACAAAACTTTCTTATTTACATGCATGCCACTTGATGAATATGCAGATGAACATATCACTATCTTGGATACCAGATGGAAATTGTTTATGACTCTTAAATATGATCAGCAAGTTTATTTATGGTGCAAAAGCAAAATGTAGAGCAATAACTGCACCTATCATCATAATTAAACCAGGTTAAAATGCTACATTTTTAATCAGTGGTGTCAAGACTATGACCGCTCTTAAGAGGATGGAAGGTATTAGCACCTTCACAGGGATCAAAGCGTATACATTAATTTGTTAATGGATTGGTTGCTGAACCAGTGAATATTGATATGTCTTGGGAGATAGAAGTAAGGTTTGGAAATTTGAAGAAGGTACTTAAAACAGATATGAAGCCTTGGAAGCAGGTGTCACTACAGCATGTGTCCTTTTCTTGCTACACTTTTCTGTATGTTTCCCTTTATTTCATGCTCTCCACACGCTTGTGTCTCTCTTCTGTATGACTTCCAATTGTTCTTGCTATTTAATTGTCCCAGTTTTATCACTCCATTTTTCTACATGTGTTGTCTTCCTTTTCTTCTGCCTTCATATCTTGTTCACTCCCCCTACCTAGTTTTTTTTTTCCTTCCCTGTCCTCCCCCATCCTTTTTTCTCATCCAGATTTTTCACTCTTCCATTTTAATCTTCTCACCCTCTTTTATTTGCCTTCACCTCATCTGTTTCCAAACTCCTTTCTCCACAGTGTTCCATTTCTTTGCTTTTGCTAGTCATGCTTTCTCCTGGGTATTGTGGCCTTGCTCACAGCAATTAGTTAATTGAGGCAGTAATCAGAATCCAGGTGACTAAGCTCTGAAGTGAGGAGCAATACGACACTGTCCTCTTCAGTTGTGTCTGTTTCCTCTGCTCATCGAGCCCCTCTAAATATTACCTGTACTGGTCATCGTCGGCGGTGTGCCACTGTTTTCCTGGTTTGCCCGCAGAAGAGGTGCTGGGGAGCTGTCCAAGGTAGGGAAGCTGAGCCTGTCCCGGCCTGTCCTGTCCTTCCTGTTCTTCAGTCTCTTTCCTTCTCAGTTCCTTTGCTTTGAGCTTTTCAGGAAACTGACTGCAGATGTAGTCAAGAAGCTTCTCGCTTCTCCTAGTAACTCTGCTGTGGTCTGTGACGAGGTATCTGTTGATCTGTGACCACCTGATAAAAGCCAGGAGTGCTGCAGTCAGTAGTATACTTGCAGTGCAGGTGGGTCAGATACCACTTCAGCCAAAGATAAGGAACCAAGGAGAAAGTAGTGTCTGTCTGGCAGAAAAAAACCTGCAGTTTCTACAAGGAGATGGAATTACACACAGATCGCCAGTGTCCTGCTTCCCTAACTGCTTGCCTAGCTAGATTTGTCAGATATGCAGATACACTTTCTTCTTATCCAGTTCATACCATCCAGTTTGATTGTTTTCAAGTGTTTGGGAAAATACATTTAAAATGTGCTTCTCTGTATTGCTATCAACATTAGGAACTGACACCTAAGTACTCTTTTCCATGCGGTTGACCTAGCCTTTCATTTAGAATATATGTAATGGATATCTGGTGTAGATCATCATGTGGTGAGAGACATTGGCAGGTACAAAGGATCAACATTTACCTCTCTTATTGCACCAAACAACACTTTAGTTTCATAGGCTTTCGCAACTGAGTAATAATATTTCTTGCCTAGGATATTTTCATAATCTGTTTTAGGAAGTAACATCTCCAATCAGAAGATTAGGAAAAGTTTTTTAATTTTTTTTTAGTGTGGTTAATTTGTACATTTGAGAATTCTTTGTGTGCAGTCAGTTTGTTTCTCCAGTGACTCAGTTTTCCCACTTGTTTGTTCAACTCTTTCCAAGAGTAGTTGAAGAGAGACTAGTTCTGAAACTCAGAAAAATGTGACTGTAAAACCAACAGAAAATGCCTCAAAAAGCAGGAGGGTGTCATTGGCACAGTGCATAAAACTTCGTTGCTTCTGTCCCATGATAGTTTTTTAGATCTCTCATAAGTTCTCTATGCTGAAGGTTTTTGTTTGGTTTTGGTTTATTTTTTTAAATGGGCACAATGTCCTATTTAGTCTCAGGAGATGATACAAGGGTTATATAAACAATAACTGAATTAAACCATAAATTCACTACTGTGAGATTATCAGAATAAAGTATCTTGTTGTTACTGTAACTCTAATCTTTTAAGATGCTGAGTGCATACAATTTCTAACAAGGTTGATAGGAGTTAGAATCTTTCAGGAACTTCTGAAGGGGTTGGAGACCTGTAACAAATACTTACAACATTTGCCTCCATGTGTTGATTACAGACTCTCTCGACTGCAGACGGAGCCTTCTTCCCAGAGGTACTATGGTGATCTTCTACTATCCCAAGAATTTTTAGAATCAAGTGTGATAACAAGAGGTTTGCCACTTACTCCATCAAACCTTTCCAAGTCTCGCTGTCACAAAACAGCAGTAAAGCAATTTTTTGCTACTTCTTTGTCTCCAGAAGAACATCCATATTGTATAGGAAGAGAGAAGAATCCCCACACGGCTCTTTAGATGCAGATTGCATAGATTTTCAGGTTAATCCTGCTAGCACAAAATCTAAAGTTAGTAGGTTACTTTGTAGAAAAAGGAAAGGAGAGGGCATTTTTGAGTGATTTGCTACCTCTCGAGAGAAGATTTGCAATTAGATACAGAGCAGAAATGTGCAGATGTTTGTCATATTTTATATAATGTGACATGCATTAACGTTGCATTAAATGGAAAAATTAAAAGGAATTATTAATGGCTATATTCATAGCCATTCCTCACCCCTACCCTCTCCCACTTCCTTCAAATAACCTACTCAACCTCTCGATAAGGAAATGCTACTTTAATGCCAGCTTTATGTAGAATGGATTTTATAATAATCAGCATAGCTGGACAACATCATTCCCCTCACTAGTTGCCCCGTAAGAATTGTTGAAAAACAGCAGAAATCATTTCTCCTCACTTCCAACCCTGAGTGCTTAACCTTGGATGGGAGAGTCATGCTGAGCTCTTTCCTCCAATGAATCCTCACCTGCAATTAAAATGCAGCAGATTGTATTACTTGCTCATTTATACCTGGTAACATCAATACCTTCAAATTATACTGAGCTGCCTCCCGTGCGGTGCTGTTTGCCTTCTGCAGGTTTGTGAGAGAGTTATTGATGGGAGCAAAACCCAAGCACTTGCTCTGCACAAGTGCTCAGCAGAGTGTATGTGGAAATGGTGATTAGTGCTCAGCTGTGCTCTCTGCTGAGTCTGTCTCATCTTGGCTCCCAGCTGGTCTTGCTCAACTGTGGTACAGCTTCCACGGCTAAATGGCCCCAGGAAAGCAAAAATTAAGCTTACGTACCCATGTGTTTTGGCTTTGGTCCTTTGACTAGTTACATTATGTCATCTTCATTGAGATGGCAGAGGTTTCACTGAGATGCCTGAAAGAAATGCTTTCCCCTTGCATCTGCAGTTAGTGTTGTACACAAGGTAAAAATCCAGGCTGAACTGAAGGTAATGAGATGGCTCCCACTGACTTCAGCCCAACCACGACTTAAGTCCATGGGGACCTGAACTGCTTTGTCTCTCTGGGGAAATAGCTTACGAAATGAGTCTGTGTTCACTCCTTTTAATCTGGAAAAGGAGTAAAAGGGGGAAAAAGTTAAGCTACACACCTATAAAGCTTGTATTTGTTTTGTAGTACATGCAGAGCAGCTTTGTCTAGAGTTGTCTGAGATTTAAAAAAATAGATATTTTTAAGTTTCATTCTGAAATTTTCATTCATCATCAAATTTTACTGTAATAACATTGATATTTCCTCCCCATCCCTGCTATGGTTTATCTCATTTCAGTACCATGTAATGTCAGATCATTGCTATAAAACCTATCTGTGAGCAGAAAGAGAAAGAAAAACTCAAGAGTGGTGTAGCCAGGAGGAATTATTCCGTCTCTTTGTGCGAATGATGGGAAATTTCATCATAGATCAGACATTATGCACTACGCATGCATAATGCATGTGTTTTTCCTCCCATTTTCTCTCAGTCAAGTCTGATTATGATGGGAAACTGGAAAAAATAATGGACAACTGGAAACTGCTAGAATATGCTGCTGTAGCATGTTTTGAATATTATTAAATGAATTAGTTATGCCATCAGAGGGAGAACAGCTGCGTTCTGAGTCAGGAAATAGCTTGATTCTGCCTTCATTTTTATTTTAAGCCAGTGAAACTAGCATAAGACTGAAGTCAATGGATCTAATGAATCTTTCAAAATATCTTCCTGGTAGGAACTGCTCAGAACATCATCAACTTGTCTGCAAAAACCATTAGAACCAAATATTGCTTCCTGGTGTTTCAGAGTAGCTCCTTTTGTCTTCAGTAGGATTTGGGAACACATTTAATGCTTCATTTTTAAGTCTCTCTAAGCTATGTATTGCAGAAGGAAAAGGCTATCAATTCAGCAAATCTGTAGAGCTCACTAAGTGAAGGAGTTTGAAGTATTCAGCGATATGTGTTGTGGTGAAAGTACAAGAGGTGGCAGGCAGAGTAACTTCATTTTATCACTTACAGAAAGTCTGGAAAGAAAAACAGACATTATGAAGTGTCTATGATTTTTTATTTTTTCAATACTATCAGCCCAGCCATGCAGTGATCTCTGTTTAACGAAAAGAGTTGTATGGGGAAGAAGGGTTTCATTGTAAAGCCATATTAAACCTCCTACAAGGAAGAAGAGAGGGGCAATTTTGCTACTTCCCCCATGAGCTGGGTAGTGTATAAGCTGCATTGCCCTTGGATGCCCCACGAGGACTGTGATCTGTCCATGCTGTCACACTTTGTATGACCATACGCTTCCTCAGTGCTGTATTCTTTAAAGACACTTCAAAGACACCTGGGTGCTGATTAATTCTGGCCAAGTTTGGGCACTCAGTGCCCAGGATTTCCAGATAGTCAAGAGAGAGAGAACGAATGTGTGCGCACGTGAAAGAGGCATCTCCAGAAGGCGATTTAGGTTTTAGGAGGCCTGGATAAACTCCCTGAGGTTCCACTGATCTTTGGTGGAATTGAGAGCTCCTAGCTGAGCTGTTTCAGTTAAATAACTGAATTTGAATGAACCTAGGCTTTGTTATATATTTCATGCTCTAGGCTATGCCAGGGAATCGCAGAATGTCAGGATTTTGAAAAGAATGTATCTTATGTGTACAGCACTAAACTATGACCACCTGTGAACTGCAGTCTTCAGAATGTGTCTGCTATTAATGTCATTCCCAATTATGTTTGTAGTGGAAAAAGATATATGTGAATCTCACAGGAAATAGGAAATCACAACCTCATATTTCATGGGATGGTGACCTCCTTGTTACAGCAGCTTATATAGGTATGAGGATCCATCTGCACTCCAGTTGCAAAAGCACACAAGGACTGATTTCATGGCTCAGCTAGAAGTGTTTGTTCTGCCATGATAACTGGTAAATTTGGCTCAATGCAGAGACAGTCTTCTTCCTTTCACCAGGATGGAGACTTTTGTTCCCAGCAGACTTCACCAGGACAGGTCTCATGTTAAACCTCTAGGTGTTGAGCTGCCTATGTTTTCTCGGGGAGAGCTAGTTTAACTGAGCTCTAACATTAAGCTCGCAGGCACTAAATCCTGCGTTCTGTGATGCAGGGTTTCAATGCAGAGCTACGTTTGCACTGAAATATCCAATAAGCTATTAAATTTCTTTCTCAGTAATAGGATAAAGGACCCCTTGAAAACGACTAACTTGGTTCTGACAGCTTCCTTTTATTTAAAAAGGAAAAGAAAAATTTGACTCCAGTTATCACAGAAACTAAGCAAACCTAAAAGGAAAACCTGCATGATTTGGCACTGTGTGTTTTAGCACCTCTTGTCTTTAGCTCTAAAATGAGTTTTAAAAGGCACGTTTTGTGTTTCAAATTGCTGGTGGTGTAATTGAGATAGGTATCTTTACTGAGATTACATACTCTTCATTTTAACAGTGCTAAAATGCTTTAGCATATGACAGTCGTAAGTCCGAAATGTACTACTTGTAAAAAGCTGTTATGACTATACTCATTGAAAAACTCATTTGTGTGTGCGTAACTCTCTCTATACTCCTTTCGTGGCTACTCCACTTCCCCCTTTTACTTAATAAAAATCAGTCAGAGAAGATAGGAAAGCACATCTTAAGAATGATGTGTTTCAAATCTTGCTTTAATTTAAATAAACTTATTGAAATAAATGGAACTTCCAGGCAAAAGAGTGAGGAATCCCTGTTGATACGAGGTGAGGGATATGCAGGCCTTGGGCCGTTCCCTTACCTCCACTCCCATCCCAATGCTGCATTTTACCCTTTCTGGGCTTTGTTATTTCTGATCTTCCAAATTCAGCAAGAAAATAAATATACAGCAGCTGTCTTCTACTTGTAGTCTAAAGTGAAAAAGGGTGAGAATACTAGCCATTGCACAGATGACTGTTAAGAGAAAGCCCGCTCTTTGTGCTCTGTTCTGAATGGCAGTCTGCCTGCCGGTACAGTTGGGAGGCTGGGCTGTGTCCTGCTCACACGTCTGTGCCTGACAGCACCAACTGCACAGCGCTCTGGTACAGGGGGCGTTAGGGCACGTCTCCTTCCCTCTCAATGTTTTTACTTAGGGAGCAAATGAATTTGCCACACATACCACTAACAGTCACGAGGAGGAAAATCTCATGGTTTTGGGTAACATCTCTATCAGAAAATAATAATAATAATAATAAAACTAATCTCTAGGGAACTAGTCACAAATGGAGTGTTTCTGAGAGTGATTTTAGCCTTGCTAGATTTTTATTTATTTATTTATTTATTTTAATGGGGGGGAAGGTCATTTTTCACAATAAATACAGAAGAACAAAAATCTCATTGATAACGGAAGATATCCTGTATGCAAAGTAGGACAAATTTTGGTAGAAGTGAAAACATTTCTTTACGAAGTGGACAATCTTGTAGAGGAATGGTGGAAAGATCTTACAGAATTGAAAGCACTATGGGGTGGGGTACAGACTCTGAATAATTCTTGTGAGGAGTATTTAATTTAGAATAAGAGCACTACTGTACTGCAGTGAAGGGAGTAATCCCAGCACATGCTCAAAATCAGGCCAGTCGGATTGCTTTTGCATTTCCTGTCGGGTTCAATTAAATAGCTGTTTCAAATATTTACACTTCATCGTAGTATTGTCAAGACAAAAGGCCGTACTGCTCTTCCATACCAAAGTTTGTTCTGTAGCCTAGAGAGCACTTGGGAAAGGAGAAGGTGGGAGCAGAGACTGACATGCAGGCATGTTTTTGAGAACGTGTTTAATAAGAGAGAGAACAAGTACTTAATTCTGTTCACTCAAGCAGAAAACATTGTGATATGTCACAAATACAGAGTGCACGGGCACATGAACACAGGCATGCTTCCTGCTCTGCTGACAGTTTTTTCTGTGGTGGTTGTTTCACAGAAACGAGAAGGATGTGAGCCATTTTATTCCAGTCTCTGCAGCTCCTCAGTGCAGGCACATCACAGATTTTTTCTGCTAGGAATAATTTTGATCTTCAGAAAAAGGTATGAACAGAAAACATAAAGACTATTCTTTTTGGCAAATTAATATTTTAACCCTAATTTCAAGGCAGAGGTTTCTGTTTCCTGGAACGGGACAGACTCTGCAATTTCCATCTTGTGTGCAGGCTGCTGGCAGCACTGCTGGGCACGGGCATCAGTGAGCAGCCGCCTGTGTGCAGGGCTGGAGCCCTCTGCCGAGCACTGAGCTCTTGCAAGCAGAACACAGGCAGCGGTCTCCTTTCTGTATTCACCTGCCCATTTTTTATCATTTCAGGCTTTGCTCCATTTCTCTTAATTTCTTTTCATGGTGTGAGAATGCATCCTGAGTATTTTTAGTTAGCCTCTCATTTGCTGGCAAAATGCAGAGGTCTAGCAGAAAGACAGTACCGGCTCACCTTACAGAAAGCTCCCATGATGCAAACATGCCTGTAGTTATGCTGGGCTAGAAGGAAAGGAAGAGATGTTCTGGAGAATTACATTTTATTTTTTTTAATGGAGCAGAAAGATGCTTGCACCAGAGCTTACTGTTGCTCAGGAGGATGCATGTTAAAATCAACAGCAGGGTTTAAATCATGGAGCTCCCACCCATGCAGGGCAGGCCCCAGAGCTTCAGCCCTAGCTGGTTATGAAAATAAGCATTACACCAGTAGGATTAGGGTGCTAAAACACAAGCTCGTGTCAAATGAGTGGATGGGATTTCTGCAAGGCCCCCAGTGCTCCTGATTGTTGACGGTGGCAGCAGCTGGCACACAGAGAGAGCGATGCTGAGGGTTCACTTCTAATCCCGGTGTCTGAATGGCAAAACAGGAATTCGGATACAGGAGAGAGTAATATATCTTCCTTGGAGTGTAATAGATCTGTAAAAAATCTCTCAGCAGTGATTTGCATTGCTTCTTCCTTAGCTACGAGGGCCCCTCAGCCGCGTGTGCATGCTCGCGTGTCAGCTGGCACCAAGGAGCACTGCTAGGATTTTCCACAGCACCGACAGAGGGCATTTTGAAATGCAGCCGTGAATCTGCATCAGATCTGCTCAGTCAAAAAGAAAAAAAAAAAAAAAAAAAAAAAAAGAAAAAGAGTTTTTTTTTTTTTTTTTTTTTTTTTTTTTTTGCTGCTGGAGCTTTCCATTTTTCTGCCATTCCTTCCCCTCCAGCTCCCGCTGTGGGTGTGGGCAGGGGCAGTGCTGCGCCCAGGCATGGGGAAGCGCATGGCCTGCAGCCCCCAGCAGCGTCTGGTAAGCCTGGCACCTCTGGGCATGGGGCACGGAGCCCAGTGTCACTTCATTTGATGTTTGGCACTGCACTTTTCTTCAGTGGAAGTATTCAACTTCATTAAAAGCATGAAACTTAATTTGCTTACATGGCAACATAATGCATATGGAAACTTCCAGGTTGCTTTGCACCTGATTCTGTTAACATTGATTTAACAGCATAAAGAATAACCAATGTTGTTGCTAAGAAGGATAGTAATACTTTTTAATATTTTGTTAATTACCTGAAATTATCAACCCTCTGGAAGAAATGAACCAAAGAGGTTGAAATATGCAGTGAAATGCTACTTCATACATTGGGGAATTTAATATAAGAACTCACATAGATGAATTTGCTATTAGTATTTAGGAAGACTAATTATAATTAAAGACTGCTTTACTGAGCATAGGCTGACATACAACCTTTTCGTATCTTTACAAATCTGCAGTGTGTAGGACACAAAACAGAGTACCTTTTTAAAAATCTGGTACACGCAGGTATCTGTATGGTTTACAGATTGCTTCTTGTATGCAATGAGTGACGGACTGGTACGTAAACAAGGAGAGAGCACATCACAGCAAAACTGGATGCAACTCCATTGGAAAAATGGAATTTGATTTCTAGAGGTGTTCGTCTGCTAGGATGAATCTGCACAAAGCTCGCAAGATGTAAAATTCCTGGTGTAGTGGGAGGTGTCCCTGCCCATGGCAGGGGGTTGGAATTAGAAGATCTTTAAGGTCCCTTCCAATCCAGACCATTCTATGGTTCTATGAAAAGTTAGGGCTTTTATTGATGTCAGAGGGCTTAATAAGTAGGAAAGAAAGAGTATTGGAATATACAGGATTTAAACATAAAATATTCTATATTTGCACATTTTTTCCAATAGGTTTTCTTCTAGTATACCATTTCAAACTCACAAATAATTTGTGTCAACAAAAGGTAGTTGCTCCAGTAGAACTGCTAAATGTAACGTATGAGAGATATCATGCTTTACTGTATTGAATTTTCTATACAACTGATGGGGCTCACTTTGCATGCACAGAGGCACCAAGAAATGTTTAAGCTTTGGGGCATAAAATGACCGGCTGCTCAGAACGGGAAGGAGTTCATCCTTCTATCAAAAGGTGCATTTCTGTAGGTTAATGTTTTCTGGAGTTGCAGTGGATGTTCTGAGAAGGTACACAGCTAGATGGATCTTTGACCTTTTCCTGTATACTGCTTCTAAGGTTCCTAAATTGCAATGGAAAACTAATATAGAAATGTTGCAAATGTTGATCCATACAAAACTTGCTTCCTTTACACCAAAAGTTCCACAGAAGGCATTTGGCAAAATCTCCAAGGTAGTAGGATTTGGTGCAGAACACTTTTTTTTTTTTTTTTTTAAATAAATTTCAAAATATTAAATAGGTATTCAGTAGTATTAATCAGAAAAAAGACATATTTTCCTCTAGCCATCAAAAAAACCCAAACAACAAAAAACAAACAAACAAACAAAAACAACAACAAAAACAAACTGTGCACAAACCCTTTTAACCTGCAAATAGAAAAGAAACAGCAATTCCTTTAAATGCACCAGTGGCTACCAACTCTGAACCAACTATGGATAGTTCAAAATTAGCTGATAAGTGACAGTGGTCCTCCTGGCACTTGAAATAAATACACTAGACAAATTTTCCATTGCGGGCAGCAGGTAGGAATGGGCATACTGGGCTATAGTTTGTCATGGTATACCTATATATGTTTATATAGGTGCTTCTGAATTCCTATTTGAAATACTTTGCCCAGTACTTTTGCACCTGGGTTTAAATGATTAAAGGGATCTAGGTAGCCATGGATTTGAAAAAATACTCCTGAGGCTGAGTGCTGTAATCAAGCAGACCAGCTCTCTGTCTAGCCTAGCAGTCATATTTTCCAGTAAATATCAGACACAGGCAAATTTTCAGTACTCATGAATTCACATCACACTTGCAGGTGAAGATAGGCTTTGTGCCAGGGTTCTGCAGGTGAAGAGGAGTGGCTTAATTGCTTCTGTTGCATACTCCTCTGCGCCTTACTTCACATTTGTTTCTTAAACTTTTACCAACACTGTACATAAAAGAGAAAAGGAGGCTCCTGGAGAAAAGGAGGCTCAGGGGTGACCCTGGAGAAGAGGAGGCTCAGGGGCGACCTTATCGCTCTCTACAG
>CM021738.1:2847139-2978728 GCA_011075105.1 Heteronetta atricapilla | reverse complement strand
CCATCCCTGGAGGTCTTTAAAAGACGTTTAGATGTAGAGCTTAGGGATATGGTTTAGTGGGGACTGTTAGTGTTAGGTCAGAGGTTGGACTCAGTGATCTTGAGGTCTCTTCCAACCTAGGAATTCTGTGATTCTGTGATAAACATTTGTCTCAGATTTACGAGATTTTGAAGATCCGCATGTGTGTTAATTTTTATGTGCTGTGCATTATCAAGAGATTCTGTAGTGCTGATATTTTGAAACCTGACATCATTACAGGATATATGTCTGTTGTTTTTTATATTATATGGCAGAAAATTTAATGAATTTGGGTTATACTTGTTAAAATGCCTTGTAAAGGCCTTCAAAGAAAGGGAGTAGCATTGTTTCAAATATCAAAAATATGCCAGGAAAATGAATATAGCTTTTACCTGCATAATCCTCATCTGTGTTTTGTTTGTTTGTTTGTTTTTGTGTGTGTGTGTGTGTCTCTTATATTTCTGTCATCACCAGAGAGTTTGAAGGCTTCTCAGGAGATTAGTGTGCTATGTCGGTATTTTTTTCAGAGCCCATGACATCGGTTCATTCTGCCTCATTCTTTCCTTCAGATGCAAACTGTACGAGATGGGCATTACACAGGGGAAAGAGAGAGCCTGCATGTGCTTGTGCTGCCCTGTGTTTATCCTGGAGCTGGCAGTCTCAGAACTGAACTTGGTGCGGGAGGTGTTGAGGCTGGTGCTGAACCTTAGTAGCTCTTTCATAGCCTTCTGCTTGACTGGAAAAGAGATCTAGTTTCCTCAGTGAAAATCCATAGCCTTATGGTACAAAAGCCCATTGTGTACCTGTCTTTATAACCAGACTTACAGAAGACTCTCAGAAGTCTGACCAATGTGTTTAGCAGTTTGAGAATGAAAGCCGAGGGCCAGAACATGACTGTATTGAGGGTAGATGGCAGGAAGCTTTGCAATAGAGAAGAGCAAAACAGTCTGATGATGTACGTGCTTCAGTGCACGTCGACAGAGACAAGTTAGAGCTCTGTAAAGACTGAGAGTGCATACATGGAAGTCTGAGAGGATGAGACTATCTACCCTCTGAGAACTGACAGAGGCAGATCAACAGCTAGAGAAAGAAAGACTTGCAGGAGTCAATTATTCTTTCTCTCATCATGCAAACACACTATAAAATTCACTATTTGTATAAATAACAAGCAGGTGCTCAGGGCACCTTCACTAGCTAGTAAGTCTCGATGACACCAGTGTTAACAACTTCAAAGGCCATTTTAAGAAATGTATAAATTATATCTCAAGAAATTATATCACCAAGTGTTTGAAATAATGCACAAAGATACACAAAGTGATATCCCCAGAATAAAGGCACAAACCTGTTCAGAAAATGCCAGGCTACTGAGATCTGTTTTTCTGCACATCATGCCAAGAGTCCAATTTATTTCTTCCTTCAGAAAAAGGAAGAGATCATTAGTCTTCTTTTCTCTCTCTGTCTGAAAGAACTAGAAATAGCAAAAATGAATCCTTATCAAGAACCATTAAGTTCTCTTCCAGAATCTTTCAAAGATCACAACTGAAGTTATCCTTAAAATGTCAGTGTCCCATTTCAGTGTTAGATAGTCACTGCCTGTTCTATTTTACTACTGCTGCCTACCTTGAAATAAAGTCTATTCACAATATGTTCTTTTTGAAGATATGCATCAAGATGTTAAACTGTCTTTCCATCTCTCTCAGATTTCAATAACATCCGTGCCTCAGGAATAAGCACTATATTAAGGTTAAGTTAAAAAGAAATAAAATAGAAAAATGTGGTGACTGAGACGACAGTATGCATTTGCACAGTTTCACGTTTACAATTTACTCTTTTCTTTCAGGAAAGTTAGCCAGAAGTCTAGCAGAAAAATAAATCATAGCTAAAGATGGATCGTGGCTATATCTGTAGTTAAAAACTTTTAATAGGCCGGTTTTCAGTGGAATTTGTGCTGAATTATGAACTGTGTGCTTAATTGCATAAGAGTCGTTTTGTGTTGCTTCCCTCTTCTCCCACACAGGTGTTCTTCCACAGTATGCTAAAGCTTTTAGTGGTTCATTCAGATGAAGATAGGCCATTGCACATTTTCAAGTACTGCCATCGTCCTAGTGGTCTCTGTTAGCTAACCTAAATTCTTTTAATTTTTTTTTTTCCAGCTAAATATTTTCCCTTGTAAGTGTGGACACTATGATCATCTGAGCCTACGCTTTATTTATTTATTTATTTATTTATTTTCCCCTTATTCTTTGTTACTGATTTTGAATTACAAGCTCCTTATAGCAGTGACTATCATTTCCTGTTTGGACAGTAGTTAATACGTCTGGTGTCCTGCTGAAACATGAATGAATATTACGAATTATGCAACTTCTTTATAAAGTGTATGAGGGCCACATGGTGCTGCAACATTGATTATCACAAAAACAAAACAAAACCTCATATAGTACATAAGACATTTGCAAGATGCTTTCCAACAGGTTTCAACCAGTTGAAATGTGTTTGACCTAAATGATTGAAAATCTGTTGACTGCAAAGGAAAAACACTTAATTCTTCAAAAAGAAGAAAAGATGTGTTTAAATTACTTAAGACATTCCAGTAGCAATACTTTAAGTTTCTTTTGATCTTAGATTATTTGACAGTAGTGGTAGGTGAAAACAAGTATTTTTGATAGCAGGGGCACCTTACTCTTCACCTGTACACTATGAGCTTCCTGTAGGAAAAATTGTATGTGGTAAATTGCACAGCAATTAAAAATATGCAGCAATCTCCTCATAAATAGAAAGTAACACACCATTAATGAAATAAAATGTTAGTTGGTAATTGTTAGAAAGAGGCTTTTCTCAACATGTCCTTCACGGAAAAAGAAAGATAACCAGTCTACATAGTAGGTTAGCATTACTTTACCAGAGCACATGAACTTTATTTTTCAATCACTCTTATGAATTATGCATATGCTCTAGGACATGCCTTGAAACTGCAGTGTCACTTCATGCAGAGTCCCAGAGAAGAGAACTCTGTGAAAACAGAGAGAATACAGAAATATATTGTCCTAGAAGTAGCCATGGACGGCGCTGTAACTTGCAGACAGCTTTCCGACTCTCAGGTCTTGTTTTCTGTAAGAATGTGGAGTGGAAGGTCTTCTTGCCAGTATCAAAGAAGGTCATCTGGTTCTTTATCTGCAAAATAGTTGTGGAATGAAGGCCCACTGAACACTCTGTCCATGCTCCATAGGATAAAGAAATCAGGTAATCAGTTACAGGAATGTAAATATTCTTATTCCTTCTTGTTCCATTACAAAGGCGTGTTTCATGTTTCAATCTCAACCTCAAAGCTCAGGCCCAGAACAGAAGGCCACCTAGTCTGTCTCCTGTTTCTGACTGTGACCATTAAAAGATGCTTAAGAAAATAGAGAAATAGAGAGTATGTCTTAATGATTCTTACCCTGAAGAGACACCCTGAATTTAGTAATTCAAAACCTGAAAGTCCATATGGATCATCATTTAAAAGCTGAGAACAATTAAAATGTTCTCAGTGAATGATTCTAAACCTCTTCAGGAGCCCTTTCATAGCTTTAGCTTCCAAAGGAATATAAAAATCCTAAAAGTCTTTCTGAAACAATACATTTCTTTTCCTAGTGATTCATTTCTTAACACTGTAATAGCAAGACGAGGAAAGGCCAGACTGTACCTCTCAAGCTGAAACCTGCACCAGAGGTAAGCTTTGATCAAAGAGCATTGTATTTTCTTGAGGTAAGAATGAGGTAAAATGGACATTTTCTGCAACTGATCTCAGAACAAAGATCTAGCCAGACAGTCGGGGTAATCACACACTCCTGACACTACTCAGTAGAACTGCTTTTACACACTGATTTTGACCCAGCTAGATTATGTTTCATCCACAGTAGCCCTTCTTATATCTTTGCAGTTTGGCAGATCTTTACTATGAAATGACATCTCACTATATTTAGGTTTATATATCTTTCCTGGCCAGCAAGTTCTTTTTGATGCTGGTATCCTAGTCACAACTGCTGTTTCAGCATACTTTCCCTCTGGAGGTTCTTCTCTTTAAGCACACAAAGCTTAAATATTACTTACAGTCTCTTTTGAAAATGACTTTTTTTTTTTTTTTAGCCATATTTCTTCATATTTCTGTAGCTATTTCTGTAGCTATGTAACGGACTCACTTGATATTTTCTTTAATATTATCTCATTTCTCCTTACTGTCACTACTTTAAAAAGTCCTCTATTCAGAAAGAAAAACGTCCTCTGTTGAGTGGCCATGCAACCTAAAAACTTCCTTCAGGTTATATTTAATCCTATATTTTATAGATGTTCCTTTTCTTGGGGCTGAAAAACCTCCATTAAGGAACAGATAATCCAGTCTTTCCCAACCAACGTAGACATTTTTGATCCTTTTCTTGTTGTAATTTTGCAGTGACATTTTTCAACATGAAGTAGGATTCTTCTGTTCTCCCATGACAAGTTTTTGTGTTTTGGGAAAACACATATTCTTGCTTCTGCCACACTGCATATCGTTCTGTTCCTCTCCAGTTGCTTATGGATTCTTTTTAACGAGAATCCCTAGTCATCCATACCCATTTCTCATTTTGTAAACGTGCATCTTCAGTTTTCCCTTAGCTGTTATTTCTTCAGTTCCCATTCTTGGCCTTTTCTGATCTCCGTCACGATCTTCTGTACTGTGTAGTCTGTTGTTCTAATGATCCAGTCCCTGCTTATTTACAGTGTTCCCTTGTCCCTTCTGATGGAGCTAACTGCTCTTCTTTTCCCTTCAGAATGTCTGTCAGTTTCTTCTCTTTCTTTCTCTACCCTGCTCTTTCAGCTGATTGTCTTTTCGTCTCTCTTGTCTTCATGGCATGAACGGCCACTTTCCTTTCATGTGTCTTTGTGTTTCAGATCCTTGCTTTCTTCAGGGATCTACAGTACTTGAATCTTCCACTCTGTCTTTTATTTTCTCCTCTGTCATGTCCTTAAATCCCCTTTAAAACTTGATTCCACGTACCCATGGCAACAGTCACTTTGGATTCTGTGACCAAAGCAAGCACTGAATTAATTCTGCAGTGCTTTTCTTGTTTACAAAACCACATAAAAATGGGGGAGCTGAATTTTCCTACCTGATGACTCAACTCTCCACTAGAGCTGATGTTTGAGCCCTTTTTCTTAGAGCTGAGTGAAGACATCCAAAGGAACAACTCATTTACTGAATGTACCCCTTTCTTCTCCTTATCAGTTATTACCAAACAGAATCTGTTGGATTTTACAAATTCTTCCACAAATACAAATTATTTCCCAAATGTTCTCTGGAACAGTTTTGAGTTGCTGCTTGATCTGTACATCTGGTGCTATCCCTAATTTGATATTCCAGCAGTGTGGCAGGCTGTCTAATAATGTGACATTCAGTCTATTCCCTGGCTCCCTGTTGTAAAAGACTTTCCCTATATGTCCTGAAAAGGTCATAAATGCTGTTCTGACCATATTTAGTTACAGTTCTGAAATGCATTCGTAGATCTACTCTGTACAGTCAGGGGTTCATAAGGGTAAAAGGAAACAGAAATATATTACATTGGATTACATTTGGAATTTCCAAAATTATGTTTGGTTCGGTGGTATTTGTTTGTTTTTAGTCAGTATTACTATTCTTCCTATACCCTTGTTCTTCCATAATTGTTCTTCCAGATTCAATAACTTTGATTGTAAAATACAAACGTGTACTTTTAAAACAATTCCTAAAAAGTGCTCCTCAGAGCTGTTAACATGAAACACAAGAGCAGGCTGAGGGTGGCAGAGCTTGCTTCAGCTCTTGTTTGCCTGCTGCCCAGCTCCATGCTTTTCTGTGAAGGATTCATAGTGATTGGAAAATTCTGGCCAACGCAAGGCATGAGACTGCATGCTTCTGTTACTCTGGGTGGAAAAAGAAGGACAATCTCTATGTAAACCGTATTAAGTTTAGTGTTTCTTTCTAGGAACACAATAGAAGGATATGCCACCACATTGACAGGGGATGGTCCCACTGGAAAGTATTGAATGCTTAGTTAGGATGTGCTGGACTTTGGGATAGCCTTCCCAGAACCTTTAGAGAAGAAAGCCAGCAATGGGCAACACTTATCTGGGATGGTGAGGGAGGAAATAGGATAAACTGACTTTGTTAGCAGCCATCTGTTACTCCCACAGATACTGCTGCCTTGTGCATGAGTGATTAAAAACATGTGACACAATGCAGCAGGTTCAGTCTGAAGGGATGCCTTTGCAAACCCTTGGCAAATGCTACTGGGAAGCTACAAGCATCCCTCAGTCAATAAGAACAGCTTGCTGCAGGCACAGTTTGTAGGACAGGAACGATGAGAGCTGGTGATAAGAGCTACTGAGCAGCTCAGCACAACTTGTGATTGAACTCATAGCCTCAGAGCACCAGTGAGCGCATGTGGGTAACACACAGGTGTTATATGCATAGCATGCACTCCATCAGCTACAGAATTAGGAGGGGAATGCCAAAGTGGCTATAATACATAGAAGGACCCTTAATACTTAAGCAACTATGTAGGTGTATACAGGGTTGATTAATCTTGTGAGAAAAGGTGTTAGTGTGTTTTCTCTTGTTAGTAATACTAGAAACAAGCTGCTTATGTGATTACACAGACTGGGGAGAGGACTGGTTCTTTTAGCAGAAGACTGTCCTACAAATGAGATGCATCTTGACCATCTGTTGCCAGATGGAAATGTTCTACTTCTGAATCACCAGCTGCAATGACATATTTAGAAAATGAATCTTTCATGGATAGATCCACAGCACAAAACTGTTTGTGATGATCCTTTGATACACATGCTGAGGTTATATTTTCTGTTTACTTGGCCTTAAGTTACAGTATGGCTATATACTCCTGTGAACATATTGTTATTTAGTAGACAGCATATCCTGCAGTTCGCACCCGCCCTTAGTAGGTACCCCAGCTGCTGAATAAGTACATAATTTATCAATGCAAACACAATGTAAGGGTGTATTTCACTTTTCTTTGTGATATTTGTAAATATATTTGAGGAGTCTGTAGGATTCAGCATATGTACTCCGGTGGCCAGTGGGGGCAGTGCTTTGATATTCAGGCAGGCCCAAAACTCATTGACAGTGGACTCACACACCTCCACCTGGAGGCATGCACTTATATTTTCCTTGTGAAAATAATCTTTTTTTCTTTTTCTTTTTTTTTTTTTTTCCCTTTTTCTTTTGTTCTTTAAGATACTTACTGTGATTGTATTTATTTATTTATTAGTAGTGATTAAGAAGAAGAAAAATATACATAAGGTAACTGGGAGCTTTAAAATTATGCAGTAAAATTTGAAGTCATGTGTCTCCAGAATTATTCTGTTTTAATTGAATACAAAGACAGGTATCATGCTTAAGTTCTTTGAAGTTTAATTCTGTCTTTTTTTCACATAGTAACAGGCATAAATAAGGCCTTATGCTGAATCCGAGAATTGTCAGTAAATTTCTTCTTTGCAGAAATAATGCCAAATTTTAGTGTTGCATGTTGTGAAGTGGTTTATTTAGCCAGAAGAAAATAGAACAAATACATAGAATCTAAAGAAATAGTATATAGAGATTTATAGATGCCAGCCTCCATCAAGTTTGTCTAAATGTGAAACAAATAATAAATAGATTGTTGCAGTGTCATAAAGACACTCTCATTGGTTACATGGTGCACTACTTGGTTTTGACCTGTAGAAAGAAAAACCATACCCAAACCAAACCAAACCATCTGTAACTGCATCACATCCCATGATCAATACAGAATTTGCTTACATATTCAGAATACATATTCTGGTATGCATGTGAACATAGTTACTTCTGCTATGTGATTGTGTGTGATTTTGGTGACCATCAGAGCAGTTGATTTTTTTTTCTGGTAAAAATATTTATAAGTAACAAGTTTCACAGGCTAGCATGTGAACTAAGTTTTAATTAGGAGAAGATAGGACTGAACCTTGTAACAGAAAAAAAGATCTAAAATCATGTAATTATGTTTTATTTTAAAACTCTTTGTTCAGAATTTTGAGGGCACAAGACTTTTTTACACTGGGTTTAAAACAGACCCAATGTTGCTATGCTCTTGTATGGCCTGCATCATTCATACCTCATTGGGCATTGATTCTAATTGGTTTTCAGTGTCTGGTAAATCTACTCCTGACTGCACAGCAAGCTGCAGGCTAACTATTTTTAAAGTTCTACATATTCAAATATTTTGATTCTAAACCAGAGAGAAAGATGAAGACAATAATCTATTCCAATATCTATATGGGGAATTATTCCAGACAGTTACGCTATAATAACTGTTTTTGTGAGTGTCTCCCTGCAGAGGTTCTCCCTGACTCTCATCCTTACCTGACTGTGGGAAGGTGTTTCTGTATATACTTTCTGAATTGCAAGTGTTAGTATGGTAGAAGGTCATTGTTATACCCATGTCAAATGGGATTTCATGTCAACACCAGGATTTTACTTCTTCACCCCAGTGGAATATTTTTTTTAAGTGCAAAGCTGTAGGATTAAGATTAGCTTTGAGTTCACAAATGAAGTCAGTTTATGACTTTTATTGGTTAATGCCATATTAATTTGCCTGCTTGCAAAACAAGTGCATTCTTCCTTCATCTTCTTAACATGAAAACAACCTTGTTATTTCTAATAATGCAGCTTGTTGGGCAAAGCCTAATCCTATCGCTACAAACATAATCCAGGGAATCCTCTTCTTGCTGATTTTTTTTTTTTTTTTTTTTTTTTTTTACTATTTGAACTCCAGTGGGAGATTTTGATTTGGTGGTTGACAGGCTTCCGGGTCCTCCTAATGTTAATCTTCAGATAGTGAATAATCGAAGAAAGAGAGAGATTCCCTCATTTTTAGCTTTCATCTCTCATGGTAATGAGATTGCCTCCCAATGCTGTTTTAATGGTTTGTTTTACGGTTTTTAAAAAACTTATACTTTTAAATTTTAACATATGAGAGCACCACTTAGCTCCCAATATCACGACATATCCACATCCATCAGAAGACCAGCAAAGAATAATGAAACAAGACACATTTGTGCAACATATGTGGAAATCACTGGGGAAAATGGTGTGATGGTATATGTTGTACTGCCTCCAAACCTGGTAGCATTCTTGTCTTAATTTCATTTGCTTTTGACTTAGATTTTGCTGTTCCTTGGTAATCCCTGAGGGTCTGGCAGATGCTGCAGGGGCTTGTTGGCTATGGATTAATACATTTATGAGATGGAAAGATATTTGGAGAAAGTGGCAAAGTAACTGTCCTAGGTTTCAGAGGGAAAGAGCATCTGAAGTTTATTTCTAAGCTTCACCAGTTAGAACTCATGAATTTTCAGGTGGCAAAAGCAGTTCCCTTTTCCTGCTCTTTTCCTGCTCTTAGCAAGGTGATATGCAATTGATCTTTCACTCTCAGCTGAAAGCAACCTACTCTTGCATAGTTTAGATCACTTTCCTTCATTTCACACTTTATTTTTGGATATAATTTTAAATGTTAACCTTGATCTCTATGGTCTGTGTCCAAATGATCTGAAACAGTAGTTTCAGATCTTAACCATCAGTATCAGCTATGATCTATTGCTTTTTCCTGCTATATACTTAAGAGATTGATAAAATATTCCTACTGGGGAGAAGTGGCTCTGGTGTTTTTCTTTTCTTACTCTGGGAGATCTGGGGCCTGAAAGGAAGATCATTTTTATTTCTTCATTTTGCAATATTATTATATATATATTTTTTTTTTAAAGAGAAAGGCTATTTGACTGAACACAAACTCCCTAGCATTTTACTACTGAGAAAAGAATAGCCTTGTGTTACAGGCACACCCAAGAGACTTGTACGTTCCCCTGAGATTTGCTGAAGACAATGTCTTTTTCCCAGAGCTATCATGTTCATTAGGCAACATTTACTGAATGGGTGAGCACGCAGGTAGGCGCTTATTTTACAGAAGCTTTTCCACGGAGACATATGCTTTGGGTCCTGACAAACTCATTCAAGTTAGATTTTATTTTATTTTATTTTGTATTTCATTGCAAGAAATGGCGTTATTTTTGCAGTGTTAACACAGAACTTCTGAGATGCAGGAATTAGTGTAATGGCAAAGCAAACTGAATGAATTCACATGAAACAGAAAGTGAGAAATATTGTGGTTACATAGAAGCCAAGATGTTACAGTAAAATACCTTATTTTCTAAATGGCCATCATAAATGATGGGAAGGACATATGAACAAATAATATTAGCTTTATTCTGTAATATTATTCTACTAATAAGGTAAGACCTAATAAGACTACAACATTATTTTCTATCTCTTAACATTCTGCTTGTGATTTTTAAGTACAGTTCAGCTTCTCAAAATAATGTGAAACTTTGCTCAGCAGGTGGTTCAAATGCACTGAATGTGTGTTTAGATGAAATGCCTTCTATCTGTATATAGCTCTGCAAATTGCATCATCATATCCTGGTATCCTTTAGCACACTCCTATCTGTGTATTGCTGCATGACAGAATCTGGTCATGTTTCCCACCATTAAAGCATTTTTAAAGTGTGTACAAATTACCTTTTGTATATATATATAAAAAAAAGTGGAAGACATAAGATTTACACTGAGAAGTACCATTTATAAAACTGAAAATAGGTAATATAACAGATCAAACCCAGTGCAGAAGCCATGTTTGTGCAACATTTTCTTTTCTGTTATTGACTCAGGATGCAATAAAACCCTGTCTTTCTCATGTAACACTCCTACAGCAAGAACCCTGGGCAGTTATGCAAAGCACATTGCTTTCAGTCAGATGAGACATTCTCAGAGAGTAGAATCCTCCCTGCTTTTCATGCTATCATTTATTTATTTATTTATTTATTTATTCATTCACAGCCTATCTTTACTTCTCCTGACTTATTGCTAAGTACTTCCTCCTCGGTGTTGATGAACTTCACCCATAAATGGAAAGAGACAGATGAAATAGAATATGCAACTTATATTTCTTACTGATTCTCAAGTAGCAGGGAAGCCTATGATGGAATAGAAATCTTGTCATCATGATACAGTAGTGTCTTAGATCTCCTTGGCACACGTATAACAAACTATGGAAGGTGAGCAGCACTAGGCTCTCAAATTTCCTTCACGTTGGCTTTCACCAAAAAAAAAGAAAAAAGGTCATGTGAGAAGACAGCCGTACATTGTCAACTGTGGGTAACACAAGTAGTAAAACAGTGAGGTTAGGGGACTTCCTTTCAGAATTGTGGGTATCTGAATTCATTTTGTGGCTCTGATAGAAATGTGATAATAAGTATATTGCTTGATGTCATATTCAAGTTGCCAGCCCAAGACACACCTCAGGCTTTACCGTTCATCCCCATTTCTGTGTCTGGAGAGCTTTAGGCATCAGTGGACACCCAGCTGCAGTACTTACGTGACATAAACAAAAACATGTCTCTCCTTTGATGCTGCACTGGAGAAGAATCTTAGGTCCTCCTTATTCCTCAGGTAACAGCTGGAGAGCAGCCATGTATTGGTCCTTGCTGCTTAGAGCTTGTTCTCTTCTCTTCAATATACTGTCAAGCACACAATAAATAACTGCTATGTTGGCATCCGTTTAATCAGCTGAGCCTATAGTCCCAATGTGTGCAGCTGTGCATGCACATCTCCATATGCGATATTAATGGTTATATTACCTAACCATATAGGTGAGTGTCAAGGAGTCCCTGGGATTCTTGCCTGAGTAAAGATTTGAATCCAGTGGAATGTGACCAGCGGAGTTTTGGCCTGGATGCATACAAATAAATTAAAAACTTATCTATTTCATCAATAAGTAAGTTCAGCCCTTAACAACCTGAGAGAGATTTCAGGAACACATTTGATACTGCTTGCTTATGAAGCATTTTTTTATTAATTGCCTTGAGAAAACACAGGCTGAACACAGATAACCACTGCGGTGCTTGATAGCACCAAAAACTCTGCTAAAAACGCCCAGGGTGACAGGGTCCCAGCTGAAAAACGAATAGCTCCCAGGGAGCCCCCAGCTGGTGCAGACGCAAGGCTCACTGCACAGAGCAGTATCTCTGTTTCCACATTTCTTCTGACTCAGACAGGGATGGAGGCACAGTGTCAGACTCCCCCAGCCACTTTTATGAGGGGAGAGGGGCACCAGCCTGCATCCACACGTACGTGCTTTCCCGGTGTTATTGGAAGCATCTCCCCTCTCTGCTCCCAGACTGTTCAGCCCTGAGCCCTGCATGAGATATGCACGTACACAAGCAGAGCACAGGAGGGAGGGAATCCAAAGGCAGAAGTTAAAGGAGAAGAGTCAGCTGCAGATTACTGAAGCATCAGAGGAAGGAGAATCAAAGAGAGATTTGGGACGGTGTGGAAGAGAGAGAGGAGAAGCAGGGTGTTGGAAGCGATACATGAGAGAAGCGGAATGAGGAAAAGGGAGTACGTAAAAGTGATAAAGAGGAACTGGGGGATGAGCACACGGAGGCAAGAAGGAGAAATCATGAAAAAGAAAGATGAATAGGAATAAAGAACAGTAAAAGGCACAGCTGCAAAAAATGAAAGGACTAAAGGACTCTTTCAGTATCTCTTAGGAGTAAAAGAGAAAAAAGTTCTTAAAACTAGAGATTTTAAAAATTAAATTATCAAAGCAATACATTTAAGGAAGAAGAGGGAGATCTAGAGGGGCTGCCTAGCTTTCAGAAGCACTTTTATACTTGTTGAAGATGCTAACTCCTCTGGAGATTTTAGCTAATTTACTTTTGCAGTCACAGGCTGGCTCCTAGAATCATATTCATGATGCATGGCTTTCTGCTGGCCTTTTCCTGCAGCAGGGATTAGTACTGCAGGATTTTCTTCTAGGCAGTTGATGCCTTTTTAAAAGAAAAAACAACAACAAAAACCACCACAGATGTTAATTTTCTTGGAAGGAGCTAGGAAATGTTTTGTATTTGTGGTATTGAGAAGAAACGTTCTGTGAATCCTCCAGAAGCAGAAGTCTGCTGTACTGGGATTTCAAGGCATGACTTCACAGAACAGTAACCCTGTGTTACTCTGCTTCTGGGGAAGCCTGGTAGATTGAAATTTTTTAACCCTTCACCTAATGTTCCCTCAGCAAAGCATAAACTTTAAGAACGTGCTTAAATTTCTTTGAAGTCAACTGAATTCCAAAAAACTTTAATGAAAAGAGATAAATGTTTTGAAGCTAAAAAGGTCAAAGTGAGGAGTGGTATAACTAAAACAATTATAAGTACTAATCTTTGCATATATATTGTTATTTAGAACAAAAATGGCTGTCAATTCTAAGCTAACTTTAAGTACTTTCAAGTAATAAGTTAACTCATAGTGGTATAAAGATGCATTCCTCTGTCCTGCTGTAATTCTCACTGTTCTTTGTTTGGGTGTTTGCATTTTAGCCAGGCCTTTTAGTTTCTTGTCAACATGTTATTCTCAGCAATGCCAGCTTGTTACAGGTGGACACAATATCCTTTTCTTCACAGGTGACCGTGATTTCAAACATCAGGTATCAGTCTCAGAGAAGCCACACGATGTTGCCATGCTTCGTGCTTCTTGAGGTAAGAAAAACTGTAGTTATATTGCTAAGATTTTTTGGGGTGTATTTTTTAAGACAGTCAGTGGCTACTGATTTATGTTTACCAACAGATTTATGGTTGCCTCAATACTGAGTGCTATTTTTTTTTTTTTTCAGTTGTGAATAAAATTTCAGTCCCTGCAAGTGCAGCCTTTTTTCTAGCTCTTTCAAAAGAGGGTAGGGGGATCCCTAAGCCTGCAATTTAATCTTAAGTGAATTTAACACTCTGAATTACCAAAATCCAGGAAAGTGAAGTACCTCTGAGCCGGACCCATATAGTTATTGGTGGATAAAACTTCATGCTGAAATTCCATTAGTCTAGAAGAGTTTTAATTCATCAGTCTTAAAGCACTTTACATTTGGGGTAAATATCATTATTACCATTTTTTAGATTGGGAGCAGTGGAACAGAAAGCTCTAGTAGTTGTTCAAGGCTATTCAGTCTGTCAGGATTGGGAGACGTTTTGGAATTATGCATATTGAGTAACTTAAGCTTCATTTAAAACAGTTTCCTTATATCTTGCTCTTATTTTTGAGACCATTCACATTATAACTACTAAAGTGCTACTTCATGCTAGTAGACCATGCTTATGGTAGAAATGGCCCTAATTACATCTGCCCTGCAGTGGATCCGGAGCTGCAGCATGGCATAGCTCTGTTGGGCTCTGTTTGAGCCATTTTGCGGTGGACCAGTCAGGCTCACCCCTTCACCCCAACATGCAGATTCCACAGATCTTGAGACCTGTGGGGTTTTGGAGCACCTGGCTGCTATGGCTGTGTCCCAGCTGCTAGCCTACCTATGCTAATGTTGGCTTACCAGGGGCATGGCTGAGGGCGCTGCACAGCCAGAGCTGTGAGCGTGACTGGGAGCACACTGGTTGCACCTGTGCGTGTGCCGTGTCTGGGGGAGCTCCTCAGTCCCCGTGGGAAATGTTGTGCTAGTATTTAGGTGTGAGTGCCCTACGCCGCAGTCACACAAGTTCTGTGGTGTGCGGATGTCCTCTTCCTACTCTAATATTAGGCACATGTTCGCATCTAGAATGGGCCGAACAACACCATAATAAATACGTTATTGTACAGCAATGTGGTGGAACCTAGGAAAACAGTGATGTGAAGGAGAACCTGACTGCCTTATGGAGCAAATCTTATATCGGCATCTCAGTTTAGGGTAGTTGTGCTGTCTACAGAGGTTTTGTTCCCATTTTTATTTAAGCATTTCTACGTCCAAACATTTGAATCGTGTATAAAAAAGCATGGAGCTTATCTTTTAATGCATGTTACTCATAAAGAAAGATCCTGATGGTGTTTTTAAGGTTGCCAGCTGATTTGGTATGGGGAAGCTTGAGGAAAAGAACTAGGATGTATTTTGAGCACAAAATTCCTTGTGCACGCTAGTATCATTGGGTTCTGTGGACTGCAGATCAAAGTAGAACATCTTCAGATAGACATGGCTCAGGGAGAGTGGGGACTTTTCATTCAATTTTCTACTCATCCACAGGCTTGCAGTGCTGTATTGCATGTGCCACCTGGGGCTTACTACAGAGACAGTTGGGCATTGTTATGCCTGGATTTTATGCTAACTGGCAGCAGTTAAATTGTGTTCTGGTGGTTTCAGTGATGCTTAATACTGGATTTTAGAAGTAAAAGTTGAGTAGTATTAAGATCCATCTGTGGATCTAGTTCCTAAAGTCTCTGTGTCTTGGTACCCATCTCCTTACCTCACACTGGTATTGGGAAGCCACCGCTTTGGTTGCTGTGAGCTGCTCAGAATAGGATACATTTAGAGATATCTGATAAATAGAGGGAGGGTGACGTCATGAACTGTGGAGAAACATAGCAATATTACAAGGAAAATTGTGCATGGCATAAACATTATGACTTACGTGACCTTTCCTGAGAAAGTTTTCATCCTCCATTGGCTTTTAAATTATTTATTTATACCGGCACATTTTGGAAGTTGCGTCCATGTGGATAGAAAATTGTTTCATCGTCTGGTATTATTTCTGTCACATCACTTCAGCTAGTTTTGTAACTTGGCAATTTATGTTCACTCCTCTCAAATAACATTTGTGATCCACTGTGACACAAATCACAGCAGATCCATTGGCTTTTCTTGCCTGTGTTATGTCACGCTGAGACTGCATCAAGATGCATGACCTCTGTATCATCAAATCTAGTGGCATTAAGGGATCCAAAAACGTGATGATTTCATGATGCTTTTACGTAAGTTTATGTCATGGAAGTCATTAAGGAGACAGCACAGAGCAACTCGGGTAGTAGATGGGGGCCAGGGGACGTGGCTTCTATTCCTGAATGTTGGAGGGAGTTGCTCAGTCTTATTCATATTCTTCCTTGTTTGTAAAATCTGAAGACTAATTTAAGTCCGTTGGCTAAGATATGCAAATAGAAGACAACAGATGTATAGTAGCAGTACTATATTCTATAATCACTTATTGTTTGCAGTGTTCTCTAGGACGACAAGGTGATCAAGAAATGTAACAACTGTAATTCTTTTTTTTTAAAGTAACTGGATAGTGTGCAATATCTGAGCACCTGAGCTGAAGTATTTGGGTAATGAGAAGGAAGGTCTGTGAGATGTCACAGCCTTCCTTTAAAGGTTTCACTATATGTTCCTCATTTCTCTAGCAGAAGAAATTAATCCACCCACATACATCAAAGACATAGTAAGGCAACAATTGTACTTACGCTTAGGCAGCAGCTGGAGATCGAAAGAAGGAATTGGGTGAGTTCAGGTACCTGTAACCATGCAGCCACACAAAGTTCTCTATGCTGATAGAACAGAATAGCAACCATGAGGTGCCAGTGGTGGTGACTGTCATTTGGTAGTGATTATGTCCCTGGGGAGACCTGATGTCTGCAACATTTATAGGACTGACTGGGCTTTCTGTCTGAGAGACCATTTATTTGCAGAGGCACGTTAATAGTTAAGGTGGCTGTATACAGCTTCCCCCAGTCTCTCTTTCAGGATTGTATTTATCATGGGACATAGGAAAACTTCATTTTCCTTGAAGACTGTTAGCCTTTATTTACTTGGCTGTTAGAGCACACATGAAAGGGATACAGGATATGACATGGGACTGTACACAAGTCCTAGCTGGCTTCTCAGAGAAGCAGCTGAGGTGCTGTTTCTCTCCACGCTACTGATGTCCTGGCAACCTTTCTCCAGAGCTCAGCAGCAGCTGGAAAGCAGGGAGTTAGCCCTCAGACAGGCACTCTGGGCTGGGTGGCAAGCAGGGGCAGCACAGCATGGGGCAGAACAGCTGAAGCTATGCGAAGGTTGGTACCTCAGCCCTAGAAGGAGACATTAAGGTGCTGGCTGGGAGCAGCAGCAGGGAATAGTTGCATTACATGCTAGTCAGGTTCTACTCTTTGCAGAAACATATGACTTTTTCATGAGTAGCCTGCAGGTTAGGAGCAAAAGAAAAGGTGGAGATCAGACTGATTTACATGAGTGGAATGCTAAGAGTAGTCTCTTTCTTGCAACAAGAGAGGTTTATTATTATTATTATTATTTTCTCCTTCTCTTAAAGCTTGCTCCTAAGCTTAGGCTCAACTCTGCTAAGTAATGGCATTACATCATGAGAAAAATTAGTAGATCTAGTTTCTATTCCTTTGGTCTTTCTAGCAATACCTATCTTATATAGTGTTTTGTTTGTTTGTTTTTTTTACCCTAACTTGTTTCTGACCTAGGGAGAGAAATGATCTAAACAGGTAAGATGTACAGAAACTTCTAGCTGTAAGAAAACCAAGGACTCTGCAAGCTTCCTTCTTCTGGTGATGTTAAGATCTGCACCTTTCAAAATGCTAGCTCTTCTCTACAGAGCAGTCTTGTAAGCTGCTACTGTCAGCCTTTCAGAAAACCTCTGTCCTCTTCAATTCGCAAATGACAGAAGAAGATATACCTTGGGTATTGTTATCGTTTCCAGAAACTTTCATTAGTGCAGTTCAAAGAGATGAACCTTCTTTTTATGTGTTGATCCTATTGGATGGAGCCTGGAGTCTGTATCCAACTACCTAAGCTAGAGGAAAAAAATGTAAATTTTCTAAGACTTTGAAATTCAGCTTCTGAGCTTTCTATGGGAGAACCTGAACTGTGCAAACATCTGTTGCTTCCTGTTTCTGTCAAGGACTTCTGCTGGTTCAAGGCATCACTTATACAGTCTCTTTCATCCATCCCCTTTTTTTTGTATCAGGTGTTGAATTCTTATGGCATGTTGCTGCACTTGGTTATTTATTGTTTTCCTCCAAGTACCCTTTCCATTAAAAAAGTTTATGTAAGCGTCAGATTTTGAGATTAATCCTCTCAAAGCCATGAAGTGTCAGAAGTCAGCTTTTCTGGCAATAGCAGCTCACGCAAATCTTATGACAGACCATAAATTTAGATTCCAAAGGTCCATTATTCTCCAAAAGTACTGTTCAACTTTCCTTTGGCTTAAGATTTCCCTACCTTTTCCATCCTTGCCAAAACCCCGTTTTATTTCTACAGTTTTGGTGAAATTTTAAGTCATTTGTTACTTAATGAAGCATCTTTTTATAATACACATGCTGAAAACAGCTGCCCAAAACTGTGAGGTAACCTTAGCGCTCTCTTTAATGGAGGTAACTTAGATATGTCAGTTAATTGTCAAAAATGCCTGGTGGACTCAGGCTAACTACCCTAACTACCCTAAACCTTAACTGTACTTGTTTTAAAATGACTCAGTATCACCAGATGCAAACTTCTGCTATTCTTGCAAACCTCTGTGAGTTTAGGTTTAGATATTCTAGGTACTCTACTATGAAAAGCATTAAGTGGTGCTATCTAGACAATGTTTCATCTCCCCCACCCCGTTAAGCATATAGATATACTCATTGGAATCTCTAGAGAAGATATAATAATTTCTTCACCCTGTATTCACATTTAGAAATTACTGAACTTACATTTTGAACACAGAAATTAGAATATTAGTATGTCAGTGCGCAGATCCTTTAATACATACAGCTGTGAGAATACTATTGACTTCTGTCCTTCAGATAGCAGTTACATTATTCATCTACCTCTCCAAATTTTGTGAAAAACTTATGTTAATGCATAACAGACTTCTGAATTCTCAGCACAGAGCCCTGAACTGTGCTTAACTGTGCTGATAGGCTTTGTCCTTTTTTAGTTTTTACTGGGGGTATGTTTTGTAGCAATACAGCAATGTTTTGTGGTTTATTATTATTTTTTTTTTTAATGCTTCTCAAGAGATCCTGGCTGACATTTCCCTTTGCCTTGGTTATGTGCTCTGCAGAGCTCATTATGCAATTTATTCTCCATTGAATTGTGAGCTTTCTCATAGCTGAGAGTCAAGATGACTCAGACAATTTACAGCTGATTCAACAGTAGGAGGTCAATCTTTTTCTCCTTTACCCTTTGGGTTCTAAGGATTTATTTTCTGCCTAAGAAGGACATTATGTATAATCTCTCTCTTGTGTAATTTTCAAGTCCTACCACTTCCTTCTCTCTTGCCCCCCGCTTCCAGTACCTAAGTAGCTTGTCAACAGTCTTAAAACTTGTAGCCAGTAGGGCACTTGGCATAGGATGCAGAAACTAGTGGCACACGAATGACAGAACTGCAATTGGGAATTAAGTGAAAAGTATTTCATGTCTCCCATTGAAGTACAGCCTTCAAGGTCACCACTTCTCAAACAATCTTTTTTTTTTTTTTTTTTTTTTGTAAATTTCAAAATATATTTTTCTTTAAATCTTTATTTTATTTTTTCCTTTTTGCAGTGGACCCTTAAGATATTCCACTGAATATACTGCATATGCATACTGGAGTCTGCTCTTAGACAAATACGGTCATAATGTATAGTGGTATGCTGCTACCAAATATTTGTTGGTGCTCATTTGTGTATTTCTCCCCATTCCAAGAACTGTAATCCTCTTAGATACGGAGTAAGATGCCCGATAACTTTATGCTTCAACGTGAAGGGAAACCACACGTAAACAGGGAAGTGCAATATTAAAATGGCATGCAGATTTGTTTCTAATCATACCGTTATGATTGTTGTTGATCTCATCTCTGTGATTTAGCTCTTAACATTCTGCATAGCCCCTTAAATGCAAAATGTAGATCCTGAAAGGAAAAACTACGAAGATTATGATAGCAGTTCTATGTCATTAGTAGTAATGGTGATGATAAAATATTCAGCAGGTTTTGATGATGTTTTAATGAAATTAAAACTGTTTTAAAGCAATGCCGTGCTTTGAATACCATATGTAAATGTATCAGAACAGGATTAAATACACACAGTCTTTGGAAGTGAAATTATACAGTGACTTAATAGGAAAAACATAATAAATACACTTTAGCTGAAAACCCCACTTGCAAAATATCCTCTACAGCATTCAGTGACTTTTGGATATCCTTCGCTTGCTGTTTTGTGGAAAGTTGTTCCTTCAATTACAGGCATCCCTTTGATTCATTTTGATTTAGGGAAAACTTGTTTTTGATTTCATGGATCATCTGAATTAGGGGTGGTGATTGTTTTTGTTTTCAAATCTTGTATTCCATTAACTACCCCTGGCTTATGAGTGCAGGTACAACACAATCCCAACAGGTGACACGAAGAAGTGGCTCTAAGGAAATACGTGAGCATTGAAGGTGGGACTAAGTGAAATTCTCAGGCAGTCTTTGTCATTATTTTTTTCCAGAATAGTATAGAGATCATCTTAAAAAGCAAGTCTCATGATTGACTATCCAATAACCTCATTCCCAAAGCAAACGAACAAAATTATTGGACCTTTCAAAATCTTGTTGGGTTCTATATACAGATCATTGGACAAACAGTGTACAGGGAAATACATCTCTAGAATCTGTGGGCTTTTCCTCTGTTTCAACAGAGACTCTTCCTTGGCAGAAACAGGAAAGTTTGCCTGCTTGAAGTCTGAGCCTTGTACATGCTATTGCCAAATATTGTTCAGCCTTTATTTACTGCACTGTTCATTTAAACTGCTCCTGAATAGAAATTACCTTATATAAAAGTAATTCTTGCACAATTCTTTTCAATTGATAATTTCTGTAGTTCATTTTAGTAACATTTTACATAAAATATGAATGTCCCACAATAGGCATCTGTTCCATCATTGCTAGACAGGAGTACTCCACTGTTGGAAACAGTCCCCAGAGAGGCTCTGACTATTTGTGTAGTATTTTGCTATCGAGAAGAGCAACACATTTTATTTGACAATGCCCTGAAAGATTAAACTTCCAGCCATATCTAACAGGATGGTAAATATTCAGAGAGAAGAGATTTCAACACTAATCATTCACTGGGAGCAATGGAACCGTAAGAGAAAGAACTCTTGCTGACGAGAAGTACTAATTGTGCTAATTAAACTTTTAAATATCTTCTACTGACAAGGCAAGCATTGGAAAGCTGCTGTTTCTTTGAAATGGATAAAGCACAGTAATTCAATAAATGTTCTTTATTTGTAATGTAATCTTCCCAAGCAATTTCTGAGCTTGGCTATCATAAACCAGTAACACCATAGTAAGCAATTTCACTGTAGCAGATAATTGTTTAAGTTGTTAAGCACTTGTGTAATAGAGAACCAGATGTGAGTAAATGTCCTGCATGTAAGGCTTGTGCTAGTCACCCCAGGAAGTACAGAAATGAGCCAGCTCCTCTTCTTTCCTCATCTTCACCTGCTGCTAATGAAAGCAATGGGGTTAGTCAATAACATTAAGTGGGTACTATTTCTCCGGCTTCTCTTAAAGCCTTTTTTACTTATAAGAAATAGATCAAAGCACAAGAAAGCAGAAGGGAGGATAGCAAGGAGAGCAGGATCCAAGGGAGATAATCTGAGGGAAACTAATCCATGAATGATTTTTTCCAGAATGATCTTGAAGTCTGAAAAGATTTCTGGGTTCACTATTGCTCTTCTCTCTAATGCGATGACTTTTCTAGCCCTGACCGTGAGAAATGTGGAAAGAAGAAATTTTCCATCATTGAGTGAATGCACTGTGATTTACCTCTCCTGTTGGCTATCCTAGAAGTAGTTCTATACATGTTGGCTAGGAACTTTCCTTTGTCTCTGGGATATTTTTAGTGAGTGTAGGTATAGTTTTAGACAGTTTAAATCTTTTTTAAGTCTTTTATGTCATAATTATCCCAATTGGTTTATAAGCTTTAATACTTTGTATTTCTTTAAAACTCCCACGCTAGTAATATTTTTTATGAAAGCTGAAATGAAAAGATTATCTAGAAGTATCTATTCATTATATAGATCTAGTAAGATACAGCTACCAGTGCAGGATTATTTTTTGCTGTGTATTAACATCAATGAATATTTCTCCTTCTTTCCTTTTTTTTTTTTTTTTTAATTCTTCTTCTATTTTTGGGGAAGAGTTTATGACAAAAGATTCTCCGTGTTCTGATTTTCACTACTCTTGTTTTTGGAGTTGCTAGTTGCAACACTATTGCAAGAGAGTTGAGATATTAAACAGTGAGTATGTGACTTATATGTGGATTATATCCATTTTTTAGATCCATATGTATATGAGTCTCCATATGGAGTTTTCCTAATCTTATTGTTGACTTTAGCTGAGTAACTAAAGCCAAGATCATCTGGGAAAAATATGAAGTTGTGCCTATTATTTTTTTGCTAACTGAAATTTTAATTGTTTCTAATGGAATTAAACAGTGGACATTAGGATGCCTAATAAGCTAAATAATTAGCTTAAATCCAATTTGGATACTGTCCTAGTTACTCTAGAAGCAGTATTCAGCATGCTGGCTATTGGCATTGCTCAATGATGAAAAGGTTAATGCCATAAAAATTGTGTCCTGAGATGGTTGTATCTTTTTTAGCAACCGCCCACTCCCTTTCCCTAAGGTTAGTTTTCATGCCAGCTTAGTAAGAATCTGATCCTGCAGCCCTTATGTTCTGTCCTCAGATCTCCTACTGCTTTTAATTTCTCTAAATTAACAGAATTTGGGGGAGGGGAAGACACCAAACACTAATAATATTTTAATGTCTATTTCTGAGATGTACTTCGTAGTTACAGCATCACCACAGTGCAGTCGCTTCAAAGTAAGTGAACCTTCTGGCAATGTGGAGCGAGGAAGAACTGCACGATGCTTTAAGGCCGTTAGAATAAAATCACTAAGTGGTCTTAAGACGAAAGACATACTGCTAATAGTTCTGGCAGGTGTCAGTTAATCCTCTCCAAGAAGGAATCCTGAAGATATTTTTTGTTCCTTGAGTGTGTCCCAGTGATACGTCCTTCTCACCCCTCCACCACTTGCCAGGCCTAGGAAGAGGATCTCCTATGTGGCAAGCCACACTGTTTGTGCCTCAAGTTCTCTTCATGGTGTCCCGCTGTCTGTGCAAGTACAATAGTTGCCACGTGAACTGTTGAGCTGCTATGTTTTAATCCTTTTGCCCTGGCAGGAGCCTGGGGAATGTCCCACTTACTGCATTTTCCCACAAGAAACCTGTAGTTACAACTTCTTATGTTCTTGCCAACTTCCTAAGTGTACACTTGCACAATCTCTCACTCCCCACTTTAATCGTTTTGGACACGTGATTGCTTGCCACTTCCATCTTTTTAGTGCAGTTTATCTGGAGTTCAGCTGGTTAGCTAGGTGATTAAGGCACCGAATAAGGACATCTAAACAGCAGTGATCAAAGCAAAAGACCTGTGCATTATTTAAACAAGCATCTATTTAATTACACAACAATTTGACAGTGTCCCCTAGTTATATCTTAAGCTTCAGCTTTAGCTTAGTAATTTCTTGAATATTTTTTAGAATATTCAGAATATTTTCTGAATACTCAAAATATTTTCAGACTATTTTTAAATGAGAAACAATCTCAAGTATGTTTGTTTAAGTAAGAGCTTGAAAACTTTGGTCAGTAGTAATTTTAACACCAACGGTGGCAAGTTACCACAAAGGATCTTCAAAAGCTGGTTTATTTACTGCTACCCTGGCTCTTTGTCTTTCCAGCTGCTCCTTGTGGTTCAGCATTCATTTCTCAAAGCAGCAAAGGTGCTCTTTTAGATGGGACTTCTCAACTGTTGAAGTTTATTTTCTTCCTTGCTGCCTTCCTGAGTCTCCTTCTAATGCTTGTCAGTGTATGTTTTGCCTGGAAGGTGGTTATGGTGTTTAGTGATGACCAAGTCAAAGGGGTAGCCTCTCAAGTTATTATTATTTTTTATAAAGAACCAATCCTGTAACAAGTTTTATAGCAGCTTATTGAAGCACTGATGTGTGTATATGTATACGTAAAAATATATAGGACTCTTTCTCTAGAAAGGGGAAAATTAGCAGATATCTTTATTGCTACCAGTGTAGGTAAGCAGATGGACAGCTTCACTGTACCAATTCACCAATTTAGAGGAAATAAGATTTTATTTTTAGCTATGAATTGCAATAATCAAATGAATTAAAGTAATTGCAGTGAATCACCATTAAAATGGATTGTAGTCATTAAGATTACAAATTTGTGGGTCATAGTAAATCAGCAGTAATTCAGAGAATCACAGGAAAAAAAAAAAAAAATGGTTTGAAGGGACTCCCAGTGGTCATGTAATCCACCAATTTACTCAGCAGAGGGCTGGCTTCAGTATCAGGTCAGGTTGCTCACAGCCCAGCCCGGTGAAGTTCTGAATATCACTAAGGATGGAGATACCTTGATAGAAGGAAAATATCTGGATAATGATGGATGGAAGCGCGTAGCTCCTCCGGTGTTTGTTTTCACTGAATGGCTGTACTCTTACAAATGCACTTATGAGGCCTGTTCACACTGCAAGTCATGCCGTAAGCAAAGGTTGTCTCTTTAGTCCTGCTCCGAGCTTAGCCACAAGCAATATTGTAGAGGTGGCTTTCTGCAGCAGGTGGGAGGCTTCTCCACATGCAGAGGCATCTGTCCTGCAGTGGGCACCACCCGTGCGCCTTTGTGAAACCCACCAGTGTGGGAAATGGCTGCAAGGCACCTTGTCAGCGGTCTGCTGATCGTGTCGCTCATGGCTGTGTCACGGGGCTGTACAAATGCTTTTTGTCTTTGTAGCTGTGCTTCTTGCCGTTAGACTTCCAATTTTTCCTCTTCCTAGAGTTTTCTGCCTTTTCTGGTTGCTTATGATCAAGCTATAAAAGAAAGAGTATTTTTCATGGCAAGGATTTGTGTGAAAACATGAATGTAACATGAATGTCCTACTGTTGAATGGAAACATGTATTGCATGTACCCTTGTAGCTGTCTGGATCATAAATGATGAGGGCTATGCCAGGGTACAGGAGAGCTGTGTCCTGGGTGACACAGTATTATGGATTGGGATTCAGGTATGTTTTATATTTTAAAATTTCAAAGTAACCTAAGACAATCATCAGCTCTATTTCTAACTTTATTGAACACCTGTTAGTGATGTGTATTGTCTGTAACTCTATTGGTAAATTGCGGCTTTTTTTTTTCCTTTTTTCTCTATTAAAACACAGGCTTAAGGTATCCTGAGCTTGCTCTTTCTATGCATTTCATATGCTTTTAATTTTATGAAAGAATGGATAATATCCAACTTGGGAATAGGTTTTCAGGTGTAATGCTAATGAGAAATGTCTGGTATAATTTGTAAGAACATAAGTAGTTCTACCATACAACTGCTTGAGCTTTTCCAGAAAGAAACTGTTGCTGAGGATGTATTGGACTGCTGCCAGGATGAGCTGCATACATTTAATGATAAGCAGAGCTGGAAGTATGCAGTGATTATGGTGCATAATTTATGATATTAGTCTATTTGTCTTTCCCATTTGAGAGAGAGTTAGTAAGTGGGTTAATTTAATCTTATGTACAGACTTGTGCTTGAAATTGTCTTGGAGTCTTGTATAATTTACCTGTTCATGATACCACAGTTCAGGGCCAAGCTTGGTTATGGAGAGAGAGAGCTGCAAGTTTTAATAGGCAGCTGACACTGAATCGATGGCTCCTCAGTGTCAGGAGGAAGGCCTCATGCTTCCTTGCAGACTGCCATGCCAGTGTGACAGCCTAGTATCTTTTGCATGGCTCTGGCTGGCTTTTACCTTCTTCACCCTATGTATTTCAGAGTATTTCATCCCCTACATGAGGAATTAGCAAAAGATAATGACGGCAAGTGTGCAGACCTAACATTTGAAGTTGTACTTCTGTTTAAGCATGCAGTTTAAAAATCAGAGGTTGCATTCATCCAGGTAGAGTCCAGGTTATAAAACATCAACCCTACAAGCATACAGAAAATGACTTTTCACACAAGTTTATCCTGTGAATGAGCAAAGTCTCCTTTAGTTAATATAGAAGTGTATCTCCATCTATCTGGTAATGTCAGCTGTTGTTCACACATCTGAGCAATGTGTTTATTCTATGTTTAAAAGCGTTGAGTACTGCTATACTCCAGTTCTTATAGGTGGCTAAAACTATGATGATGAGAGCAAAAATAACCACAGAAAGGTGGCTGGATTGGCTGAGCATTTCTTTTCTTCATGTCTGTGTACTTTCAGACTGACAAAAGTTTCATACTGACAACACAGGATCTTGATGAGTGGGCAAACACTTACTTTAAGCATAGCCCCATAATGGAGACATACACAATATTTAATTCATGAGTTCTATTAATTGTTCTCACTATTTACAATAAAAAAATATACAGAAGAAGGCAAATTACAGCAGAGCAAGACCGCCATATTCAAATGAGTGAAATTAATTCAGTAGTATGTAAAGGGACTTTTTGAATTGGTCTGTAAAACCTTCAGGCGTTGTGCAGATGTCTGAACTAATTTTGGACTATATGTAAATCTAACTGTACAGATGCATACTGTGTGCTGCATCGGGCAGGTCCATGTGATTTTTTTTTTCCTTCCACTTGACTGCTGCACCATGAATAAGTTGGTACTCTGCTTATGTCAGCTACTGATTCCTTAATCTGTTGTATCAATAGTCAAAGGTATTGCTGATTAACTCTTAAGGGGGGGAGGTTCCTTCATCAAAAGAATTGGTAAAAGGGCGGGTGAATATTCTGGGTGAATGAGATAAGTATGTTTATTCCTATCACATTGTATATCCATATGTATAACACTGCAGTACTGAAAATGTATTTGCCAATGATGATCGCTTTATAGCTGTAGTAACAATTTTGTAAGTGGCAGGCTCTTTCCTGGGTTTTATCTTAGGATAGATTAATCTCTGTTAGTGTATTCAAATGTCAGTGTTTAGTTTCATTTCACATTGACAAAAGAGTATTCTGTATTTTTTTGTTGTTGTTGTTGTTTTGACAGCATGGTAGTAGAAGTGCTAATACAGGCTTTAGTTTTCAAGATTTACAGGGCTGTGGAACATAACGTGCCTCTGGCATCCCAAATTTTCTGTTCTAACCTATGAGGAACTTGCATGCAATAATACTTTTCCTTAATGTGAAGATAGCAAGCAGTTTTATGAAGACTAATTATCTTATCGATGTAAACACTGACTAGGCAACTAATGTGCTGTGACTGCTACTCATTATATCTAACTCAATCAATTCATTGTTGCCTTGTCCTCCTCCTCATTTGTTTCATCTCCATCTGCTTGTTCCCTCATATACTTGTACTGCATTGTATGAGGTCCCCAAGCTCAGCGGGGCAAAATGTTGCCTTCTTCGGAGATAGGGTCTAGTTCTGCGTAACACCGCAATACAAATGCGCTATTAATGCTTATGCTACTGCTACCTTGCCTCTTCCTTTTCCTCCCTGTGTGACTCATGAGAAGTATAATTCCTATTTTGGAGTTAGATTAGCGATGTGCAAGTTAAGAGTAAAGTTGATCACGTCTCACTGCAGCCCTTTAAAAGATGTGTGCTAGTCTTAGATAGTCCTCAAAGCTTGTTTCGTTATTGTGCAAGTGATATCATCAGAAGCTGGTATTTCTCAGTATGGAATGAATGGCACTTTCAGAGGATGATTCATCCTGCCCTATGTAGTAGAGCTTAGTCACCTACTGGAGTTGTCTCTATATGTGAACTACACATTAAGACCATATGAAAAGCCTAGTTTAGGTGTTTAACTTGTCCGAATCACACTGAGGGTGTTCTGGGGCAAGACCCCATTTCTGATTCTATGCTGTGCTCCAACTCCTAGCAAATGATTTTCCTCTTGCATTATAATGGCCCCATAAACATAAATTAGTAGTAGTTTCCCCTGGATTTAGCATTTTAACCACTGTTGGATGAAATTTGTAGGAAAAAAAAAAATCCTCTATTGCAGATATGTCTTTGCTTCCCTGATTATTCTGCAGTCAATGCTCTTCTAAAGTCTTTATGTAAGTCTCCCTCCTGCTATTTGCCAATTTTGCATGGGTAAGCCAGGAGGTCTCTAACAATTCAGTTCATTCTGTCTCTTCCCTGCTGCCGTATTATCAACATAGATGCAATATTCCCTTCTGAGTAGGCTGGTTTAATGTAATATGGAGATGTAACAGGGAAACATCCAGGGGGTTGCCAGATGCTATCACTATGATAAGGCAGGAAAGAGAAAGGTAAAAACAGTGGGATGATTTGATATCAATTCTTGTTCTTCTTCCCATTGGGAAAGCTTTGAATTGACTGTATTTCTTTACTGCCTTCTCTCGTAGCAGTATTTTATAGCTAGAACATTCTGAAAAAAGTGATGATGTAAAGCACGTGAAAGGTTAGTGAATTTGTTTTGAAATTGGAAATATGTCTCTGTTATGAAGGTCATGATTTCAGAATATTACAAAACATTGAAGTGAAGGCTTCTCTTTGTCTGCACTGCTCCACACTGTGTTTCTTGAGCTGATATTTCACTTAAAATTAAGTAGCAAATGAAGATAAAAGTATTAGGACTTCCAGGGGAACTTCTGCTCTGAGATCAGTGGAACTATTTCCAAGAAAGTTTCAAAACCAGTCTGTCTGTCAGCAAAGTTTCAACTGACTATTTTACCAATAGCCTTCTGAAACAAAAATTGTTGGTTCTGGGCTTGTATTTCTACTGTTCTGCTGTCATTGTGTATCACCGATATAAATCAGCAGGGGATACTGTAATTGTGAAATATATTTAGCTGACTGCATTAGTCATGGGGGATTGTGTTCTTGTGCTTCTGTTTTGGTTGGATTTTAATACATACCTGCATATTGCACTGTGCAACCAATAAATATCATGCTCATTATAATATAAAGAGGAGCTCTGGCATTACTTGATCGGCTAACTGCATATTCATGAAGGCAAGCCATTGATGCTTATAAAGGCCATGCTTATAAAGTATGTTTGCAACAATGAGAATTTATTTATGAAAATTAAAATTAATATTCTCAACATATAAATATGAATATTAAAATAAATATTTAATAAAATATTAAATATCATCATCTTTTTGCCTTTCATAACACTCCAAGCACTGTTTGGAGGTTGGACCTGCCTTACCTATGCATTCCTAAGCATTTTATAAATTCATTACTGTAACAAATTGTATTCTACATAGTGCAACAAACAACTTCGAAGAGAACAGCAGCAAGCATCAAGTCCATGTATGTTTTCTAACTGGTGCAAGTAAGAGCCTAATCCAGATTTTAAATTATCAGCTACAAGAAGCCTTTCAGTTCTGAACCAGTCATTTGGCTATATGCAGGTAAACTAACATGCCATTAAAAATAGCAAGGGCAATGCCAGAGCAAGACATCTTCCCTGGTCTCTGACACGCACTATTAGTGCCTTTGGGAATGCTGCGATGGTTGTGCAATGCTGCCAGAAGTACCAATCTAGCACTGTATATAGGCACAGGAGAAAAGAATCTCGTCTCCTTCCAAGCTCTGAATTGTCCATGCAGAACCACTCTGTGTCCATTTATGTTATTCTGGAAAGTCATAAAACGGACAAACCAATCTGTGGTGTCTGTTAACATGGCAGATAGGAAATCTATGTTAGATTTCATCATCCAGCCTGTGCATGAATATCTACAGTCTGATGCAATCCATTACAAAAGGAGCTATGTGATAGCAGATCTTGCAGCCTGGGAGATGTTGCTAATAGTAACAAAAGCAGATAGTAGATGGGCATAAAGTAACTTTAAACAGCTTTCTCCGTGCAATTTTTAGATTGTTTCTCTTAGTCAGCTTTGCCAATAGGTAAACATTTGGGGGGCAAAAAGGAAAATGTGTTCAATATATGCAAATTCACAGTTACTAATATCCACTGCAGAAACAGTCACAGGGCTACAGGGGTTTCAAAGAGGGGAGGAAAAAAAATATCTACTTTCTGAATTATTATTATTATTATTATTTTTTTTTTGGTTATCTGGTCACCCACCCTGCAGCTGAGCCCCTTGGTTTCAGTGAGGAAACCTGACTACTTTTCTCACACAATGATCTTTGCACTAAAAATCAGAGTTTGGAGAAAGAGAATATTTAATTCCCTTAATTCCTCAGTGAAGCATCAAGTTGACCATTATTTTTGAATGAAAATCAGAGCCTGACATTTATTTATTTATTTTTAAAGTTTTTCATCAATGATCTGAGTCTTCTGTCAATGAAGTTGACTTTAAAACTCCTCCATGACTTAAATCCTGTGCTCTCTGGTTTGCAGTTCTGATAGCAAGCTCCCCTGTAGTGTCTGAAGCATGGGACACTAGATTCAGCCAAATAGATGTACTCCTGCCTGTTGCACACCATGTATTTGAAAGTCTGGAAGTCTAAATAGTGTCACTTGTAAAAGAGAAGCATGAACAGAGTCTCTCTTCATTGTAATGCCTCTTTAAAATCTTTTTTAATAGTCTGTGCTTCATTTAATGGCATTCAATATATACTTGATACAATATTTGTCACATGTATCTACACAAAAGACAGAGCGCTCAGGATACGGATGTGTTCCTGTACAGGCAGAAATGTTAGCAATTTCTTTTAGCCTTAAGAAGGGATGGCCAAGGGTATTTCTGATGTCTACCAAGGCTGCAGAGAAGAAAGAGCCAGATTCTTCTCTTTATGTTTCCAGACACAGAAGGAGGGGCAGTGGACCCAGGCTGGGATACAGGAAATTCTGGTTTAGGGTATGGAAAAATTGTTTTGCGTGTCAGTGGTTGGACATGGAAACTGCTTGTTCAGGGTGGTTGTAGAATCTCCATCCTTCGGGATATTTAATAGGCCATGACGTGGCCCTCAGTGACCTGATCTAACAGGACCTGCACTAGCTGGTTAGACTACGTGACCCATAGAGTCTTTCCAAAATCCTTCAGGGATTTTGGAAGTAGCTTCACAGCACTTTGTAAAGCAGGACTTTCTCCTCCAATTCCTATATGCAATAGTTTCCTTGGAATATCTATAAACAGAAGTTGGCTGACAATGGACAGCAAAAATGGACAGCAAAATTCAGAAGTATTTTATTAGCTAGATAGTGGAACTTCATAACTCAGGAGTGTACTACTGTACCATAGCCATGGCAATCCTGGGGTGCTGTCAGTGCTCCTCTGGGGAGCTCAAGAGCCAAGTGCAGCTTGCTGCAGTCCTGCTGGTGGCTTTGGCCTTTGGAGCAGGCCTCATCAGCTGGCAGTGTGGCTCGCTGTGTGCAACCTGCAGGATGAAGTTAAGGCTTTACGTGTATAGTAATGGGTTGTAGACTTTGCACTAAAGAAGTGGGGAAAATAAACTCTGTGCTAGGCAGAATTCACCACAAGATGTCTCATGTCTCACTACATATAAATCACAAAGGTACAGAGCTATCCTCTTACAGCTGGTGAACGCAAGGCAAATGGCATGGTTTGGGTTATTCTGGGGAATATGCTAAGAACACACAGAAATAGACTTAGAAGTGGAATCCAGACACGAAGAGTGTGTTCTTCAAGAGCCAATTAAAAATAGACACAGGGAGACTAACATCACTGAAGGCGAGCACAGCTCTCCCAAAGGAGGAGGAAAGCGAACAGTTAAGACCAAAGCACTGCCCTGGAAGGATGATGACCCGTTACAGAACAGGGCCATCCGCTCTCCTTTGCTACTTCCACCAGCCTTTAGTGAGTAAGCCAAGGGAAATCTTGCAGGCCGAGGCGTCTCTTACAGGCTGTTACCATCCGTAGCACGTTTTGGCATGTGGAAGGAGTACCTTTAAGTAACTGCTGAGCCGTTGGCTTTTGGGGGGCAGAGCAGCCCCTATGCAGGTGGAGCCGTGTCCGCCCTGGCCACCGTGTATTCCCGGGGCTGTGCCCGTGGGCATTTCTAAGTGGAAGGCTTTGGGGGTCACCTGGGTGCTTTCTCCCAGCGCTGAAACCGGCTCTTCTCCTCACCGGGGCTGCTGCTAGGGCCGTGGCCGCCTGCTGCCCAGCCGCCCCTTCTCTCTGCGGCCGTTCAGTGACTCCCTTCAGCAGCCCCCTGCCCCGCAGAGCATCTTTCCGCTTCGGCACCGGCCGAGCCCGAGGTGCGGGGGCGCTGCCGTGGCGCAGAGGGAACGCTCCTCCGGGGCTCCCCGCCGCCTTCCTCCTCCTCCTCCCGGGCCGGGTCCCGGCGGGGCGGAGCGGAGCCGCCCCTCCCGCCGCCGCGCTCCGCCCGCCCGAAGCGGTGCCGGTGGCGGTGGCGGTGCCGGGCCCCCGCGTGCCCCGTCCCCGCCCGCGGTGGGTGCCGCCGGGGAGCGGGGCTGCCGCGGCCGCCGGAGCCCCCCGTCCATGCGAGTGCCCTCTCCGCTCAGCAGCATGCTTTACTTCCAGATGGTGATCATGGCAGGGACCGTGATGCTGGCTTACTACTTCGAGTACACCGACACCTTCGCCGTCAACGTGCAGGGCTTCTTCTGCTACGAGGGCGCCTACCGCAAGCCCTACCCGGGCCCGGAGGACAGCAGCGCCGTGCCCCCGGTGCTCCTCTACTCGCTGACGGCGGGCGTGCCCGTGCTGGTGGTAAGCAGCGCCCCGGCCGCCGGAGGGATGGGGGCAGCGCCGGCGGCCGGGGGGCTCCGGGGAGGGCCGGCGGCCGGGGGAGCTCCGAGCCTCGGCCGCTGCCGCCCCCCGGCGCAGCATTTATTTTCAGCGCCCGTTTATGTAAGGGCCCGGCCGGCTGCTGGCAGCCCTGCCCGGCCGCCGGGGCGCAGCCTCCTTCAACGCGCGCGGCGGCCGCAGGTACGGGGACGAGCCAGGGAAGCCCGGCTGCTGGCAGGGTGATGCTTCACCCAGCGCTAATTAAAAAAAAGAATAATAATCCTCTGACGGTTTGTTTGTTTGTTTATTTTGGAAGTAGTCTGACCTGTGAAAGGAGCAAGGAGCAGTTCTGCTGTATTTAGTCGTTCCCGTATGTCACAGTTACTGATGGGGGCGCAAACTAAACCTGGGTCTCTAGTTTAGTATGATCTTCCGTCGGTCTTGTTTAAGAAGATTTATCTAAAATGAGTCTTACTGGTTTTCTTCGCTTTGGGGAAAAAAGCTACAAGAGAATTGTGGAGTGCACTATTTGCATTGGCAGGTAATGAGAACGTTGGCATCATTTAATAATCCCTGACCACCCTATGGAGCAAAGACCAGGGGGGAGGGAATGAGGTGGGAGTACTGAACCATCAGGGATGGGTTATATACAGACTCAGCAGGTGCACACGGTTACACGTACACAAACTCCTTGTAAAGAGTTTGTTTTAATGAGCTGTTATCGTTACAAATCAAAAAAACAACCCCCTTTACAGTAAGGGGAGGCCTCTTAAGGTAGTGGTTATTAGCTTCACCGATTCATTCCTTTTCAGGAAATTATCTAAAATGAACAGGAAAAAGAACAGAAAAGAGAACAGAAAGCTTCATCAGGCTGATATTGTGGTTAACTGCAGACGCTTCTGTTGTGCATCAATGTCTCAGATGGCATCCACTGTGAAATCTCATGCACAGCCTTAGTGTTTGAGACATCAGGCTGTACTGGGATAATTTATAGCATGTGTTATTTTTTATGGTTTTATTATTATTTTTTTTCCCTGGGGAATGAAGTAATCTTTAGCAAAAGATGTTACATAACCATTTGGTTCAGTTTTCCTTTCTGTTACAATATCTGTCAGTTGACCATTTTATTTATCTATTTTCTTGGTCTTTTGAACCCTCAAATTCTATTGAGATTTTAAAGTGCTTTTTGTTTGCTGGTAGTATTTTTCTGTTGCGTGTGGCATTTGTTGTACTTTTAATTATATTTCTTCTGTTTGGCTTAGGACATTTTATAGAGTATGTCAGATATTCACGATGAGCACACCTTCTTCCTAATGAGCGTCAGCAAAACGGATTGGTAGTTTCCATTCATTTCCTGGGTGTTAGATGATTACGTCAGAGAAATCTCCAAGACATTTTGGCTTGGCAGTCTTGTAATTAGCCTCGGTAAATACCTAATAATGGAATTTAGCGATAGTTTACTGTTCTTCTTCTCCCTGTTCCGCTTCCTCAGGCAAATGAGATGGATCGGTTGGTCAGGGCACAGAAAGTCACATTGCAGGTGACTTTTGCACCTTTTATTTTATTTTATAAAATGTAGACTTTAGCCTTGGGGAAGTCTCCTGACTTCAATAGCACTAAATCTAATCATTATTAAATAAAGAAATAAAAATCAGGCTACAGACAAAATTCTCTTCTGTCTCTCCAAGGGCAATCCTCCCATGCAGGTGTTTCCATGGGATAGCTCTTGCTCGGTCAGGCGGGGTATAAAAAGTAGCTTTCATTGAAAGAAGCAGTGAAGATTTCAGACTTTCAGCAGAAGCAGGTTTCCTCACCAAAGCTACCTGTATGCTTTTAGCGGTAGTGAAGCTCCCTTACCAAGATTACACAGGGGTGAATTAGATTCTGTTCTATTTCATTTCTATCTCACCTATGGGGGTTTGAACATATGTGCTCTGTGTATTTTTTTTCCTAAAATTGAGACATGAAAACAAACACGACAAAGATGTATTTCTGCCTGTAAGGATACAAAGACAAACCTACAGAAAAAAAAATGGATTTATACGAATGAAAATATACTCTTGTTTGCAAAATCACTGTTGTGGAAAATAGTTTATTACATACTGTGACTTGTGGGAGTGTTTTTCCAAATTTTCCTCTTCCATTCCATTCTTTTGACATAGTGCTATGTTAGTCCAAAGCTTCTAACTAGCTGTACCATTTTGTGTAATATTTATTTATTACTTTCTATTAGCTTGGCATGTGGAGTTAATGCTCTTTCGGGTGCTTTGAAACAGAGCATCAGAAAGTCTTTATCTTGATGTTCAGGATAACTAACTTTTTATTGAATTGGGGCTTGTCAAATTGGAGCCAGGATATGCTTCATGGTAACCCAGGTTCCCTTAATATGACTCAATGATGGGCTCCTTTGCATTGAATTTTATTCAGGTTGCTCTACAATGAGAAAAATTGGATTTTCCAAATGCCTGTCCTCTTCCCACATACCTGCTGTTCAAAACCTGAAAAAAAATAAAGTGCCAGTAGCAGGATCCATCTTGGTAAGCATCTCATCAGTAATGGGTGTCTCACTGCTGTGAGGCTGGCACACAGCTGCTCATCCCAACTCCTGTGCCACATCCAAGCTTGCTGATCCAAAACTCCTGTGCCACAACTGAGCTACAGGAGCAGACTTATCCAGCCACGCAGTCAAGTGTCCACACACAGGCCAAAAACATGCACGTGCGGAGACATAGGTAATGAGCTGGGTCATTTGGCAGGGATGTACCTGCAAGCACCCTGGTAATCCTGAAAACTTTCCGGTTAGTCTTCCAAATGGTGCTGCCTGGTAACATGCTCCTGCAGCACTGCTGCCACACTTCATTCTTGAGTCCATCCCCTTGGCCTTCCTTTCTGCCCCCTGTCATCCCAGGGCAGATGCAGCTGGTTGTCACTCATAGACCTGCGGGATCTTGAGCTGGCAAATGGAGTCCTTGCACAGTAGCAGAGGTTGCTTGCTGAATTGCCATGCTTGACTTGCAGGTGCTCTGCTGCAGGGAAGTGAAACTGGAGCTAAAGGAAGGGAGTTCCATGCTCTGCACGTGGGGCTTACAGAACTTGTATATCTTTTTGTCTTTTGCCAAATATTTCAAATATCCCTTGGGTCAGGTAGTAGCTAGAGAGAAGTTAAGTTGTTGAGCTATTCACTTCTAAAGTAATCTATTTATTGTCCACGACTGCTTGAAGTCCCTATAAGTTCATGGGTATAACAGCAATTGTAGAAAGCCTTTAGAGAGATCCAGCAGTCGTTCTGTAGGATGAGAAGAGCTGCTTCTTCTCCCTCTTTCCAGATGGTTTCCAATCTTTTAAGCAGGATACATTACATCATTGGTTTTCAGTCTGTGTTCTGTGATGGATTATCTCTGAATGGTATATGCATCTGTTAAATCTGGAGCTATGAGTTCCATTGGAGAATTTTGAGGGCCTGAATTTTTTTTTTGTTGTTTGTTTGTTTGCTTTTTTTTTTTTTAATTTTTTAGGCTGAAAACAAAAGCAGCTTGTCATGTTACAAAGCACATGCTCCATTCCAATGCTAGGCTATTATTTGTGGAAGGTCTCCTCAGTCCTACAGGCTAAAGCAGTGCCTTGAGTGAGTGGATGTGTTTACATCAGCAGCCCTAGGCAGACTAACAGTAAAATGTTCTGCAAAATGGAGAAGGGGTTGAAACTGCTATCAGAAGAATGTAAAAGCCCTAAGTAGGAGATTCCACGGTGGAAGACAGACTCCCACAGAGGCAGTACTCGCCATGTGCCCAGGTCCTCCCATTTGTCTTTGTGGCTCGGGTTGAAAGAGGAGTGCTGCCTGGGCATTCCTGTGCTTTTACTGGCTGCGGCAGTGATAGCTGGAATTCTCAATACCCTTTTTCTTTTAAGTCAAATGTGAGGGTAATGAGCAATGTGCTCTTGATTTGAGTCTACTCAAATATTCAATAAGAAAGAAGTGGTAGCTGAGAGCTCAGTGCTATTTAAGCCATTTCCCAAAGTGCCACTTTTTGCTCAGTAGGCTGGTTGCTTTTTTAGACTTCTTCTGACAGATGTAGCTTGGGAAATATACGTCAGTATAATCCTTTTGCTTCCAGTTAGAAAAGATTTGTAAAACTGTTTCAAAATCTAGAGAATGACCAGTTCTGCATTACTGCTTTCTGATAGATCTTACTCATTTTTACCTCTCTAAAATACTGTTATCTGTGCTCAAGGATTCTTTCAATGGCTACATACACTAATATGCATCACATACAATGGAAAAAATATTGAAGTAACTAATTGGTGTAAAACTCAATGTATAGGACCTGTGATGTATGCTGACTGGTTTATAAAAGCCAGGAGGAGGTACTGACACATTTTCATTAAGATATGTAAACAGTTTTATTATGCTAATGATGTTTGGTTTTATTTCCAAGTAACAAGCAGATGATTATAGCACTTATTCACAAAATACACACTTTTACGTGCTTAGATGAATTCCTAGCATATTCATATATTCTCTGTAAACCAATTAAAGAGTTATTTGTTTTAGCATAAGCCTCTTAATATCATAATTGAAAAAATATCTGCAATTCAGACAAAGTACTGTATTGTATTTTTTTTAAGTAGACTGGATGAACCTTTTAAATTGGCACATCCCAAGCAAGGAATGAATGTAAAGAAATGAGACGTTCAACCTTCACATTAGCTTTAGTCACTATTTCTTTTTTCCTGACTGAACATTTGAGGAAGGAATTTTGAGGCATGGCAAAAACAGAAGTAAGAAATGTCATGTATTAAATTTACTGTATCCTGATGATTTCAGGAAAAAGAAAAAAACACAAGATAATTCTGTGAATAGTGAGAAAGAGAAGCTTCCTTTTGAAGAATCAGCACAGATTTTATGTCTCTCTTCTTTAGTGTCTTTGCTGATCTCTTGGTAGATCCAGGCCTGAGCAGCTCAAGACTGTAGTTGAAGGATGTGCAAAGACCTGAAGAAGATGTGCTGCTTGTTTCCAGCATGTAGATAGGGCTGATAAGATTGGGCATGTCTCTTTTCCTCTTCCTTTTTGAACCTGCTAGTTCCTATTTTCCTTCTTGCACCTAGGATTCCATGTGCTGTGGCATCAGGGACTGATCTGATTTTGCCAGACTGAGTTTTCAAGATGTTTTTGTCAGAGTAGCCTCTAGCTAAGCTGTAGAGTTCACTTTGAAATTACTTAGTGTTGTACGTGGAAAAGGATGCTGGCTTGGGGTGAAGGGCTGGGACATCAAAACATTCTGTTATCTGTTTGTTATAACGTAAGGAAAAAACACAACATAAAATTCTGAAAAAGAAATATTTCTGGAAGTGTCCTCTGGGAATTTGCTGTGCTGGGAATCTGAATTCCCTTCATACCTGAGAACTTCAAATGCTTTTCATTCCTGACCTCAGGAAAAAAGCGACACCTTCACAAATGTTTTTTCCATCTATTTTAGGCTAAAATTTTCTGCTTCTTGGCTGATACCAAGTTACTTTAGCTTCAGTGGATGCTTTGATACTACTGGAAAAAAAACAACACATGGGAGCAAAAGAAAAGACTTTTCTCCTGTTCTACTTCTTGAAGTAGAAGTGGTTTCTGTGCATCCTGAAGGAGACTAAGCTGTTTTGTCACTTCTGCCAGAAAGAAATCAAGAAAACTTGATAAATAATGCAGGGATACACAGTTGTCTGCAGCTCTGTGTTACAGGGCAAACAAAACTAAGAATATGTAGTGAGGTATTCAAGTGTTCATTTTTATATGCATCTTCTCGAGCAAAGTAAAGGAATTGGCCAGCAAAAGTGTTCAGTGCGTCCAGCACTCTTTCCAGGAGCAGTAAGCTCTTTTTCTAGGTATCTAGCAGCAATATTCCCAATCATGTCTTGGAAATTATAATGATAATGCAACGGAAGATTAGAATTACACATCCAGCCTCAGATGAATTGGGTACACCAACTTCGTCCTCTGAAATCAAATAGAAATGGTTTTACTTGTGTGAGGAACTTGTGTCTTCTGCCTCTTGATATGTAACCTGTGTCGGTAGTCCTGGAATACCTTTGATTAGCGAGCATTTATTTACATGTCCCTTCTCTTGCTGGCACATTTGACAGCTGTGAAGATTTTACGTGAAGAAGTAATTGCCAGAATACTTTGTTTACTCTGTGATCACATTGTTCCTGAAGGGCCTTTTGGTTCTCTGTCTTCATAATTCTCATTCAACCTGTGTGCACAAGTTCAACTTTTTTTCCTTTGGTAGTCTTCTTCCTTCATTTCCACATTATTAGTATTATTGCTGCTTTTATTGTTAATGTGCAAAAGTTGGGGACTTAAGAAAACCACTTTTTTGGAGGGGAGGAAGGCTGGCAGAAGAAGTTGATGCTGAGAGGCTACTTATATCATGTTCTCCCTTTGTGAAGGGATAATTGCATTGCAACTTTACTTAAGAATAAAAAATAAATCACACCGTTAAGGTCTGCACTAGCTTTGTGTACCAGATGTCAGTATTGGCCTTTTGGGGCACATAGCAAGACAAATACGTGGTTTGATAGTCTGATGCTGTTTTTATCCCAGCATATGACAACTAATCCAACAGAGCTGTAACCAGGAGAAACAATACAAGATTCAGAACCTTGGTGTGTTTTTTTTCCACAATCCTTCTTTATCTGTCTGCCTTCCTCTTGTGCTGCGATGGCTTACGTGAACGGTGCCTGCAGAAGTAATGTTTGTACTTCCAGTTGAATTTCTAATTTCTGCCATGCTTACTATGCACACAGCTTACAAACACTAACAATCTCGGGTCCATATGCTTCATCCCTTGATGGACTCTCTGGACGTAAAGTGGCAAGCAGATGTGAACAAGGCGGACAGGGTTCTGTTTGCAACAGCTGAATGCCTGCTTGTCCTATAAATGATGCACTTATGTTTAAGTGAGAAAATGTTAATCCAACTGATCCTGCACCATATGATTAGGGAATTTGTATGCATTGTTTGTAATCTGAAACAGTAGGCTCGAAGTAATAATCAGTTGCTACATCAGGCGGTTCTTGCTCATTGTACATCGTACAGGATTGAAGAGATTGGTGTCCATATGATGCGAAATAAACGACCAGCAAAGTAGAAATGTAAGTAGCTTTAGTTGTGTTTTTCAGCCTTAATCAGTGTGATTTATTTATTTATTTTTTAAACAAAAACCAAAACCTCTACAATGTTCTTGCAGCTTCTCTTGGTTTCATCATGAAAACATTGCTATTTAGCTAAGGTGTTGTACCATGTAGATTATAAGTAAATAGCCTAGCTGAGGTGGATATACCACATCTTCAGTACTCAGAACACATCCTGTGGCATGCTGTTTCAATGAGGAACATCCTTTCTGAATATACTAGTCTTAATACTCATGCATAGTACAACAAACCTGCAGTTGAAGAAGTAGTAGAAAGGCAAAATAGCATTTTCTGTCTCTGATCAGCAGCAGCCTTGCTTTGTTCAGATCACTTCACCTGGCCTGCAGGTGTGAATATAATTATATATAACGTAAAGCACTAAGAAATCTGCGGTAGAAAAATTACAGGATATAATCATGTATTTTAAAAATCTACTTGTAATCTAGTTAATTTTTTAGTACCTCTTTAAAATTAAATCTTGATCCCGGATGCTAGTTCCTGGTTAGGAGGCAACAAAAATCTAAAAAACAAACAAACAATCCCTTGGTTAAACTCTGGTGAAAAATCAGTAAGCTGTGAACTCAACTTCCACTTACCATTCTGGACAACATACGGTGTTACTTGTAATTTTGCATGTATTTTACTAATGTATCATAATTACCCAGTATATTATAACATTATATATCAGTGTTATATATAATAATTATATGGTACTCTAATTATCGTGTTATACATTTATTAATGTACAATTAATTATAAATGCAATATGAATGCTTTCTAAGGGTTTTCATCTCATAGACAGCATTTTTTCCTTCTCTACAAATATTACTTGTTGCCTGTCAGCTATGTAGGGTCAAGGAGTTTGTCTGAAAGCATTCATTGCTAATCTAATTTGAGTATTTTGGGGGGAGAAAAAAATAAAACCAGTAAGAACAGAAGTCAGCCCAACAGTGTCCTGTTGTTTTGATCCTTTTAATTTTATTTTATTTTTTTTCTTCTTCTCTATATAATGTATCATCTTAAACCATTGGTTGTTTCAAGCTGGTATTTTTCATGCTATCTCTAGAGGGATCCGAGTCTTTTTTTTTTTTTTGTCATTCAATCTCTGAATAATATTCTGATAATTTTATCTTGTCACTTTGTATTTTGTTTATTTGTAAACCCAGAACTAAGTACACAAATCAGTACGTGGAACTCCGCTTCGCAGGGATTTCTGTGACCTGTCCATACCAATTTAGGGCTCAGACATGACTGAATTAATTCTGCTTGAAGATTTGTTAATTATGGGTCAGCTGAGCTGCAGTAACCAACCACGTGCCAACCTGCAGCCTGTGGGGAGGATGAGGTGAAGTACTTTAGCTTGATCTGCTTTAATTAAGACCGGCCAACGCGTGCCGCCTGTTTGGGTGTCGCAGGGCAGGCGCGTGCGTTGTCTGTGAGCGGGCTCTGCTGACGAGTGGCTGTGCCTCTGGTCGAACTGCTGCTGGCTGGCGTCTCACCGCCCAGTCAGGCAGTTTTAGCACGCGCCAGTGGTTTGATCGTATTTACGTAGTTTGAGCTTGGTGTTCAGAGCCTCTCCACATCTCATTTTTTGCTTCTCCAGCTCCTACGGTGGGTGTCCGTGGACCCGTCAGGTGTATCTGGGCTCTGCTATGCAGCTGCTCGCAAGGCTGTGGCTGTTGCGTGTTCAACAGGCATGAGTCTGAGCATCTGAGAGGCCCACGGGAGGAGGCAGGAGCTGGGGCTGCATCGTGCCACAGGTATGTGAGGGATGCTGAGGGTGGCCCGGCCGATACGGTCCTCCTTGCCAAGTGCTCGTGCTCGGCCAATGTCAGCATTTCAGTTACTCACAGGGACTCTTTCCAGAACATTTAGCAAAGGCAGAGGAGGTCTGTAGGCAAACTGACCTTGGGGTATGTCAGCAGTCTGTGGACATTTGCAGATGGCAGAATGAATGTCCGAAGCTGGGCTGTGAGCTGTGCCAGGCTTTGACTTGTTAGAAGGATCTGGCCACCCAAGCATGATGTAGATTCAGACTTTACTGCCTTCCTGTCAAGTGGCAATTGTCAAGCGAGGCTTCTCTGTAAAGCGCTTCAAGATTTATGCATGGAAAGAATTATACAAGAGCTAGGTATGTGCGAATTGTTAAATACCTTGGTATTCAGTGCTACCTAGAATAGTAGGGCTTTCCTGAGATGGAATAATATATGTGAATGAGCATGGTGCTGATAGTCTTTTTATGGAGCTGTTTCAAGAGGCAGTATTGCAGTTTTACTCAGTATTTCTTTTGTTTACGAATTCAATGGTGATGGCTGTGTGATTTCTACAGTGGAAGAAATCAGAAGAGTCTATTTTTGGATATATATATATATTTTTAAGTATGTGAGTGTGCATGCACAACATGCAGTCAGAAAATGGTCAGATTTGGGTGGATGATTTATGTCCATAATTTGATTTACATTTTTACCCTTGAATGCCAATAGGAAAAAAAAAAAAAAATTGAAAGAATTCCTTCACCACAGCAGAATAACTAAGAAGGTTGTTCTGTAACTGAACAGGTGATAGCACCTTTCAACACCGTGTACTTTGAACTTTTGTTTCTAGTGAAACCTTAAATTTCTCAAATAATGAGAGATCACATCCAACACTGATTAAAAACACAATATATGTAAATACATCTACATAACAACTATGTATTTTATCAAATACTCCTTTACTGTCTTTACAGAGAAGACAAATGCCAGCTCTTACAAAGCCTGCCTTGAAGAAAGTAGTGTCAAAACTTCACAAGATCTAAAATAGTTAAATAGATTCATTCATCCTTAAAACACTTCTCTCACCACTTGAGCTTTTTTTGGAGATATCTGATAAAGCCAGCACCATGTTTAGTATTATTTTACAGTTCTATGCAAAGGAGTTGATCCTTGTTAAGGTAAAGCAATATGCACTATTTTATGAGTGGAAGGAAATACAGGCACATATTGACGAAGAGTAGCTGTTTTTTTTTTCCTTTTTTTTTTTTTTTTTGGCTTATAGGCTGCAGTTAGATTTCAGAATACCATTGCATGCCTAAAAGAGCTGTTTTTATACTCCGCTGTCTTCACAGCAAAGTATACAATCTCCCCTCTGTCTTGTAGGCATTTCCTGTACTAGGAATTTTTTGCTAAAATTTCCCACTCTTGCTGCTCCTGTTTCAGCTCATTGGCTGCTGTACTAATGAGGGCACTTGGGACTTCCTCCTAATTCAAGCATTGCATTGTGTGAACTCCTAAACAGGGTCAGACAACATAGTGTTGCCAGCTGCACATCTGCAGCCATCTGGATTTGTGGCAAAAGCACTAAAATAGACATTGTGTAGCAGAGGTGAAAGAGTGATGAGAGTGGTGCAAATCATATTTGCACAAAACTGCAAAGTAAATGCCCCATATTTGATCTGCAGTATATGCAGAATCATTATTGAGATGTTGCTTTTACATTAATATGTATCACATAAAGACAAATGGGATATGCTCTGTGAAGAAGCTTGCTGCCTCATTCCCTACAATTGCACTGTTACACGAAGAGATAAATAATCATTAAAGCCTCTGATACTCATAAACAATTCTCTGCTCCCACTTCTAGGTCTTCATTAAGATTCTGTTTCTAATAAACATTGCTTGAATATATCAATTTTTTACAATTACAGTCTTAAGGAGAAAGAATTGCACACTGTCAAATTACAGCTTTCAAGACTGAAGACAGAGAGCCAGGTGAATGGTCAGGCTTGTCTTCTGTCTGCGCTCATTAGTTGTTTGGGGGTGCCGAGATGAAGGATTTCTCTTTTCCTTTATGATCCTTTCTCACTCATCAGCACCTCCAGTGTCCTTTCCTGTGTGTCTCTTGAAGTCAGTTCAGGGCTGGAACTGTTCCGTTCATTTGGGCTGCATGTCGCCGAATGGCCAATACGAGGCGTGGTCCCTGGTTTTCTTTGAAAGCTTTTGTTTCTTCATTTGCCTGTTGGCTCTCATGGGCACTAGAAATATGGGTTAGCTTACGAGGTAGTTTTACTGCTGTTTTTATGCTGAATGTAAGTATTTTGTACAAGTGATGTGAGAGCTCAGAATGAAGTCACAGTTCTAGAAAAATGCTTTGCATGCAATGGCTTTTAAAGTGTTTTAAACTCATTTTTTAACGCCACCTGGATCCTTTGCCATAATTGCAGCATGAAGACTATAAAGAATTATTTAATAAGAGTGACCTTAAGGTAATACACTCACGAGTGAGCATTATGGTTTTGGATTTTACTTTCTAATTTGCATGACTTGTTAAAACCCTTTCCCAAACAGGTAGCACTGCTCCCTTCTAAAATTGGTAGGGCTTCCTGGTTTTATTTTAGTGTCTTGTTGGGATGAGTTTCATAACTGAAATTGATCTTCCCATTTTGTCTGCAGTATTTATTTTTTTTTTCTACAGTGCCATTGATTTTCATAACTAATCCAGACCCTGTTAAATTTAGTAGGGATGTTACCTTCAATTCTTAACTAGAAAAAGGTAATGACCTTAATGTGTTCGTTTGGCTTAAAATAATTGTAGAGGAAGATAAGCTTATACAGAGGTAATTATAACTTGAGTGGAGTTAGTTACATGCTTTCAAAGAAAGCTATGTTATTGCAAAACTAGTTTTTAATAAAAAATGTATAAAATTGTTTTATTGAATTATTTACATAAATTTATCATTATAGATCATTATAGATCAAATAGCAATAGACAGTAATAAACCAAAGTCAAGAACAATTACAGGTATAGGTTTTGCATATGTATATTTTGCCACAGTAAGCCAAAACACATTTTTTTTGTGGAGTCTCACAGGTATTAATCCTATGCACAGCCTGTTTTTTCCACAGTTACATTAAAACACCAAGGTGCTTATACAGATAGGGTACTTGGCCCTTTGCTTTCAGTTGCATGGTGAATATGGCATTCCAGTGGAAGTAGACTTCCCTGAACTGATCTCAGGAATAATGTCTGCATAATGTAGCTTGCCTTGAGTAGAAGTGAGGTAGAAGCAAGACAGTATGAAAAGCAGGCAATGCAGATAGCGTCCCTCCTCCAAGCCTCTGAGAACAGTTGGCTCCAGTCATACCCTGACTGTAAAACCACTAGTCTGTGACCTGAATCTTTAAGAGATGCCTTTTACATGATTAGTTTTTATTGAAACAGGGATGAAAGACCATTTATTCTGAATTTTACAATCAAATGTTGATCTTGAATATGAAAATTGAGCTGTGTAGATTACCTAGAGTTTGAAGGGCATGAAGTTACATAGCTGTTGGAAGCGATTGTTGTATGGCTAACATAACCGCTGGTATTGTGCTCATCAAGGAATAATGCTTTCAACGTGTAAAGAAGGGTTAAGAAATAAATCTCTCCCAACAGACAGAAAAAAAAAAATATTGCTTTCTTGGATAGCCAAGAAAATACAAAGGGGTTTTCCAAGGCCAGGCCATAAGGAGACACAGTCTTCTTCATGTTTAGCACTTGAAGTCAAATGGAAGACCTAATTGATATGACTGGGTGCAGGGTTGAAAATCACGTTGCAGTGATGCTGTATGGAATTCATCTTCTAATAACGAAGAGAAATGATAGGGTTTTGAACATGCTTCTTTTTCCTCTGCAAATGGTATGGTATTTCAAAGGTTGAAGCTGAACACCTGGAAAAAAGGTGCTGAAAATTTTGTTGTAAAGTTGCTTTTCAAATTCCTTAATGACAATTACATTAACAGCAACTTTTTTCTGAGTATCACTGATAGATCCAGAGGGTAAAATTAATTGCTCTTTGATCAGATTAAAACCCATCTTCGTAACTAGGTCTGTTTGTTGAGAGAAGTATAGACCTTGGAAACTTTGGATAATGGCATCTTCATTTTTTTTTGGCAGAAAGAAAATGAGAAGTATTTAACACTTACATGAATTTCTCATTTAGATAAATTATCTGGTGTATTTCAGCCTGAAATAATTTTACTTTTTGGAATATGAATTGATTTTTTATGTGCTTTTAAAAGGTAGATTTGAACTGATTCTTCTCTATCCCCATCACTGTTTTCAGATCAAAATAACTAATTTTTCTTAGATGATGGGAATTTTCTCTAAATTAACATTTCTTGCTTTTGGATATTATTTTTTAAGATTAGAAAAGCTTTGTTACATGGGAAAAAACAATTCTCACCTAAGCCTTTTACCTACTACCACTTGGAGGGTGTTCATCAAGAAAACTTCTCCGTAATGTGGAACTGTGCCAGCAGTTGGATAGTTGGGAGCCAAGTTCCAGACAGTTCTTTGGCCCCCAAACAGCCATGTTAGCATTCCTTAGCTTGCTTTCCTTATGTCCTGGCCATTTCTAATCCCCTGAAGAACTCCAGTACAGAGCAGCCAGGCACCATTCATGTCTCAGTGGTACAAAACATTCAGGAGACATGAGGAGGGATGCGGGGCCGGTGCTCCCCCCCTGGAGCCGCTTGCTCACCCCTCTGCAGAGCATCAGATACTGGACAAGCTGTCGCGCCATGGCTTGCCCTCTGCAGTGGTGGCACAAGGCCGTTTTAACTGCACTCAGAGTAGCAGGGGCCCGGCGACTGCCTCTCAAAATGATCTTTTACATAAGCAAACTTTGCTCAGGCGTTGTGTGTAGACTTCCAGCACTGGTTGGTGATGGTGCTGCCATGCAGACGCTGCCTGTCAGATGACGCAGGCAAACTCTAGAGAAGAGATTTACACACATGATCAACTGCTCAGTTAGGAGAAAAAAAAAAAAAGGAAGGGAGGGTGAAGCCTTTATAGACACTGTACTTAAGCATTTCATTTTTATTGTGATATGATAATAAAATGAATAAGGAGCGACACTGAGAAGTGAGTGACAAAGCTGGCAAGGTCTCTGTGGTTACGTGCCCCCAGGGTTACCTTGAAGCTTGCCAGTTATAACTGCTTGGTTAATATCTGCCTCTCTCTTTCATACAGCATTAACGTCATTATGAAATGAGCAACTTATACCGTTGTTACATGCTGACTGCATGCAATGTGTCACAGAGCAGTAAAGGATACCTAGCCCTATCAGAATTAACATTGCTGTTTCATGGCATATAGCCATACTGCAAACAAATCATTAAATAACATTTCACAATTAAACACATAACCTTATACTGATATTTTTCTTTTGTAAATGGCCATGAATACCAGGAACTGTATTAAAAGTTTGATTCTTTTTTAAAGAAGAGTACCTTGCTTAAAAGCAAAATTTACTAGAAGAAGACTTACCGCCCTCCCTTCTTTTCTTGAGAAAAGCAATTTCTTTCCTATACTTTTCCCTGTATCTTCAGAAGTTGCTATGCAGTATGGTGCTCTATCTGTAAACTGAATGCAAGAGGGATATTTTCTATTTAATCAATAGCAGACAGATTTATCTAAGATTTATTTTTTCATTTTCTTCAAAACTCCTGGTCATTTTTTACTATAGAAAATGTGCTCCTGTGGAAATCAACCCAGGCATTTGCTGTCAGTTTAAGCAAGCAAGAAGCAACGAGAACAAGAAAAACACAAAGAAAATGGCCTCAAGGGAAAGCTCTGCATAATGAACTTGAATTTGCTACTGCTGGAAATACCGTTTCTGCTTTTCCTGCCCGGGCTGTTACCTCACACAGCAATTTTAGCTTAAAGCAGGGAGTGGAGCTTATCTACAGCATCACTGAGAACCAAGGTTTATGCTGCTGAATTTTCCAAACTCTAGAGACCACTATGCTCCATGGCATGTTGATGGCATTTTTGAAGGGAAAATAGGCCAGGCATAGCCATGGGCTTGCTCAATGGTAAGAAGAAAAGATAATGAACAGGAACAACAAAGCCTATGGAAGCCACATTTTAAAAAGAAATCTACCCCACATCTTTCAAGCGGGGAAACTCGTAAGTGAAATTAATGGGGAGGCCATTGAACTTAAATGATAACGGTTTGCTTGGAGATGCAGAGATAATTGCCAAGATTTTAGTTCAGATTCCCAGCTTCCCTTCTGCCTGTGAAAGTAGTACGAGGAAGTTCATTTTAGATTAAAAGGCAGAGCTGTAGGCTGAATGAGATCTCCCTTACCATGTTATGTCTTGCATATGGTCTCACAGAAGCCTTGGTTAGGGTTTGAATCTCGCCTAAAGGAGAGAAATACAATGAATGAAAAGGAGACATGGGAAGAGAAATTACAGTGCACAGCATTGTCAACAGTTCTTCTCAACTCGAAAGCTTCAGAGCACAGATGAATATTTAGTAGTCTTTTTAATGCAATAACTGCTTTTCAGTGTTACTCATCCATCTGAGCAGTTGCTGTAGCTACAGCGTTACCCAGAAAATTGGCAGAAAGGGAACCGTGTATTCTACCACGTTCCCTGGCCCATATGAAATATTTCATGAATGTTTGTATATCCAAAAGCAGATGTTAGCAGGAAAGGCCTATGAACACGTACACACAAATCCATTTCCTAAACCCAAATGCAGATGGTCATTATTATCGACCTTAGGTTTCAGAACTTTCTGGTTTAAATACATGAATGTACCCTCAGATGTCTTGTCACCAAATGCATATTTAATCCTAACTTGAATCCTGGAGTTTTACTGAAAGTTGTGTCATATATGAAAGGGCAGTCCATAAAATAAACCTCATTAGTGGTTTAGTACTCTAGAAGTGCTGATTTAAGGTCATTAATTTGTATAGGTGCTGACTGTTAAAAATCTTCTATGACTCTAGGGAAAGCTTTTTTAATGGAGTCAGTTTACTGGAAAATCAACAAGGTCAGAGCTGCTCTAGTTCTAATATTTGGAATGAGTCAGGTTTGACATTTCAAGTTGAGAAAACTCTGAATGTAGAACCAAGTTAAGAATATACTGGAGGGATGTTTTGGGGAAGGACAAATTAGATTTTTAAACTGACATGCAGTGCTAAAACTAGGAACAGTTTGCCTGGATTCAGAAAAATGACTAATACAGAAAAAAATCTGAACTTATTTGGGAGGAAGAAATCAGGGAATGTGTGCAAAACCTTTAAACATCCTGTGCAGTAAACAAGGATAGGGACAGGTATTTTGTATCTAGAACTAAATATATTGCTAGTACAAAGCCACCACAGGAAAAAAAATCAGCTAGTAAGTTAATCAGGAGCTAAGAGGTGAAAGAAGAAGTAATATTAATTTTAGATCTCAGATCTCACTCCTCCTAAGCTGAGTTCCTGTCTGTTGAAAGGGTTGTCATATCGCAGAAAGAGTATGATTGCCATGGAGATGATTAGAACTTTTCCTATGATTTAGATTTTGCTGTTAAGTCTATGGTTAGTTCTTCTTATCTTTTCTTTTTATGGAAGCATGGAAAATCTGAATGCTAGTTACAAAGCGTGTATTAATACTAAATGCAGGTGATTTTTTTATCTCAGGTCATTTTTTTATCTGAGGTCATTTTTTTATGTTCTTTCTATCGCACTTCATACTGTGAAGCAAGACTAAAGGTATTCTTGGCAGTATTGCAGGGAAGCTGTAGTAGAAGAGGGAGCTGATTGCTGTAGTTAGAGCTTAGGCCAGTGCCCATAGGGTAGTACTTCTTGTCTTGCTGGTTTTCGTAACAGCTATGTACATTGCATTTTTATCTAAGGACTGGGAAAACTATATATATATGTTCTTTAGAAAGCCTGTACTTTGTACTGTTACTGTTCAGGTTAAAATTGGTCTTTGTACTTCAGTGCTGTAGCGCTATGTCAAAAGCTTTTCTCAGCCTTTGGGAAGAATGTTCTTTGCTTTTAACAACTGCTAAAATATCTGTGAGCTAAGGATTTTAATATATGTTACTCTTCATAAAAACTGTAGTGATCTACAATAGTATGCGCCTGTCAGACAGAAGAAGGTAAAAGATACCTCCAATATCCCCACTTTTTATTTCACTGCAAATTACATTTCTGTACCTGAATTTTCATAGCTCCGTCCAAAAGGTTGTTGACAGAGCTTTCAGATTCTCCATAGCATTCCTCACTGTCAGTTTTGGAGTATTCCAGAAACTCTTTGCCCTGAGACTCATTGAAGAAATGCACAATGTATTCTCTTGTCCTAAATGACATTCATTGACTCGTTGCAGCTCACATACGAAGTGCGAAGGGCAGTACTGGTCCCTGTGATAGAGAAGACAGAGAAATTATTTCCTCCTGGAATATGCCAGGCATACAAACCACAGTAAAGGGCAAGAGGGAGATGGCTGTTCCTTTCCTCTACCCTCTAGAGCTGACTGTTGCCAGTGGTGCCAGAGAGGTAAAGGGTTGCACTGGATCTCCTGGGACTGACCGTGACTGGAGATTTTCCTTTCATTCTGAAGCATCAATAGGCTGATTACTGAGATGAGCTGTGCTTGTGGAGAAAGCTGGAGGAAGGTAGAACAGCTTATCTGAGCTGCCAGGACAGAAAAACACAGAAATACATTTACTGCCAAATTCCGGAAGGATTCTATCAAAGTAAAGCCACAGAAGCATAGAAATGAGCGCCTGTTGTGCTCAGTGGTAAATCCCACCCAGATTGCTCCTGCGGGTAGTGCGCTAGGCCTGCTATAGCAACTATTTTGTCACTGCTGAATTCTGCCTTGTTCTGACCCTTGCACCTGTAAGAGCATTTCAGTTCAGCTCAGAACTTGAATACTGATCCCTGCTATTCTGGGAGCGCTGGTTTTCCTTCATCCATGTCACCATCAAAGGTGGGAAATGTAATAAGAGGAAATTGTTGCTAGCAGCAAGGAACCAGATACTACTGATGAAGACAAGTTGTTGGAATTGACCATCTCTTTTTGTATAACTGAATGAGCAGTGATTCCATTTGCTGACCCCAGCGTCCCTGCAAACCAGAAGGAAAAACCGTTGGTGATGATCAGCAGATTTGGAGACTGCTCAAAGCAGGAGAGTTGACCGTGCTGGCTTCCCTTTTTCTGGATTCTGCTTTTTCCTAGAGTTTGGAAATCTGCAATAATTTCACTAAAATTTATTGGGTTTGGTGGAAAAAAAAGGAAATCAGTTAACTGAGAATGTTCAGATTGCCTAGTCCCTGATGTTTCAAGAGAGTTGCTGTGACTCAACATAAAAATCTTAGTGTTTCAATTCTCACCTTTATGAATCATATTAGAATTATTTTTTGGTTTGGTTTTGTTTTTCTCATGAGAGCTGTAGGAGTCATTGGGCTGAATTCTCATTATTGTCAGAGTTTTGATGAACTTGGATTCAAGATTAAGTTACATTCCATAAGTGTACTGATCATTTATAAATTGTAGGTGAAAGAACTGTACTTCTGTATGCAGAAAATTTTCTTGCATCAAAGTAGAGAGTGTATACTTGTTAGTTCAAGTGCTCACATTTCTGTTTCATCTAAAAAGGCCACAAGGATCGAAAGCCAGAGTAAAGTAACAGAAGATGGCTTTTTCTCTGACACACTGAATTTTGCTTGTTAAATGCCACCACAAAACTATTTTTATTTGTGCCACATTATTTATGAGAAGCACTTTTCTCCTTTGCGTGTCACAATTTAGCCAAAAGTCATCTGTGTATATTCAAGAATAACTAAATAAGGTCATTAATTGCATTCTTCTGGTTGGCAACAAACTGTGTGTATGAGCCATTTCCCACAGTTTTCTTTAAACTGTGTGTTTATATATATATATATATATATATATATATATATATAAACAGTGCTGTCTGTAGAACTGTTCATATCTATAGTGATATATGAAAAAGTTTATAATTTTCTCTTGGGTCAACGGTTTAGAAAACCTAGGCAATTAATCCGATTTGACAACGTTATTTCTTGTACTTGTGTAGCATTAATGCTTTAATTTGCTGGTCTTCGTTCCTGTTTAGCAGTGTGATGTACCTTTCAGTAAACTTTAATGCTGTTCACACAGAAGAGAGAAAGCACCTTTTCTTTAAGTCCCACAGTGAACCAAAGTTAGAATACAGTGGCCATCTCTATGCTTTTTGATCATACCTGTTCTGCCTGCAGTAAAGCTTCAATATAAAGCTTAGTCATAAGGCTTGATACACGCTTACAGTTTGTCCTTGGCTATTAAGGCTGAATACCGTCATTGTCATAAGTAAATTAGGAGTCATGTTTCCCTGTACAGGTAAATACGTGTCTTAGAGGGGATATTTTAAATTCACAATCTATATTTTTCTTATTTGTGAGCGTGTGAAAATTTTTAACCGGTTGTATTGTTCATGAGCTATAGACAAGAGAACTTGGTGTAATGAATACAGAGCAGGCCATGCTTAATGTTAAAATATCCGTGGTGACACTTCGTGCGAGCTTAAGAAACAAAGCTAAAGCCAGACCAGATAAACTTAGGTGGGAAAACACGGAGCAAACCCTGTTAAGTAACTGGCAAACCGATTCTCTGTTGTGAACTGGAGCTCCGTTGTGAATTTTTCTCTGCGGTCCAAAATCTGGAGCCCACCCATGTGAAGTGCTGAATGTTAGTGAAAGCCGTGTCGGAACAGAAAGCGTTCAGCATCTTTGGATGGGCTCTTACTTTGGTCCCCAGACTATGCGTTATGCAGCTTGTTTTTCTTGAACTAATAGTTATTCTTTTTTCCCTCTTCCTGAAAACTAGGTTATGTTTTGTTGATTCCAAGTCCTGGTTATAGAAGTTCATTCTCTCTTAGTGCAAATAAAGTATAGCGAGCCATATGGCCTATTTTCCTCCTAAGAAGATTAGCTTGCAGAACTTGGATCACTTATGTTGCGTTTTGTGCTGCTTTGGTTTTGTTTCCTTAAGATGAGATTGCCATCTCTGTAATGCCAGTATATTGTATTTGCTGTAATCTGATGTACCATTTTTCTCCCCTTTTTCTCCTCCCCCTAAGATTATCGTTGGAGAAACTGCAGTGTTTTGCCTACAGTTAGCTACAAAGGATTTTGAAAACCAAGAGAAAACAATATTAACTGGAGACTGTTGTTATATAAATCCACTGGTGCGCAGAACCATCAGATTCCTTGGTATGAGCAAAATTAATGTTTCCATTTTCTGAATGATGAGGGTGATCAAATATGTCTTAAATTTGACGTGGGGAAAATATTCAGATAAACAGTATTTCATGTGTAGTCTTAACTTGGGTGCAATGGCTTCTTTCCTTTTGGAGAGTCTTGGAATTCTGGATTAAAAAACAGTTGCAGAAACAGCAGGAAGAACAGAAAAAGATGGGACCATAAGAGGCAAAAGACAACTGGTGAGCCCTGACTAGGGTGAGATGGAGAAGGGAAATATCCTTATGCCATATCTATGGGCTGTAGTTTCCTTCTGGTTACACACACATACAGCAGCCAAAGTTGAGGACGTTGGGATATAAATGTAAGTCTGAAAGCAAGCCCCATTTAGGTACTTTCCCAGCCTGGAGCATATATTATAATTGATGACAGAGGACTGAATGAAATCCTTGGTCCGCTGAAGTCAGCTAGAACAACAAAACAAACAAAAAACCCAACCCTCTCCCAGCTTCAGTAAATATGCCATGCTTTCTACTTATTTCATTGGAATTGTGTTTTGGGGAGGGAAGTACCACCACACAGAATGTCTGTTGAATATTCCCAGATGCTGCTTTTTCATGCATGCAGGGATGTCATAGCAGGGCTCGGTCTGGCAGTTGTTTGCTTCTCCCCCCTGGCTGTATGGAAGAGAAGCAGCTGGAGCACGAAGCCCTGGGGCAGCCGATCCCCTGGGTGCCCCCGCCGCCGGGGGAGGACGGGGCCGTACAGCTGGGTCTGTCTGCGCAGCGTTGGTGCGGCAGCCGTGCCCGCCTTCTGCGAGCACGATGGCTCAGTGGCACACAGGAGTGCTGGAAGTCACCGAGGGCGAGACCGCCTTGCGTAGATCCACAAGGGGAACGGGAGCGAGGCGGAGGAGCTCCTCCTGCTCCCGCTGCTCTGCGCAGGGGCCGTGCAGTCAGCGTCAGCGCTTCCTTCCCACCTGGTGGGCCCTCCTCACTCGCAGAAGCCAAAAACAAGCTGGTGGGAGGGCAGGGATGAACAGCAGCCTTTGCACTGTTCTGCCAGGCAAGGCATCGCTACCCGTTATGCTCCCAGAAAGCAATGTGGCCACCTATTCCGGGGCAGTGCACACCCCCAAGGCTTGCTGCAAGGGCCCTCCCGTGCAGTGCAGGGGCACAATCCTTTGCTCACTAGTGTCTAGCTGCCCCCGGTGAATTAATGTTAGTGTGACCTTGCTGACCAGCCAGAATCCCAGAGACCATGCTTGGTATTCCAGTTTTGGAGAGGAAATAACCCTGACCTTTAAAAATGCACATGCTTCTGTGGCATCGTGTCTGCTGTGGTGTGCATCCATTAACGTCCTCATCCTCACGGCGCCCCAGGGAGCTGGGAACTGCCAGAACTCACGCTATATTCACAGGGAGTTGAAGCAGGGGAAGGGCAACTTGATTTGCCTATGGAAATACAGGAAATCTGTAGCTCAGGTGGAATTTGAACACACATCTGCTGGCTTAGTCTCCCAGTCAGAGTGCTGTGTTTGCATTTCTTTCCAGAGCTTGCTTTCTGCTTCCAAAAGGGTAGAAAGAAACCTCAGAATAGGAGAAATCTGTTTTCTTTTAAATGATCAGATACATGCATTCCTTTCTAATGAACAAGAAGTACGTATGCTTAACGCTTTGCTGATATGTCTGATTAGAAATAGGCTTTAGCATAAGAAGCTCCTCAAATATATACATATTTAGCTCATTGTGTTGATATTATGATTAGTATGCCATGCATAGAATTGTACCCAGTAGCAGGCAGATGAAGACAACTCGTGCATGAGAGTATTAAATTATTCAGTACTTCATCTTCCTTACAGCTGAGAGAGAAAAGAAAAAGTCCAGTATGTGTTACATTTTTTTCAAGTTACCTCACCACTTAGAGCCTGACTTCTCTGGTTCTGAAGCAGATTTTTGGGGTGAAGAATTTGCCTTTGTCACTTCTGTTTAGTGAACATAGGCAAAGGCTAGATGCCAGCATAGCTAGCTATGCCAAACACGTGGCTAGGGGGCTCAGGAAAGCAGGCTGGTTGTACGAGAGGCAAGCATGCTCCCCGGAAGGATGGAGAGAGATTGGGTGTGTGGGTACGTCTCATCATCGTTTCTGTGGCTGTGTAGGAAATTATAATCTCCAACATCATCCAGGACCTTTAGGGTACAGCCTTGTCTCTGTATACTTGGGAGTTGTTCATGTTCTTAAATGGAAGGAGCTGATTTGTTACTGCAATAAATATTATAATATGTTGTCCTGGAGTGAAATTGTCAAGATATTTAACTCTTTGTTTCCCTCTTTAGGAATTTACGCATTTGGACTGTTTGCTACGGACATCTTTGTAAATGCTGGACAAGTAGTAACAGGGAATCTCGCACCACATTTTCTTGCACTTTGTAAACCCAACTATACAGCACTTGGATGTAAACAGTATACACAGTTCATCAGTAGTGCACATGCCTGTACGGGAAACCCAGACCTTATCATGAAAGCCAGAAAGACATTCCCATCCAAAGAAGCAGCACTAAGCGTATATGCAGCTATGTATCTGGCTGTAAGTATATTGTGCTATTTAACGTCACTATAATTTTGAGAGTACATGTCTCAAACTGTTGGTGGGGGGAGGAATGGAGGGAAAATAAGATAACTATTGACTTTTGGTTTTCTGTATGTAAACCTTCTGTGTGTTACTGTGAAGCCTTTGAGAATTTGATTCATTGACTTCATTCTGACAGTTACAGATGTAGTGGTCCTCTGAGCCTTGAAAGCTAAGAATGTGTCTAGGGCAATGCAGAGGGAGGATAAATTGTTCAGAACGGTTTTTGGTGTAGGATAACCAGGTTCTTGGTTTACTTTTTCCCTGTTTCCAGAGAATGTGGGAAAAGGCTGTGTTGGGTGGTAAAGAAAACAAGTAGGGATTATCTGTGACTGGTAGTAGTCCCTTTCTGTGTTTATCTGAGTACAGATTAGTAGAATTGCACATGGCTTTGGTGGGGTAAAGCTGAAGAGTGGGTACGTGTACGTGTCTGATCTCACAAGCTTCCCGGATCTGTGCGCATCCATAGGTACCAGAATTGATGTTTACAGGTAGCTCAGTGCTCGGGCTCTTACACTGCATTTAAGTAGGCTACAAGACAGTCCATCCTTTCTTCCCTCTCTCCTCTCTGACACAGGGAGTGATGAGCAGGGCTGGGACAAACTGCTGTTTACTGACTGGTATCAGAGGTGGTGCTGAGGCTATTCAGAAGTGCTGGGAGGCCGGTGAGAGGGCAGTAGCCGTGAGTCTTGCTCAGATAACTCAGTGCAACGCTCCCTGGCTTAGTCTGGAGCGCACGTTGTTCCTTTCACAAGCAGAAGAGCATTTTCTTAGTTGACTGTCCCTGTGGAAATCTTCCACCTGATCTGGGCTTGCAATTGCATTCCTTTATAGCCCACTGGAAGGACCCAAGGCTTCCCTCGCGGTGTCAGCGGGGAGCAGGGCAGGCGTGTGCCTGGCTGGCCATGGCAGCAGTCGTCCCTTCTGTGCCTGACGTACTTCAGCAGTGGTCTGTGTGGGGGTGCACGTACCTATATGTCTGCATATGTGTATATATACACCCACACTTGTGTGAGTGTGTATTACTTTTGAGTGTGTATCACTTCTGAGCATATATATTTAATAAACTGCCTTAATTCTTGGTGGGTCTGGAAGCTGATACTCAAAACACGGCAAAGATCTCAAACCCATCCACAGGCAGCGTGCCAACGCCGTGCTTCTGGGTATGGTTTTAGAGACAGTTGCTTAAAATCTGCAGCCCTAAGAGCAACGTTTATCTGAAGTTCCTTGTGGGCAATGCCACCTAGAGATGTGGATTATCAGTTAGTACTGACGTGTTATCTGCAAATAAGAGATGAGCAATTAAATTTTATTCTAACTTGAGGCAAGAGTAAGACTCCCAATAGTAATGTCTTTATTTGGGGAGATATCTGAGGCTTTGCTTCACTGAAACATACCTCTAAATTTGGTGCAAGCTATTTTAGAAAATATTCAGCTTTCTACATTTTAATTGCTCCTATTTTTCTCATCCGTCTGTAAAGTTGGATTTCCACTGTTGCCATGAGTCACAGTAACTAAAGGAAACCAACTGTTCAGCTGCTGCAGAGCAGAAAAGAAAATAGTATTAAGACTTTATATATACATATATAAAGTAGGGATTAATAAGGCCTAATACCTAGCATCATGGCTTTTGATATGAGCTACAGTACTTTAAGCAAATTTTATGGTGTCTCTGGTCAATGTATGATTAACAACATCAAAAGTGGAAAACAATGTGATCTATTTAATGACTTCATAATCTTTCCGTAACTGTGGAAATGGATATATCCCATGTCACTAGTTTATCACTGTGATACGTGACAGTGTCATCACTTCACTAAAGCACTGTGAACTGCTGACAGGATTTGTGAGCTCCTATAGGCTGCCTGAAGAAATTAATTACTGTGATGTACCAGCTGAGTGCTAGCCTAAAAGTTTAGGTCCTTGCTGCAATGTTGTCAGTCTTTTAAAAAATAATAATAATAAAAATCTAGTTGTGTTTTTTGCAGCTAAAAATACTGTTTGTTTCACACCAGGGAAAGAAATGCAATGTTCTAATATCTGAGGTCACGTCCTTACACTGTCATGATGTTTATTGGGAAAGTTGGCCCTGAATAACAACTTTCTCATCGTTATTCACTGGAGAAGAATATTTGAACAGTAGCCTAGTCTTTGTATGAGCTGTGGTACAGAAGTTATTGAGAGCACGGACATAAAGACCTCCATATACTACTCAGTCAGTAGCACGAGCATATCCTTTCTGATACAAAATGTGCTTTCTTTTTGGTTAACAGAAATATTTGGGGGGAGAGGGAGGGATTGTTTTAGAATCCTCCCTGGACATTTCAGCCAGCTGTGTGCAAAATGAAACCAGCTCAAAGACATATGCAGGCAACAAGCTGCTCCAGCGTCCTTGCTTTCTGAGGTGGTGACGTTAACAGCCAGACTGATCAGTCATATTTCACTGCTCAGCCCATTTGAAAACAAAACCTATGCTTTATCTAATAATTCCCTGGTCTTGTTCCATGTAAGTGCAGCCATGTCCTTATCACCTAGCATCTGTGCATATTGTCTTGTTAACAATAGCTTTTTTTCAGCTAAGTTCTTGAGTTTTCCTTTCCCCCCCTCCCGTCTTTTGTGAGTGGGTGGCTGCTATGGTAACTTTGAATTCCCCTCCTGCTGAAAGTACGGGCTTTTGCAAATGATTGTACTGCTAATATTTAGGCCTCTCTGTAGTGTTTGTCTCCATTGCTTTCTCTCAGGATGTATCGCGGCTCAGCAGCTGAAACGTAGAATGGCAGCACTATGATTAGATGTTTCCTCTACCCTGCTCCAATTGTGAATTCTTTCAAGGATCCATTACTTACCTTCTTCAGAGTTTTAGGTTTATTTATCCCTAGTGTACCAAAATCTTCATAATAAACTACCATAAATTATTCCAAAATCTCTACCTTAGCTGGCTAGATATTTTCTTAGCTGTCTGCTCAACTCAACTTTGATCTCTTTTGTGTGTGTGCTGGAGTTGGGATAAGCTGACTACGTCAGCATTCACTTCTTATCAGTATTGCAATTCACCCGTTCTCAGCTGAACACCGTCTGCTGACATAGGTATTGAGGCAAATGTTGTGAGTTTATTAAATAGAATATAATTGTATGAGACACGCTTTAATATGCATAAGCTGACACAGCCTGGACGATTAGAGATATATTTTGAAGCAGCCCTTATGCACATTTTTTTTTTTTAATTTTTCTCCACAACTGATACAAGAATGAGAAGTCATGAGTCTTTTTTTGGGTAGGATTTTAAAGTGACCTGTGAAGATGTAGTCAATCTCTTCCCATGGATTTAAATATGAGACTATGACTAACAGTTGTCCTCTGTTGCTGCAAACCTAGGGGATTGATCGTTGCTGGCTGTAGTTGAAAACAAATTTTGTTTAATTCTACAAAATGTTGCTTTTTCTTACTGCATTGGATGAGCAGTAGGCAACTAACCTATCCAAAGCATGGCGCTGATTGTACAGCTCTTCATATATTGGATGCTTCAGACTGGATAGCAAAGTAGCATTACAGTTTGGTCTGGGGAGTTTTCTAAAGACCTCTGGAGATTTCTTCTCAGTCAGTTCTTCATTACAATTCAGTCGTTCAAGATAATGACCTCTGTAGACTGAACTAGTTCTAGTTCAGGACTGTTAGTGTTAGGTCAGAGGTTGGACTCGATCTTGAGGTCTCTTCCAACCTAGAAAAATTCTGTAATTCTGTGATTAGTTAATATTTGGGTGTATCTTACGGTCTTGGTAAGTTGAAGAATAAATTGAAGAATACCTCTTCCAGTTGCTTAAAATTGCAACTGTGGGGAATTCTTAGTGGGACACTTCATAGTAAGTTCCATAATTTCTAGATTTATTTTTTTTTTCCTTTTGTCAACCCAGGCCTCTGACTTTGAAACCCAAGTTTCACCAAGGGTCTTCAATAATTACTGCAAAGTGTATCAAGAAAACTGGAGAAGTCTTCCAAAGAACTACAATTAAAAGAAAAAAAAAAAATTCAGTGGGCAGTTTTGGTTGCAGTGAGGCCCAGATTATTTTAAGGATAGGACCCTGGTTTGCTCTGGTAATAATTTGACCCAATAATTCCTTCCAATCAAGGAAGCTGGAGAGCTTTTATATTACCAGGCAGCATTCAAACTAAGCACTGAACTTGGTTGCAAACTACAGCCTAGCCCACTACTTTTCTATGGTTTTGATCTCTTACTATGTCTTTTCTTGTAGCTCTGACAAATGTTGAAAACTGTGCATTCCTCAGGTGGAAGATCTATAACTTATATTACTTGCAGGAGTCTTTTTTTATTATTATTTTATTTATTTTAGTGCTAGTACACTACAAGAGCAAAACAAAACATGGTCATGTTTATTTGGAGTGCTGCCTGGGACAGGTGCCTGTACAGTGATTCCTCCCATTTCTGCTTGTCGCTTCATGAGTCATTTTTCTCTGCCCACTAACAGACTGGTTTGTCCCTTTGTCAGTACCCCTGACCATCTGCTTCAAGGGGAACCAAAACAGCAAGCACGGAGGGCATCTGCTTCCCAACTTCCTGGGACTCGGTCTGAATTGATCAGACAGGAAAATTAACCCTCCTCCTGGCTGGGGTGCCCAACCTGATGACTAGCTCCACTCTAACTAAAATGGAAGTCTGGGACCTTGCTACGTTTGTCTGTGTATGGAGCTTTTCTTCCAGAAGAAAGCTACTTAATTAGATTTTATTTTTTTAATGCAAATCAGATCTTTGACCGAATTGACTGATTAATAGAAAGTACTAGAGCTGCTGGAGGAAAAGTTTAAAAATTTACGTCTGTGAGTCCTGACTTGCAGGATTCCACGGTTCCTACACAGAGCTTTGAAAACGTGTAGACTTGTCCGTACCATATTCCAGTAAGAGAAGTTTGCCCTGTTTCTCTTGATTAATTGAAGACTGTCTTAGTAGTATTAATGGAATGCTATCTTGGTGGCTCTCCTTTAAAGAAAAAATTAAAATGGTACCTGTGCTGGCAGATCCCTCTGGTTATTGTAAATAATGCACTGGGCGTGGCAATCTTGCCTGTGTTCATACGAAGGGACTTAGCAAATGGGGTCTTTGTTAATCACATGAAGCACAGCATAAGGCTGCAGTTGTTGCTGCTTGCTGAGTTTTTTGTCCGAGTACAGATTGGAAAGACATGCTCATTGTAAAAAGAGTTACTGAGAATTTTCTGCAGCTCACTCTTCAGTTCAGCTTTGTGTTAAAAACGTTGAAGTTTGACTGAAGTACTGAAGAATCAACTATTTACATTGTGTTTTGACTTCATAAAAATTGAGATCATCTTCCTGGACGATGACTAGGTGTTACAGAACTGAAATACATCACCAAGATCTACCTTAAACAAATTACACCTTTTTGGTTTGAGCTGATTTTTCCTTCTCAGTAGTCATTTTGAGTGTATTCCCCCAAAATAGAATAATACGCAGGATAGCTTCCCGCCAACTTCCCGTGTCAACTTCACCCCAGCTATATATGAAATGTGGTGTCATTCCTGGGCATTCAAAATACTAGGCCATTTTCTCAAGCACCAGATGTTCTAACACGCAGTGTTAATGGGGGTAACAGTGGCAGTGCTCCCAAGTACAGCGAGACTCCCTCAGAGAGGGCTGCTGGGTGACTCAGCGTGCGCTGCCCTGTAGCTTGAAGGAAACCGCTGGGGCTAAAGAGCTGGAAATGAAAGCTGCAGTTATCTTAGCAGCATTCCTCGTGGTAAGAGCAGCTCACTGAAGAGGAGAGTTTGCAAAAAAAATAAATAAATAAGGAACTAAGATGAAAGGATAGTCAGTGAAGGGAGAAACACTATTTCTTAAATGAACTAGGAAGGAGAAAGGATTAATTGTGGGTTGGAAGTACAACCCTAAACTCTTTTTTTTTTTTTTTTTTTTTCAAAACTTGGCACTGTTTGCACTAGATGAAAGCATGCTCTTAGTCTGCTGTTTGTCACATAAGGTACCTTGATGATGTTATGTGTGTGTTGCAGTACTCTGCCGTGATTGTAAGCTGCCTGCTTATTTATTTATTTATTTTTCTCCTTATGCCTTGGTTATTCCTCTAGTGTTTTGAACAAAATGGCTGGCAGATGTTCTTACCAGAGAAGCTCTGACCGCTCCTTCCTTCCTGGTAGTTAAATTACCCTAACTGTAACCATACTTTGTAATATTTTTCTTGACTGGATTATTGCAGCAGTGCCTAACTTGTTAGTGAGCCAATTCAGATGAAATTTCAGTGAGAAACAAGCCAAAGGACTGCCCATTTGTTAGCCAAAAAGGTACCAGTTTATTAGTGCAGATTCATGTGTTTCCATTTGCAGTTCAAAGTATTGATATTACACAGTTTGAGTTTCTAGTGAAACCCCATGAAGAAACTTATATTCTTCAGTCCTAAAACTATAGCACTTTGTCTAAATGTGAAGGATTTAGGGACTGGAGTAGTTTAGCTGCAGAAGGATCTTCTACAGAAAGTAAGTACTTTTTTACCCCCTCAAAAACCTATTCATCTGAAGTATTACTTTTCAGGGTGAAACTTTCAAACAGCCTTAATGCCAAGATTAAATATAAACAGGAGAATGGAAGTTCAGAGCTTTGAAATTCATTTCTCCCATTGGGACATCAGAATTTGGGAAGCACTGGCTTAAACCCCGTAGTCCTTAATGCACCTGCTCTTAGGGCAGAAGAGCTGCTCTATTACCACGCACTGCTTTTACGTCAGTTGTACTGCACAGGGACAGTTAGACGGCAAGCAGAGCAGAGCTAGACATCTCAATTTCTTGGGGTTTGTATAAAAGTTTCTGTATTTAGGTTGGTTTATGTGGGGAATTAGTATTAAATATCTTCCATCAGTGTCTGTGAGGTATGAGGATGTATCCATCCACCACTGGTTGAAACTATTAAGTTTTGTTTATATAAGCAGATGCTGATATCTATTTCAATTTTCATTGCTTTTTGACAATGATCTTGGAGGTCTCTTCCAACCTAGATGATGCTATGATTCTGTGAAGTCTCTAGTTAATAACATGGAGAAGCCATGTGTGAGGAAGAAAGTCATTTGCTAGTAAAAACCAAGGCCTTGATGTATGTAGCACCTTTCAAGAGATCTCTCACTGTTATTGCTAACACCGGGTAATGAAAAGTCAGTCTCTCTCTCTACTTCTCTGCATAAATAAATGTGTAAATTGAGAACGATGGGATAGGATTGTCTAATTTGTGTGTTCTTTTGGGGGCTTTTCAGGTTCACATAAGACATAAAATTGCTGTATTCTAATTCTTATTCTGTAAGAAGAGTTTCCTCTGAGGAAAGGGTGTGAAGACTTTATCTTGTGTTACACTTTCTTACTTTCTTGGTTCTTTATACCCTTCCACTCCCCAAGTTTCAGAGATTCTCCTCACCAATTAGTAGAATATATTGTCAATCAGTCTTAAACTTTCTTCCTTCTACTTTTCAGATGTATATCACCAGCACAGTAAAAGCCAGAGGAACAAGGCTTGCAAAACCTGTTCTGTGTTTGGGCTTAATGTGCTTAGCTTTCCTTACTGGAATCAACAGAGTAGCAGAGTATCGAAATCACTGGTCAGATGTAATAGCAGGATTTGTAATTGGAATATCTATAGCAGTATTTTTGGTAAGTGCATATTTGTGTCGCTTCTGTTGGAAAAATATCTGTATAATGGTTTGTATCTCCTAGCAAGTATTAGTAAACTTGACTTTTCCGACAAAGAGGAGATCCTATTTTTTAATTATCAATTTCCTTAGATATATTTACATACTTTCAGAAATATCAAATAAAGGGTTGATCAAATTATCTGTTTTGACTTTCTTGTAAACCAGACCACAGAGTTTCAACCAATAATTTTTGCATCAAGCCCTACTTTAAGCACGTACATATCCCTCAGAATAACATCTATTCATAATTTAATTTATAAAGCATTAAATGTAGTATAATGATACCTACACTGAATAAGTAAATAATTTTCTGGCTTTAAAGTAATCTTCATGCTCCCTTTGATTCTTTTTCATACTAATTCGGGCTTAAATTGAAATTCTAAGTTATTCTCAATCAAAAATTCTTGTTTAGCTTCTTCATTTTCTGGAGCTGTGTTGCAATACCAGATCTTTAGTCACAGACCGGTGTCTGTCAGAGAGCTGCCGTTAATCTTTTTTATCACCTTCACCAATAACTTCAGTGCAAGACTATAGAATGGAATAGTCACTCCTGCTTACTGCCTGCAAGTTTGTCTGTCTGACAGCTTGTATTAGTACTAAATATAACTTGGAAATATAACTGATTTTTTTTTTCCCCATGATATTTCTTTTGATATTGATTCTGGGATCTCAAGATCTTAATCTCAAGATCTTGGATCTCAAGATTGGCCTTGGCTGTGAACTCACACAGGAATGGCTGAGGTGAGCATTTTCACTCATCTGATAAATGTGAGGGCAGCTTAAGGTCTTCTCTAAAATATACTTTCTGGCACTTCCAGTTGTTTCATTCAACACAAGTAATCCCAGAGCTGTATTTGTTTTTGCATTTTTAAGTTTTTTTTTTTTTTTTTTTTTTGCGTTTTTAAGTTTTTGTATTGTGTTTGTGCCCCTAAAGTTATAAAATAAAACAGAGCACAAATCTGTCCCAGCACATTTTCTTATATTTTGTGCTGTATTGCATAAATTCATTTAAGTAACATGACATCAAATTTATTTGATTTTTGAAAATAATACAGTTGGCAAGCATTGTCATGGCTGAGTGTCTGAATTAGTAGAAACCCAAACAAACTGCTATATGCCACAGTCCCAAACGCCTATGTGAGTGTCACTACTACGTTGCTGGAATGGAGTTTAGATCAAACCATTTGGTGATCCTTGCCTTCTTATCCTCCCTTTCTCAATCTCAATTTGAGATTTTTTTTTGCTGGTCAAAAGAGTTCTGTACCATTCTTTGATGGTACAGGCCCTTCAAAGACATTTAAGGTTATTACCATATTCTGCTTCATGTGCTCTGGATGTTCATTCATTCATATAAATTGCTAATAAATAATATTATATTATTTAGCTTCAGTGACGTATTTGTTTTAAGAGGGCTTTTTGGTTCTGTGATGATGCATGTATCAAAAAAAAATACTTAAATCTTTTGTTATGAAATATTAATTAAGAATTTTCTGTAAAACATGAACTTCATATTTCTGTGTTTCTACTGTAAGCTGTGACTAAAGCTAGTGTCAGTTCTGCCTAATTATGGATGTCATGATCAAAGCTGAAAAAATGAGTTGTTCCTTAGCTATTCTGTTTACCTTCTAATCTCTTCTAGGTTGTTTGTGTGGTAAATAACTTCAGAGGACGTCAGCCAGAACATGAACATTCTCATATGGCTAATGTGGCCCAGATGCCCATGATCAGCATACCTCGAGTAGAAAGCCCTTTAGAAAAGGTAATGTCTGACTTTTTAAAAAATGTGACTCAAAAATATGATTTTAGGTAAGAACATACTAGCCATAGTCTCCTGGGTATGCCAAGATGTTTTGCATGAGTAAGTACTGTGCTGTTTTTAAAATTGATTTTAGTTTGTTGTAATAAAAATTTCTGGTTTTGCAAAGATGATGTTGTACTACGCAAATGTTAGGTAAGGCTGTATCTGAACAATTCTTTGAGCAAACAAGCCCTGAAATAGCATAATCAAATAAAATATCTTAGGTATTTTTACTAGAAGGAAAGTTAGAGCTACTAATGCAAATTCCTAACACAGTTCTACTTTCTAATGACTCTACCTGCCATTAAAATATCTTCCGTTGTGCCTATGTTTCAAGATAGTAAACAATTCTGCTCTGTTCAGGGCACCAAAAGTACGTTTCTATGGCATTCTTGTAAACCCATATTACCACTGATTATTTTTTATATTTAAGCAAGAAGAAATGTTTTTAACCACTTCCCAGACTGGGTTAGTCACTTCAAAGTGGTAGAAGTTGGCCTTTAATAAGAATTGCTGCTAGCCCTAGGTTTGTTATTTATTTCCTTGTAGGGAAAGATTTCTTATCAGAATAATCTAATATGCCTTTTCGAACCAAATGTGTCTAAGCTACTTCTGCTGATATTTTGTCATAAGGAGGTCACAGTATCATTTGCTCCAACAAGCATTTAGATGATGAATGTGTATCTTCAAAATAGTCCATTCAGTAAGCTCCCTGTAAAATGTCAAAACAAAACAAGGTGTCAGTTGGCCCAGGACATATCATATTAATAAGCACGTCTTATTTATGTGCTAGGCTCTCCTATGATAAAACAAAAAACGAAACAAACAAACAAAAAATTTGTGCAGCTCAAAAGCCATCACAGATCATAAATGTATATTCTCTGCAGATTCTACTCATCAGAGCAGTAGTTTGGCTGCTGATTTTTTATTTTTATATTTTCTGGGGATAAAGACCTCATGCTATTTTAGTGTTTCTAGTTGATATGACACATTCTTATCCATGACAAAAAATATTATTTTTCTAATACTAGGCCTAGGCAAGACTGAGACGATGTGGGGAAAGCTATGGGAAGGGTGGCTGCAGGAATAATATTTGCCCTACTTGAGGATGACGTCTGTTGTTTGCAAACAGCCCAGAACTGTATTATATCAATGGGAGTCTTTCCCTGTGAATGCTCATTCCCATGGCAGTGGAGGGCAGCTGTTTGTCATGGGACTTCTCTCTAGATACTTCAGTCAGGGGACTGCCAGCAGGGTGCTGGCTTAATCTTTCTCTCTATTGCAAAGCATTTCTTCTTTCTAGACAGAGAAGATGAGATGGGAGGATGATTATGTAGAGACTTTGTGTTAGGAAATGCTTTATTCTGTTTCCACCCTCAGAAAGTTTGAGTGGGAATTAGCACATAATTGTTGAGAAATCTACCTTTTTTTTTTTTTTTTTTTTTTTCCTGAGTGCTGCAGGTGGTGAGGCGTGGGTTTTTTTTGTTTTGTTTTTTTTTTTTTTGTTTTGTTTTTGTTTAAATGTTTGGTCTGTAGTTTTGGATATAATCCAGACGCTACTAAGTGAAAGTCACTAGGAATAATACTTACATGAAACTAGGGTCTAAACTGAGGCATCTCAATTAACTACCATCACTGGAAGAATTATTAACATAGTCTATACTTTTTAACTGTTGTCTTATTTTACATCCTTCATTCTCCTCTAGAAAGAGATTGGTGCTAGATGATTTGTGTGATACTTATATTTTGCCATGTGCAAATTAATTTTCACTATATTTCAGTTATGGCTGTTTTAATTCCACATTCTGAGTGTGTATACATTCCTATTTGGTATATTTTAGATATGTTTTTCTTTATTCTCAGTCTGCAAGCTCCTGTGGCAGTATTAAAACCAACTTACTGTCATAAATTAGCTATTAAGAGTAACAGATCCTGACTGACTGAAGTTATCACGGGCTGGGATGAAGCAATGCAGCTCTGTTACTGGTATTTAAAAATGATAATCATATGAGCATTTGGGAATAAGCAATTTAAAGATGCTGTCCTAAAGAATGACTTCATTAGAAATCCATACCAGATGGGACCTCTCTCATTGCAGTTTTAAATTCACCCACAAATGAATAAGCACATGGTACATGGCATAATACACAGACCTGGAAACACTATTTCTCTGTTTCCAGATCTGCTGCTTGTCTGTTGCAGTGTTTTGTTTTCTTTCCTGCTGGAGAACCTATGTGCTTGGCATGCTCTCTGTGCTGCCACTGTCTGAGCTCTGGGGGAGGTCTAGAGCCACATATGAATATGTGTACTTGAAGTATTCTGAATTGGGGTTCTGCTGGTTAAGGGTAGGTCACTGTTTGCATGATACTTCTGTTTAGTTGTGGTGCATGCAGATGACGAAGCTGTTCTGCATGGGTACCCACTTCTTATGCACTCAAATAAAATATAGTTGCAGAGTGTCTCCTTGAAGAATCCTTGCCAGAGCTGGCTCAGCAGCGCAGACTTATTGCTTTCACCTTAACTACACTCATCCATGGAATTAATGAAAAGATTGAAAGCCAAGAAACCTCATCACTCACCCATCTGCTCTTTTTTCTCTTCTGTCTCTGACCTTCATCTCTTGTAAAGTAACTTGAGTTTGTCAGCAGGCCCTCTGCTACAGAGGGGAGGTCCTCAGTCAAGGTTAGAGACACTTGTTTTTCTGTTATAAGTCTACCAAAAAAAAGTCTAAAAAAGTCTACCATCATCCAGTGCAGTTACAAACTTTTCCCTATTTCAGGGGAGACTGACACCGTATTGTGTCACGCTGAAGTCACCTGAAATTGTTTAGGGCTTACAGAAGGCTGGTACATGTTTTGTAGTAGCTGCTGACCATGCTAGACTTTTTCTTAGAGATATTCTACCTTTGAAAAAATCAAATACAAAGGAAACATGGAGCGTTTTAGGATGAACTGAGGCAGTAGATAAAATTCTGAGGGTAAGAAGAAAAAAGAAAATGTTGGATTAGGATGGGCACTATAATTCATCTCCTATGGCATGAGATCGCTGTCTATTTAACAGTGCTCTTTGCATCTGTTCGGTATTATTTATTTGCGCAGTACTCTGTTCAACTGCTGAGCTGAATTTATCCCCAAAGCCTCTGCTTGGCATCCCTTCGTAGTGTTACTTCTGTCAACAATGCCTAAACCACATCCCCAGACACAACCGCCGCTTTTTTACGGTGAGATTGCTTGTACTCCACCCACGGGACTGACTCTCTAGCAGACTTGTGAACAAGAAACAGGTAGTTTACAATCTTTTTACCTTTACAGATGGGCTGCTGGTGGTTGTTTTTTGAGACACAGTCACTTTTAAGTTTTAGTGATGATAAGTAGTGATGATAAGATGTCACAATATATGACATTCTTGTTGCCTATCATACGAATTACTAGTGATTGTCAGGGCTAATTGTCTCAAAAGTCTTATGGAGTTTGGCACTCTAATTCTTGTTCTATTGTGTATGTGCCAAAGGTTAGGGTGGAGATGAAACATTTTAATTGTAGTAAGTATAGGTATTGTCCTGGATCCCTCTTACATTAGACTTTCAAAACTGGACGCTTTTTTCCTTCTATAATGTGTTTTCTGTTTACTCCAACTTGATTGTTCATGAGATACAGAGGTCTTAAGCGTTTTGGTACTAAGGGATCTTTCACTGGTGTGTGTGCTTGTGTACACGCAGCGTGGCAGGGGAGTGCGATCTGGCCCCTGGGACTCTCTAGTGAGACTGATGGCTCGTCACTGGACTCACAGGTTAAATGCAAAACATGAGGATGTTTTAGGTCATTGTGCCGTGACAGAATGGGAGAGCAGGTTTGTGTCTATTTTTATTGCTCCAAAATATTTTAGTTGAGAAGTCTCCAAATACTGCTGTGCTGTGTGTCCACAATAGGTATCCCTACAGGCAGTGTTTCAGTACATGCATGTGTGATTTCAGGACAGCTTGACAAGAGCTCATGTGCTTACATTATTAGCCTATGGGCAGGTTTTCAAACTTCTGTTGTCATAGTGGTTCTCTTGATAATACGTTATGTTAAAGGAGACACAATAAACACTGTTTCACACACAGAAACACATACCCAGGAGAGGCAGCTGAGCAATTTTGTTCCAATCTTAAAAACTTGAGTAGGACATGAACACAAATCTTTCTGCTTCCATCTGGTTGTAGGGGATTGTAAAAGACTTATTTTTATTTGAATGCAAACTGTGCTCACAACATCTAACTTTCAAATAAAATATTTAAAGAGAGGAAATGGAACAATATATTCAGTGTGACCTCCTCAAATATACATGTTGTAGGTGTTAAAGAATCAAGGTATTAGTAACAACCAGGAAGATCCTTTGCAACAAAACTCCTTCAAAGCACGCATCATTAGGTTCCTCTCCTGGATATCAGGAATGGACCATTTTGACCATCTTCACATAAGGCAATAAACGTGTGTGCAAGCGTGCACTGAAGTGTTTGTGTATGGAATCAAAACAATGTGTGATGGCAGCGTTCTGTGCAGGTCTGCAGTGTTTTAGATGGGGAGTTTCACTTGAACTCATTCTTTTCCCTAAAAACGTGGCTTGTCCAGTAAAAGCATAAAATAAGCTTTGCTGACCAGGAGAATTTTATGGCAACTAAAATACAGTTGTTACTGTTTTTGCCAGAACTACTACAGTGCTGTTTTTCTATTAACAAACCCTACTGCGTGAAGAACTACAAACAATTTTTCATATTCCTGTTTTCAAAAATAGAAGAATCTTTAAGATGATGACTATTTCTGATTATATATCATTGTATCAATGAGAACAGAACAGAATTTTCAGATTTAAAATGTTAAATATAATGAAAACCGCAAATCAGAAAGAAACTTGGTATGGACTTTTTCAATTATTTAACATTATCTGGACATGGATAATTTCCCCCAGAAACCTGCACTCAAGGCTTAGCCTTTTAGCCTTTCATTTTTCTGTTAGTGGTGTGAGAGCATGGTTATGAAGCATGCTTTTTCTGCAGTGCTGACACCAAGCTGATGCTGTCAATTCAGAATGAATAATACAAAATTTGGTGTGCCTGTCTGTGAAACTGCTGCTTGTGAGCAGCCCCTCAGCATGCTCTAATTCTTTTGAGTGCTGTAGGTGAAATCATTTCCCTTGAAACTGGAGAAGCTGAGGTCTTTCGTTTGTGGTTTTTATGTTTATTTATTTATTTATTATTTATTTATTTATTACTTATTAGATGGATGCTGGTTTGTTTGTTTGTTTGCTTTCCTGTGAACTGTCTCAGCAAAACGTATTTGTAGTTTTGCATGAGAAGGTAACATATGAAAAAGCGTGAATACATAGTTCCACGAATCAGTATCAGTGATTCTTGCCATTAGAAAGTCATTAATTTTGACCTAGTTATGCATCATCCTGCTGAACCCATTGGAAATGAATCAATAAATCTTCACTAGCGCCCAAATCAATTGCTGCGTGACTGGGAGCTTAGCATCTCTCTCCAAGAGTTTATTGAGGAAGGTGGATTTTCTTCTGTATGATTCTGTTCTGTGCTTTGCATATGCTTCCATGGGTGGTGACCTGCTCTTTTTGAAAGTAGAGATGGCAGGAGTGAGAACCACATTCACCTTTCTTAAGAAATAATTACCAAACCATGAGTTAATGGCACTCAAAAGACCATTTGGTTCCTGCATCACTGGCAAATGTATGGCATTTAGAGAAAGGAACACAATGTGAAAGAATTAATTAGAATAAATAGCAAGAAAAATACATTTTTCTTTAATTCCTCATTCTTAACTATCTTGGTTATCAAAAAAGTGAATAATTTTAGACTGTTGCTAGCTTAAGTTGACAGAATAATTTGGGGATCTAAATGAAAAATAAAGTAAATACAATGGAGAAAATGGCATAGTGTCCTCACAGCAATTCCAGACTCATGGAGGTTGCCCAGTGCATCCTCTTTCCCCTGCTGGAAGCAGAAGGTGGCCAATAACTGAAATGCTTTGAAATGCTTATGTTTTATTTTCCAATTAGGAAATCTAATTTTGCTTTTATTCTTCAGTGTCAGGATCTGTAAACACTGACTAATGTCTAATATTGTTTACTGAAAACACTTTCACAGAATGTCGCATGCTGATTATTTTCTTTCCCAATACTTTTTTTAAAATCTGCTGTCTATGGTTTAATCATTGTTATTCATTTAAAATATATTCATTCTGCTTTGGAGAAAAAAAAGTACATGGTTAGTATTTGGTGCTCTTCACTTGTGAAAGCTGTCACAAAATGCAGTAAGGATGTTTCTAGAGCTAAAATCCTTAGTACGCAATGGAGAAAAAAAGAAAATAATAATAATAATAATAATAATAAAAAGAGCTCCTCCTCCTGGCCGCAGTATGGTCATGGCACAGGGAGAGGAGCAAAGCTGCCAGCTTGCAGGGACAGGGGCCGTAAGAGGCAGCTCTCCCATGCCCTTGGTCGGGGTTGCTCGTGGATTCTTTTCTGAAGTGTGAAAATTGAAGACACTCGTCCCCCTTCCCCATGGCTCTCTGCAGACTGATAGGCAGATATCCAGGCATTTCAAGGAAGAACTGAGAAATACAAACTTGTGTGGTGGCCACTGTTTCTTCCCAGCGCTTCCTATGGTGTGGGAGTTTCTGAGGGGCTTAGAACAACTTCCCTTCAGTAAGAAATTGGAGGTATTTCCCGGTCTCTGACAGTTATCTAAATCCCTGCTTTCTTCTCAACTTGCATCTGCCTCCTCTCTTCTCCTGACTTTGGCCTGCTCCAGGCCGTGAGGGAAGGTGCAGAGGGAAGGTGATGCGGGAGGTCTGCACTGCTCTGCGTGGTTGCAATTCCTGCTGGGCGCCCTGGGGCTGAAGGAGAAACGTGGCTTAAAATAGAGACACCCTTTATTCCTTTTACATATTGCATGTTTAAAAACCAGCCAAACAAAAAGACCAAACTGGTGGCAATCAAGGATCCTGTTCACCTGCGGGCAACGTATGGTTCCTTTGGATCCTACATATTCCTATCCATGTGAGTCTTCCTCTACCAAATTTCTGCAGAGGCACTTGCTTCGGTTAGAGCAAGAAAAAGCAGCAAAGCTCTTTGGGATTCTAACAGCTGTACAGTGCAGAGCCACATGGAGTATCCTGAGACACAGATTTGAGTTCATAGGGATTGTCCTGTTGAAGGAAATAGACTAACACGGCAAGTGAAGAGGCCGCTAGGGACTCTGAAGAAGCTTTGAATACAGGGTCCCAGCTGTTGAGTGCTGTTTTGTTGTAGCACTTCGCTACTTCCTTCCATGCTATTGAGCTCATGGGGAGCAATTTGCATTTTTTTTTATCAAAAAAGCAACATTGAAATTGTTTTAACACTGAAATAGAATATTTATAATATCTGCCAGAAACAGTCATTTTCATTTTGCTTTCAATTATGAATATTTTACCAACAGAACTACAGCTCATTCTATTATTCACATTATTTAGTTAAAAAAATACACGTAAAACTAAAATATTGTAGAACCATCACACCTAATTGCTTTGTTCAGTGTAGTTACATATACAGTCTAACAGCATGTAACCAAACTTGGCTATAGGAGTGAGTGAGAGCACTGCGATGGAAAAGTTTTATTTAAATCACCCTGCAATACTCTGCAAGCATAAGGCTGTCCCTAAAGCAGAAGGTGCAACAGTTTTCACAATGGTGACTGATGTCTACCTGTGTGGTTTCTGCGTTTTTATTTGTTTCTTTTTTTCCTTTAACTCACAGAACCACATCACGGCCTTTGCAGAAGTCACATGATGTTGACGCTGATGTATATTCACTCCATTGGACTTCATCTCTTTTCACAGCCCACTCACGATAATTGCAGTGTATCAAAAATACGAAATTTTTAGAAGTCCTCTTTCTGACTTGATTTTTACGTCATTAAAACGATACCTACATTTTGAAGAATTCTTAAATATTAGAACGTCACTTTGCTTTCTAGAAAAAATATTAACTATTTACTTTTTGATGGAATGGGACAAACTGAGCACTAACAATATTTATCTGACAATACCCTCTATTTTGGCTTCTTGTTTTTTAATGATTCATGCACCTATTCCAACAGAACTTCATACTTTGTTTTGAATTTGATTTTTAAAATCTGCATTTTTAATTCAGCATGAACTTGTTTCCATTTGAGGCGGTTTTAGTGTATAAAAACTAGAAAAATATTATGTTCTGTATGAAAATGCTGTTTGCACATTGTAGTACGCTGTATTCCATGTAAGATATCATTCAAACGATATGTTATATGTAAGACTGGTGCTTCTGCTTTTGAAGAGAAAAAAAATGCCGATTTTTACTGTAATAAGTATTGTATCATAATTAAAAGTTTATTTATTTGGATATTTTCCTGACATAATTGTAGTTGAATTGTTGTTTTGTAGTTCTTGAATGTCTTGAATGATATATATGTATCTAGGTTAAAAGAAATGAAAATAATATAGAAATTTTGATCATTGATATATTCTTTATTACTAATGCTATCCCATGAAAGGTTAAGGGCTCCATTCTTAGCTCAGCATATCTGATAGGAAGCCCTGCTAATCATAGATCACTTAAACAAATTACTCAAGGAAGCCTGCATCTTCTCCTCATATTTGTTGTACAGACAGATAATATGCTGGGAGAATGGGGTGCTAAGACAGGAAGAGGGTCACAGACTTAGTGAGGAAAAGTGCAAAAGTGTTTCTGCTCTCCATTTTCACATTGGAGCATTCATGGAAAAGTGGAAATGGCTGCATTAGTTTACTTCAGATGAATAGACCAGGACAGGCAGAATTTATCTCTAGGAATCTCTCTATCCCTGTTTACTTTTCAGGGCCATATTCCTGCAAAAAAATCCTGTCAGTTTTTATGGTACTGACAGATTTTTATTTTATTTTTTTCCTGCAACATCAGGTGATGTTATCATATCGCTGTTATCACTGTGAAAAATCACATTGAGCCACCCCTTCAAAAGACAGCCTAGCTGACTATTCATAGTGAAGTTGTCCTGTAAAAATTAAGAACCAAATGGATTTGAATCTTGTAGATGCTGAAGATACTCTCAACTTCTCCCAGAAAGTTTTCCTCTGGCAACAGAAGTTCTGACGCTAGCACTATAGACACATTGAGAACAGTAACGCTCTGTTGAAACATTCTAGGCCTTAAATTTTCCATAATTCAGTGCATTTCCTGTGCATTAATCATTGGTAGAAGATGTTTGAAACATATGACTGTAGAATTGGGTATATATTTTTCTATGTTGAATTTTAATGCATTCCTGTATAGTAACACATAGTTCTTATTTTTATTTTAATCTCTGTTTTAACTAAAATGCAACTACTTAAATATTGCTTGGCAAGCAGGGCAAGGCCAAGTTGTCTTTGAGTGCAATAGAGTATATCCCATGAAGTTGTCATGCTAAGCTGAGAATTAGAGAACAAAGAAATAAATCAGTGGGGAAAAAGCCCTAGAATAGAGCCCTTAGCTACCATGTTACTTAGATGATTGAAGATCTACCTTTATTAGACTACCAACTGTGTTTACAAAACTGTAGTAGGTCCAAAGTTTGTATCACCGTGTTAGGCACACTTACCCTTCTCCTAGTTTAGCTATTTAGGGTCCAAGGTACTAATGATTTTTGTGTGCAGGTTTAAATGAAATCCTCACTCATTTTTGCATGGTAGCAAACCTACATTTTTTTTTACTATCTGATTTATAAGATTACCAAGAGATTCTTTTATGTTAAAAGAGATGACTCTTTTCCAGTGTACTGTATATCATCAGCTTGTAACTGGTCTCTTTCTCTCTCAGGATCTTTCCCAGTCAAATATTTGGGTTAAATTTATCATTTTATCTTTGTGAACCAGCAGTGAGAAAACAGAGAGACACTCTGCTGTATAATGTATTTTTAAATAAAACAATTTTTCAATCATATATAGTGTATTTTTTGAGATACCTGCTGTAGATATATTTTGGTTGATAGCTTATGAACAATGAAATGATGATTTTAAAAGTCTACTGCATTTCGTGATGTATTTTCATAATTAACCAGGAATTCCCACAGTTCCCTTCCCTTAGAGGTGATACTGGTGAAATTGAAAAGCAGGAGGGGAAGAGCTATATTGCAGAAGTGTCCGCTGCCTGTTGGTGAAGTTCCAGACCATGCTTGGCTCAGGCCAAGCTCCAGACCCTGCTTTGATTGATTTGGAGAAGAGGCAAGTTTTTACCTCTCCCACAGCTGCAGTGGCTCCACTGCCCTGGAGCTTGGGCGTTCATTCTGGACCTGAAAACTTTCAGTAGGAAGAGTTTGTCCAAATGAAAGTAAGTTGGCATTTTCTAACTAACATGGCTTTTTGGTGGTTGTTCTTTAGAAAAATCTCCATGAAGAGGCTGACAAACAAGCATCATCCCTTGTTCAGAGAAGATTCTAGCCCAGAGTGGTTCCCAGTAAAAATATGTTTGAACTATTTCAATGGTTTTGCATGCGTCTGTTTTTATGATTTGTGGTGGACCTTCTGTTTTTATGATCCTTGTGGACCTTTTCTGCTTGTGTGCTTCAGCTCTGTTCTATTTATAAATAAGGTGCTTAAGAAGCATCTCTAATGCTATATGCTGCTGTGTTCCTAAAAGTGGAATTCATAAGGCATATGGGGACACCAGCTGGGTTTGTATCCATACCGTTTTACATTCCCTTATACGTATTCTGATGTTTGTTCATAATCATGAACTGCATGAGACATAGGGCGATAGCATCTGAGCTCACATCTCTTCAGTTTTTAAAAACAATTGTTTTAACAATATTTATTAAGAGAGGATAACGTTGCTATTTTTCAGCTGCAATTTTCTTTGCTATTTGCTGTTGCTTTCTAATTTTGTTGCTGTCCAAGATCCCAGCGAGTGTGACAGTCCTTTTGCACGTTATGTTAGCAGGGAGCTTTTTATATTCTTCTGAAGTCTAATTTTGGTATTTCTGAGGTTTTCCATGTAGAAAGGAGAGCGCAGTATATTTTAGGAAAAGACAACCTGAGTTTGTTTTGACCGAATTACGTTCCTGCCCATCCGGATTGCCTTGGCGCTGGGGACGCTTTGCAGGCAGGAGGGCAGAGGGCTGAAGCAGGGCGAGCAGGCCTCCAGGCCTCTCAGCCCTTTTGGAGCTCAAGTCAGCTGCCTCTGACAGCTGACTTGACCCCCACATGCCAGACTTTCCTGCCATACCCCAGCACATCTCATGCTTGGGGAACTGGACAGATCAGGTGAGATACCACTCTCTAACCCTGAGGCACTCTACAAGTGTGACCGCAACTGGGGCCAGTGGCTGCCCAGTTTTCTCCTGGACAAGCAGAAAGATGAATGGGGACCTGTCACGACTTCATCTCTTCAGCCTTCTCTGTAGGTTTTCTGGCTTCCCGGGGTTTCCACAAAGTAAAGTAAAGGAAAGCTTCACAAATAAACCGTCCTGAATTGCCCCCTGTTTGAAAAGACCCAAGCCTTTTATTTTCCCAGAGGAGCTCTGCTGTTCTAATATCTTCCCCTAGTGACTACAGACAAATAGTTTTGCAGTAGTCAGCCTCTTGAAGTCATCTCATCAACAGAATAATCATCCCTAAATTATGCAGCTGCTGGTGGCTTTGTTAGTGGGCTGTTGTTGTGCATTGAATGTGATTAAGAATAGCACACTGGAATTGCCTGTGAGACTGCTGAATCCATCCTCTGAAATGGGTCTTCAGGAATGACCCCGGCTAAGACTTTTAGCTGCCAAAACCAAATTCTTTGCAGCAGTGATCTCATCAGACAGCATTCAGTTCTAAATAAAAATAAGAACCCAAACCCTTCGGACAAATCTCCCCCTAAATAACAGTGCTACACCTAAATCCATACTCTGTGTAGTTAGAAGGAACTTGTGGCCTTGCTGCCGATCTTTAATGTGGTTCTCAATGAGATTCTTTGGTTCCTAGATTGTTCTGAAGTAGGCAGATACCCTTAAAAAGACAGGAAGCGTACCTACAATTGTAAAGTAAGAACTTAGACCTACAGAATGAGAAAGGGTTGGAGGGGCAGGGAAAATACTTCTTAACGCTCATTGGCGAATATGCTAATTCCGGGTAGATTTGCTGTGTTTTCCTAATGTAAAATCTCAGTAGTGTAGTGAATGGCATTTCTGTGTTTTTGAAATGCTGCAGCAGAGAACTGCTGTTCTGTCTGCTCTTTCTGCTAAGAAATTGTCTACTGTTTCATCCCCTTTTCCTACTGTTGCTTAAAGAGGCAGCTACTATTCCTTCCTTAGCAACCTCTATTTAAATGATAGCAACTGACAACTTAAAGACACTGTGTTTGAATATGCTAAAAATGAGTCTGATGCAATGAGAATGAAATGCTCATTTAGGAAAACAAAACCAAAACCCTTTTGGCTCTCATTGAAGGCAGAGGGTTTGAAGCTAGTCCTAACAGGAAGCACCAGGAATAAAACAAGTCCCTTGCCTTTTGACAGTACTTTGCAATGTTGTTAAGATGAGGTGTTGGATCTTTTTTTTGGGATTAATACCCTGTCTTTCTGAGCAATTAGAGAAAACATTATAAAGGTGCAGTCTTGGAGCATGCAGTCTTCCAGAAGGAAACCAAGAATGTCCCTGCTTGTGTTATATTTATTCCACAGAGTCATGCTCAAAGATGGTGAAGCACAGTGCAGAAGAGATAGAAAGACTAAAACTGTATATTGTCAACGGAGGGTGAGAGCTTTGCAGTATGAGTCTTTTTCAGAAATAAAACAAATGAGTAAGGACTTATATCGGCTGATTATGTGACAGTTCTGTCATCCCGGATCTCCTATGGGAATGTTGTCTACTTACAATGTATACGTTTCAATTACCATTTTTTTCTTAGAAGAACAAATAATCACAGGATGTTTGGTCTTCAGTTCTTTGTCAGATTAAGAGAAGTCGGTACTCCCATGGCATTGGACACTATGCTGCTGCTTTTTATTTGCTGCCTGATGACCTGCCTTCCCAGCATACTTAAGGTAAAAGACTGTATTCTGCTTTTTGAATGAATGAAGTTGAATTTTTCTTCAGGAGTCTGTTCATCTATGTGTAGAGGTTAAGAAAATCTCTCTCGTGGATGTAGTTTATTTCAAAAAATTTGGATTGAAACTTATTTCTATCTGTATAATGCTATAAACCTGAAACTAAAAGCTGCTCATAGTTGAGGGAAAGGTTTACCTACAGGCTTGAAGGAAGAACCAGCTTCTATAGACCTTGAGCACTGCAGTGGGAGACACTTCAAGGTTTCAGTCACCTACAAGGCTCTTTGTGGCCTGCTTGATCTGAAGTGAGTGGTTTGATTCACGGACATACCACTTCACCATGGTGATGGTTTCTTTTGAAAGGAAGATCGCCGAGGAACATATCTACACAAACGAAAACAGTATTAAAACTTAACTCTTCATCCTCACAGGCCTTCAGTGTATCTGCTTCTTTTATTATATGGCTCTGTGCTCTGTCTTCGCTTTTTCACTCTGCTTCTGGCATCTGTCTTTCTCATTAATGTTACATAGTGCTGTGTCACATCATATAATAACCAGAGAGTGCAGACCCTACAGACAGTGGTCTGGCAGACATGTTACAGGCACAAATGTGGCCTGAATTTGTGACAACCCTAAGGGGAAGGGAAAGTTGTGCAGGGCTGTGTTGTATTATGCTTTCTGTAATCTAGGAGAAAAGAAATTGGTCAAGAAAGGATTAGATACTGCTCCGTATATTCTATTTTGTGTAGTTCCTGGTGGGAGTCAGGAGCCTTATTCTGGATTTAAATAGAATAGGAGACTTAGTAGGGGGCAGAATGGGTAATTCTTTTAATTTAATCTTTTTTTTTTTTTTTTTTTTTTTTTTCAAATTGGATCATATATTTCTCCATTCTTGCAAATGCATAGGGTGCTTAAGAGTGGTATGCCAGGTATGATGCATGGCCCTTTCCAAAGACAACTTCTTATGTGGAGCTACTCAAAGAAAATCACCGGATTACATGAGACAACAGGCAAATCCCAAGGATCATTCCTACCTTTCAGCCTCCTTGTATCCTCCTGATTGAGAGGTCTTCTTTCTGAAACCCACAATCAGCTGCTCAGGCTTTGAATTAGACCTCAAATGTGGGCCACCAGATATGAATCCAGTTCCTCCTCTTCTGTTAATATCTCCTTTCATCCTCACACCAGTCTGCACTCACGGACCATTAGCAAGGCTTCAAACACAGCTTTTGCATTAGCTGTGAGGAGGACCCAGGAGAGCTGCAGCTTGCCATGTCACTGCTGTTCTGCAGCTGGAGCTGAGATACACAGCCATTCTCTCTGCTACTGGGGTAAATGGATACCAAACGTTTTCAGCATGTGATAGGAGACCAGGCTGTGTTCTTAGTCGCTGATGAGTATTTGCACATTTGTATTGTTATGTTGGTATTGTTCTTTCTGATAGACTTAGTTGGGACAGGCGACTGCAAGCTCACGCAGATCAATGGTTAGCCCTGGAACAGAGAAATGTTCTTTCACCTGCCAGATGGAGACTGGATTTATCATGTGAATTTATCAGCTGTGTCTCCCAGAAGCTTTAAGATGTCCTGGCATAGCCTGCTTCCAGGACAGTATGTTATCAGAATAGGCTTTCAGTCTGTCATTTCTTATTTCTTTAGCATGAGATAGATGTGATTTCCATTCGTTCTTTATAACAGATGCCATCTTTTATATATATATATACATATATATATATGTCTGTATCTTATTCTTTATTACTTTTTGAACCTACTCTCCCATATTGTTCTTTTATTGATTTTATTACCAGATGGCATAAAGAACTTTGCAGCATACGTTAATTTAGCTTTAAAAAAATTCTATTTCCCTTCAGTGCCGCTCCTCTCTGTTGGGTTTTACACTTCAGCAGTGTTTAAATGCATCGCATTCTCATTGTGTTGTTGATTTGCAGTTCAGCATTTGTCTTAGAATGTACCATGGGCAAACTGATGACTTTTTGTCCCCTTTTTACATCTAGCCTATGATCTCCCTGTGGTAGCAGTGGAACTGGGAAGTTCTGCTGGTTTGCTTGTAACTGGAGGTGAGTGTTGGTTTCAGCATGGCACCTATGGTCAAGAAGAAATGTGAGACTTGCCAAAAACAAGGAGAAATTTCCCTCTCCAGGCAGCAGTGTTCTCATGGCTCTCCTTGTGCTTTTTCAGTGTCTGTGTGGCTCTCCCGGTGCAGTCATGCACCAGAGGAAGCTCAGTCATAGGCAGGGGTGGTTCTTCTGGAGCCCTGTGCTCCTGTTCAGTACTGTGGTCGCAGTGATAGCAATATCTGTTTTATCCAAATGCTTCTGTTTCTTTATCAGCATGGGCAAAGTGAATTAAACAGTGCCAGAAACACACAGCCTGATGCTTTTTCATTTTCTGTTGTCTACCTCTTCGTGCAAACCTGCAATGTGCTGGTTTATCAGTTCAAGTATTGTCTTATCTGTTTTCACATCCATCCTTAAGATACAGATGTCCATGTTTTTACTAAGGAGGCAACAAAAAATTGACTCTTGTCCCCTGTTTATTCCCATCCTGTGGTGACTCTCCTACTACTGTTAGTCCCAGAGGCTTTGGTTTTGTTTTAACAAAGACCAATATGAAACAGCAGGAGTACTGGCTATGACTGAATTTGCCTTCTTACTACATATTTGGCTACAGGTGTGATGTGGCCTATGTCTTTCAGACTGTAGGTTCTTTGCAGTTTGTCTGTATCTGGGCCTGCAAGCCACCTCATCAAGCGGAGCTTTTATCCCTAATGGGGCCTGTAACTATCAACAAAAATATTCTATAGGCATGTTTATCTGTCTAGGTGACTTCCAGGATCCCACTGCTGTGCACAAGATCTGCAGGTGTGGAGTGGCAGTCATGGCACTGATATGCTCCAACCAGCCTGTGAACAAGAAAGAACAGGCCAGGATATGCGAGAATCTTTTAATGCTACAGAATGTTGCTGCTGTGAAAAAGAGTCTTGTGAAAACAGTAAAAGGAGAGAGAAAGAAATTTAGCTGAAGATATTAAGAGCTATTCAGATACTAAGATTCTGAAAGGGAGAATTTGGGTACTGAAATTAAGCAAAAGAGATGAAAAATTACAGGACATCTTCACGCACACACACACAAAAAAAAACTAGCTTTCCAAATATTTTCTTGAAGAAACCATATAAACACAAGAAAATGCAAATAATTTCTGCCATTTTTCTAAGACTAAGCATTTTGCTGTCCTATCCTATGCAGAAAATTAATCTGTGATCAGTGTGCAAGAGTATAAATTGACTATATTTACAGGCTATATTTCTGTTACAAATATAGGTTTGTTTTCGGGCGTGCTGTTCCACGAATAGAGCTCATCATGCTCAGTATGTGCAATCAAGTGGAGTTTGGCTGGATATGGGTGTGAAGCTGTAACTTCTGATACCGGCTAGATAAAAAGAAGTTCAGGAGGTCAAGGTGATGGGTGGGGAATCCGTCATTTACTATCACGCAGTCACGCTCCATCAAAGAGAGATTATAACCCAAGCAATGAATTTGCTTAGCAGTAGAAACTGCCATTGTGAGTAAGGGCATTACAATTTCTAATTACTGCAGTTGAGAAGCTTCAAGATAAATGAACGCACAATTCAGATGCAGTTTGACTCTAAGTATCACAGTCATGATGTTTCTCACTGCCCAGCTATTTCTGGAGAAGTCTAGGAAATGGATTTGCCAGGCAGAGGCTGAGGGGACATGGGGAAGGTTGTTCTACAGTTGCACGAGTTCTAACTCATCGTTTTGTCTCTACAAGGTCTCTACATTTATCAGGCAAGGTACTCTGCCTTAAGAGACTGTAAGTATGAGACATTGCTATAGGAGGGTTCACACCGGGGATCAGTTAGCACAGTTGGTTATTGTGGTATCTAAATGGCAAGTGATTTGGGCTTGCTGGATTGTTGACCAATGCTGTCACCTAAGTAATTAGAACATTTTGCATTGTGACTACTTTTCAGCCAGAACAACCGATTTGACTGTTAGGCATTCAGTTTGATGGACAAGGGCCTGGTCCCTTGGCTAGTCTTCCCTGATTCCAGTGAAATACAGTTAATCGCCCTGGGGAACCCACTCCTAGGAAACTTGCTCTTTTCAGCAGTGAAGAAACAGCTCTTGGAAATGAACATTGCTCATCTCTGTTCTCCTGGTCTTTGTTTCTCAGCTACTATCAAAGAAGCAGGACATTTCAAACAAAAGCAAAAATAAGAGCTGAGCCTATGCTTCCCTTCCCCTCTTCTTTAAAAATGGTATTGTAAAGGTCACCTTTGGTGCAGCTGTTAAGTTTGTAGCAATGTCTTTTCCTTTTCTAAATGAAATTTAGTCTAAGTTTCAGGCCAAGATCTTAGCCGTTTTGATGAGAAGATCTGTAGTACATCTTGTATTCTGGCTAAACTCCAATTATATTTTGCTTGGCTTAATTTACTCAGTGCTGCCAACAGAATGACATAGTTTTCACTGCCTGTTCTTGCCTTTGATAGTGTGTTGCTGTGCGCCACTAAAATAGTCAATCCAAGGCAGCCACAGGGCAAATATAGCGATGGCTGAAGAGCTACCAGGCACTCAACACCCAGTCATGCTATGCTGGATGGCAGTCGGGGCTCACTGGATAAGGGGATGTTGTTACCACAGTCCTTAGACAACTTCCACAAGAATGATAGATGCATAAACTGTGTCCAGAGTGTTTTTTGAGCATGAAATTTGCCTGAGGTTTACCCTGTTCGGAAACACTTTGATGAACCATGAAGGAGAACCATGAGGAGAAACATTAACAGTAAAGCTCCTTCGGTGGACAGAGAGCCATAAATTCATTTAAAAAGGCAGCTAGTAGTTTCCTGTATTTCATATTTACATATTCTACCACCTACTTAGCAGCACCTTTCAGGGTTTGGTTGAAGTGTATTGCAGAGATTGGTGGTAAAGATTTCTCACACCTTGGTATCAGTCTTACTATAAAAAAACAGAATTAACTGAAGTATAGTAAAATAAAGGCATGAAATGAAACACCTTATTTTAAAGTGTCAAGGCACAAGGGGGAGGGGAGAGTACAGAGTTGGGAATACAGAATAGTGTTTTATGTGGGACATTTGGTCTGGAAAGCACTAAATATGGGAATTAGTCGCCTGTGCCTTAAAAGTAATTGTGCATAGAAAGATGACGTTCTAAAGTGGCATTCTAATTCCTATTTTGTGTGGAGTTGTGCTTTAGTATTTTGTAAACTCAGAGAAGTTATCTAAATGCTTCTTGGAACTTGTTACTTCTAAAAATATATGGTTTTATTTAATAGGTATTCAATAGATATTATACTGATGGATCTCTTTTTGCTTACTGTGGTCTTGTATTTTGCCTGAACAAATGTTAGTAGAATTATCTTCACAGAGCTAGCATAACTGTCTTGGTCTTTTCCAAACACTTGGTAGCAATTTTACCTTCTTTCTGTGTCCTTTAGGCCAAAATTTTCAAATGCATTTTAACTTTTGAAAGTTAGTATTTTTTCAAAGGTATTAACTGCCCACGTCTAACCGAATGAGATGAAGCAGTCTGGTATTAGTCCGAACTCTTTGTACTGGTAGTTAGGAACTGATGCTGGAAGGACCTTACCAGGAGCAACTTGAAGGACAGATTTCCCTTATTTTTTTTGGCTCTACACAGAGAAATATGATTTTATAGGATTCTGAGCTATGGGAATACATTATTGTGGGACAGACACAGCAAAGGGCTTCCACACGTTCTGAGTAGCTCAACTAGAGGTTTTGGATTCATCCCAAGCTCTTGATGAGCTCATTGGACACAGACAGCATAGGCTGAAAGCAAGGAGAGTTTCGTCACTGACTTAGCGGGGGCAGAGGCATCCTAAACAGTCCGTGCAGAACAGATTATCTTGGAAAGGCTCCCAGGAATGAAGAGTGTAAAAGTAGAGATTATGCCTCATTCCAGCATGGTGGTGCAAAAATGGGCACCTCTGCAGGAGGCAATTTGTTTGGGCCAAGAAAAGGTGCTTATATACCATAGCTGGGGGATTTGCTGAAGAAACGTCTAAAAACGTTTGACGTTTCTAGAAACGTCAAAACTCATCAGCTTGCGGTGGGAGTTAGGCAGATGAACTTTGGGGTGCCTTTGACAAGCACAGTCTGTGCTATTCTTTTGTGAATTTGAAGTGGCAGATCTGTGAATTCTGAAGTGTCCCTTCTTGAAATGGTAACTTAATGATTTTTTTAAAAATCCATTAAGTCCCATATTGAAATATTGCTCTGATTAAAACGTATCTTCATTTTGCTTCTGCTGTGCACTGGTAGATTTCTCTCTATTACAGGGCAGAAGGAAAGAACTAGGCAAAGTTCAGGCCAGGAAACCTAGTTCTGCAGTGTACAACCATGCACTTAGCATGTGTTACTTAGTAATATTTCTGCTCCTCATTGTATTTGAGTAAACTTAGAAAAGAGAGAGCACAGGAATTAATTTGCTAATACCTTTGATGTTGCCTTGATACTTCCAGTTTGGATAGACCAACGTATTGTGAAAGGAGAAGAGGAGAGAAGAAAAAGTTGAGAGAGCTGAATGCTTGTTTGGCATGTAGGCTGAGGGATGGAGATATAAATAAACGCGTGCATACACACACACATATATATATCTGCATATTTAATGTGGGTTATCTATGGAAACCTGTGCAAGTCAGTGGGAAGTGAAAGTCTGTGACTCATCCCACTGCTAGTGAGCAGGCATCTAAGAGGAGTTACTGGAGGATGGATGACCCTTTGGAGAACAGAGTGTCCTAGTGCTTTAATTGCTCACAAAGACATTGCAGCACGGGTGATTATTCATTTTTCCCAGTGCCACTAGTTTTTCTTAGTGGTGAAATAAAGCAAAGGCTCCTATGTACAGGGATGCTGATTTTTGGAGCCAGAATGGGCACTCTCATGATGCTGCTGAAAAAAATAATATTTAACCTGCTCTAGAGCTCTACCTGGACTTTGACTGTCCTATCAGTTTCCCATATTTCCTGAATAGTTATCACATGCTATCATGATTCAGCCATGAAAAATAAGCTTTTCTCTTATTTTAAAAATACATATGTAAAGGTAATTTGGTTAAATGAGGTCCCTACCACTGGTTCTTGAAAGCCATGTTTCAGTGCTAGGGAGATTTGTCAAGTTACAGACCATGGAAAGAAACAATTTAAAATGAAAATGCTATCAGGCATTAACTGTGAAAGCACCAATGGTTCTGCAGTAATAACTTTATCTTTGTGCCTGCAAGCCGTCTTCTAATGGCAAAAATTATTAAATTGTGTTTATGACATATTATGGCACTTCCACTATTATTCCATTACAGAGCAATACTCCCATATTAGAGAAAAATCTGTGTGCTTACATATAAGCATGAGAATGTTCCTCTGATGTTCAAGAGTTCATTTTAAAATGCAGTTTTACCTTACCTTAGTAAAGTAAAGGTCCTTACCATTAGTTATTTATGGAACCTAGCAGGCTATTGTTAAAAATAATTTTAAATGTATTTGTGATAATTTCAATTGAGCGTTTTATTTAATTTATAGACGCCTACAGTGATTAAACTACAAAGAACCAAATCATGCAAAAGCAGAGCATCTTCTATAATGCAATTAATATAATGAAATTCCTTCTGCGATCAAGGGTAGGTCCTGTATCTACGGCTCATTTTTGTAACAAATCAACCCCTATAAACTTTGTTAAAGTACTGGGCCTATAGACTATAGAATTGTTCTGGTGATCCTTTTCTTGTTTCTATGCAACCTACCCACTGTGCTGTAATTTAGTATCAATAATGTACAATATTTTTTTATTTGGTAACGTGTACACATTTAAAATAATGCATGAACAGTGCTCCAGTGCTCATAGATGATTCAGTGCAGTGCTCAGAAGTGTACCATTCAGTTCTTTTAATATCATCTGCAGCTGTTATAATGGTGCATTGTGCATTTGCACTTGGAAATAGAAGCAAGATTCAAAATACTTCTAAGCAGTAAATAAGCAAAGAATTATGTTCTCCATGCTTGTTACTGCAGATGCTTTTTGGTTTACAGGTTGTTTCAGAACACCTTGGGGCCTACCTAGTAGTTTATAGCTAACAATGCCCAGTTAAACTATATAGTTTTCCTCCATACACTGCCTTCCTGAAACAGTCTGGTAGGTGAGGAGCCAAACAGAGCATGAGCAGGCTTTGTTTTTATTGACTCAGTGTCAATAAATTCTTTCTGCAACTATATTTGCTGCCAACTGAATATTTTTTTTCCCCACAGGATATAAAACAAAAATCACTTTGAAGGGGGCAGGGAGTAGAAGGAACCTTATGAGTTGAATAGAAAGAACCCATGAGATGGGGAAATTATCCTTACTCAGTCATCTATCTTGTGCCATTTTTACAGCTATTTCCAACAAACTACCGCATGTTTATTTTAATGGTTATTGCTGACATTAGTGAGCGCAGTGTATGTTTGTAACCATTTACTGCTACCCCTGCCCACGGCTGTCACAACAGGCTTCCTCTCTTCTACAAAGTCATTCTGGGCTTCTGATCACTGATTTTTCCACCCTGGTGATTTCCCTCTGCCTCCCTTTCCGTCGTGTGTGTTTGGCAGCTGCTGCGAACTCGAGCTGTGGCCCCCTCACCGCCCACTTTGTCCCACGGCCACCGCGCTGGGGACGCAGGAGCTTGGGCTGTGTGAACACAGAAAGCACGGGCCTGTGCTGCGGCAGGAGTCCAGCTGCTGGATGAGCCCGGTGTTCAAGCCAGCCCTTCAGCAGCGCTGTGCTCCCTTCACAGCTGTTCTGTGGCTGTGACCTGTCCTCAAGTGTGTGCGCCTGGCTCAGCAAATGAGGATATGAAGAAAAAAAAATCTTCATTAGGGTGTTGCGTTTTGCTTCAAGGGAAGAGAAACAAAATATTTTGTCTAGAAAATGGAATACATCTTTATCAAAGAAAAAGAAATTTATTGAGAGAAACAAGTATTACGTGATGAGACCCCATACTCATTTGGGGGCAAAATCTCCACAGAAATTCTGCCTTGTAAATGAACACTTTAAGCTGAGAAAATGAAATAAGACTATCCTCAATTTGTGCTCTCCAGAACAGAGTAATGTCACAGAAATGGCTACATGAATTGAATAACTCAGACAATGAGATCAGCCTCATTATTTCTCTGTGCAGTTCTCCTGAGCGTATCCATTATTCAGGTAAGAATTTTGCAAACCAGCTGTTTCCTTCCAAAGGAATTCCGAATCCACTTTGGAGTGGCAACAAATAAAAGAGGCTATGGTGAAAGTCTGAGAGTGAGAAAAGGAGAAGCCACAGCTCCTCCAGAGGTGTTATCATATGTACAAAGGATTTTTTCTACAAGACAAGCTTAAAATTGATGACTTTTTAAATTAACTCCAGGCATCTATTACCAGAGGGTTTTGCCGAAGCTAAGAGCTTAGTACGATTCAGGAAAACAAATTAGAAGATGGAAATGTTCATGATTATTGTAGATAGGATTTCAAGCTATTTACAATATAATTAAACTATTAGACTGAGGAGCTAACCATAGCCCTGAAGAGAAGGCTTCTCCTATAGGATTATTATTTCATATTTGCTCTTACCCAGCCTCTTATGAAAATCCAGCACTGATATCCACCGGACAGAACACACTGGACTACATAGGTTGGGTTTAGTCTACATTTCCAAATCCTGCATCAGGATTAGGCTAAAAAATGACTTAATAGAAATGTTCAGTATTCCCAGTTGGAACTGCTCAGATAGGAAGTGAACAAATCAGTAACGTGGCATCATTTCAGCTTTCTGCCTGATCAAACACTCAAGCACTTCATACAGATAAGACTCTTGGTTTGGGCTGCAGAATTGGTTTTGGTTAGGGATAAATATCCAAGGTGAACTCTTGTAGCAGGGCAATATTGCAACAAGTTTGCAAAACATTATTTGTATGGCTAGCAAATAATGTACTGAATGTAAAAAGGTGAAGAAAGTAACATAAATCATAGCAGGGCATAATGTGGGGAGTGGACGTTGGGGTCATCCATGATGTGTTTCATGTCCCCCTTGACTTCCATGGCTGTTACAGTAGGCAGCATTCACAGTTGCTCTGCATTTAGCAGGAAGGCATACAAATGCCCTTCTTGGTTTCTGTTTCATAAATAATGTATGTATTCATTTAATAAGTTACAGTAGGAAAATAATAATTTAAACATGACAGGTCAGGAAGGAAGCTATAAAGAAGTGAGATGTGGGCAATATCTGATCGTTCTATAGTATCACATTCAACATTGGTTTGGTCTATTAGTCCTCTGCATATGTTGCAAACCCCATCTTTTATCTCTGTCCACTGGGATAAGCAAGTATGGGAGTGGACTGCAGGCTTGACATCAGCTTCTTTGAGTTCTTTTAACTTTCTTTTTGTTTAGCATTGCTTCTTACCGATTTTCTTTGCCAGCCAGAATTCTTTCCAGCATTAAAAACTATAGAATTTTATTTTCAATAGGAGCATGAATGGTGTTGAATATTGAAAAAATTACAATAATGTGAAAAGGCATTATTTGTTGTAGTGCTAAATGCAGACAGACGATTAACTGCAGAATTAACTGATTCTACAGATTACAACAACATGGATCACAGGAAGGAGAGATCATGGCTGTGGTGCAGTTAGTGAAAGTGTGGTTTCAAGGCCAGATGTGTTCAGCAGATGCTGAAAAACAGCTGTAATCTTAATGTGCGTTGCCTGATTTAGTTTAAGTTGTATAACTTGTAAGGTAGCATGAGTAAGAGGTGTGCTGTGCAGAGACTGGATCAATTTTCCTATTGATCTGCAAGGCTGCTCGGGGGCTGTGACTGCACCTGGGCCTGATGCTTTTCCAATAATTCACAAACAAAAAGTAATAGACTAGTGTATATCCGATTAACCCCAAACTTAGCTTTATGAGGAACAGTAGTATTTTAATAAAATAAATATATTGTTATCTCTGGGGTTTTTCCTTTGGAAAGATGGGGCTCTCTGTATACAGCGTGTGCAAATTGAGCAGACCGTCTCAGGCTTATTGCATAACAGACAGTTTGCCACAAGACCCGAGAGGATGACGTTTTGGGACAAACTATTGAATTCCTTTGGGTTATCATTTTGAGGTGGTTAATTACATGTACAGCTGTAACCTGGAGGAATTCTGTTCCTTTTGGCAAAGATTCATCAATGCATGAAATTGCACAAAACGCTGTGGATTTGCATACATGAGATTTCCTTGGTTACTTACTGCATTTCGAAAAACCTTCCTCACTTGTATTTCCCTTTGTAATTGTTTCTGCTGTAGGAAAAGTAGCGTGTTCAAAGGCGGTCATTTAATTTTGATAACATCAGAGCCGTAATATTTTTGTTTCCTTGCAATCAGATCTGTCTGTTTCTCTTAACTTTCAGAGGAAGCACATTCCCGTAACAAATGCCACAGGCTGCAGAGTCCTTGATGTTAAAATGCTGCCCTGATTAAAAGCTAGGCAGGCAGCAAATTAGAAATGCTGATCCTCAGATGCTGAGCTGGAACTTTGATTAGTCACTAGCAATAACTATAAAAGTCATATCAAAATATCTTCCTTGCTCATAGATAAATGTTGTGGCGTGCCTGTCTCTTTTGCAGCGGTCCTTCCTGTTCTCTGCAACAGTGACCTGGCGCCAGAATGCGGTGCAGTGGCCAAAAGCAGTAAAGAGGGGTCCATGAAACATTATGCCAATGATGTAAGGATGAAGGAAATAAAATAATACACAGATACCAAGTGCCTTGTGTAGACAGCAGTTGCTGCAGCTCACCTTTGCCGATCTGTTTTTCTTTTTTTCTTTTTAATCATATAACAGTTTAAACAGCGATAACAATGTGAAAAAGTCAGTAGTATTCTGAACAAAATCTAATTTCAAAGTGGATCTATTTTACAGTTTAATTTTAGCCTTTAGCTGTTTGATTTACTTGTTAGTTCCTGGAAGATCTATCATGTACTCAAAGAGCGAGTACTGTAAATTTGGAGACAAGGAAAAAAAGAAAGGAAACCGCATCATCCACATACATAAAGTAGCTGAACCCCTGATTTAAATTCAAAGCTCAAATCAGCCTCAACTATAGAGCTGCAGCTGGCACCTCATAATATAAACACTTAAGTGGCCTGTTGAATTTATCCTCAATGTCCACAAATGAAGCTATAAACTTTCTTTAGAGCTTCACTTCTGCTTCAATGCCTGCCCGTGATTTAGATCTGCAGACTTCACAGTAGCTCTGTGTTTCCCTGGCTGGGTGGAAAGTCCCATAGCAAACCTGCAAACATCCCGTGTGTTTAGCTCTCTGCAGCTGTGCAAACAGCACAATGCATTTTCAATATTCTGCTTTAAACGTGCACATGGATAATTGAACTTCAAAGCAACAGCTCTGCTCATTCTTTTATGAGCATGCAAATCAGTAGTGTGACTTCTCACCAGACTGGGAGCTTAATGGAACAATCAGTCTGATCGAAACCCGCCCCAAGGCGTGAGCACAGTGGGGGTATTTCTGCAAGGCTAATCCATGCTTTACTCACTGGCAGGGTGCAAAACCAATAGTCGCCTGCAGTTAGCGAAGTTTTCATCTGTAAATCCAAATATTCCAGTTAGCTCCCCTCATAACCTACATTATTTCAAGAGCAACGGTATTATTTGATCAAGCATGAAGATAGCAATTTAGCCAGGGGAAAAAAGAAAATCAATGTCTTGGATTTGGTATGGTCAGATGGAGTATTTGTTCAGTTCAGCATCTTCTCTTTCAGTAACACCAAGCTCAGTGGTTGTTAAAATACGTGACGTGTTTGGCTCCAGTATTCTTATTTCCTGATATTCTTTTAAAATGAGCTTTAACTTGATAAATACTCGGCACTTTCTCCTGTGACCATTACCATTGTACAGCCAGTTTTTAAATGAAAGGCTGAAAAATACATTAGGTGCCTCAAAGCCAGCCAAAGCAATTTACCATCTTGCTTTCTAGTTCACAGAAACAGATATGAATGTTTAACTTGTGGCTCTTGGGAAGCCCAACTCTAATTAATTCCATATAGAAAATTAAGGCCCAAGAGAGAGATTCAATGGTGCCTTCACACTTTTGCCTATATCCGCACATTCCCCTAAATCAGCTGAAATAAAATATTTTTCTTAATGCAAGATATTGTTGTGAATATTTGAAAATAAGTGCAAATTTCAACCTTGAAATGCAATCGGAATTTTCATGAGAAGCCACATAAATATTTATGTCCTGTGTTTCCAAGTAGCTGGTGATTTGAGGTACAAGATCTCATTTTCAGCAAGTGCTGAGGATCTGTGGGCTAAAATTTTGCACCTTTAAGGTCTCCCCATCTGAGGCACGTGTGTGCGCGTAGAGGGAACGGTCTCACTGTTCCCCACTCCTAAACACGGCTGGGTTTGTCTGTGCGTCCTTCACGCGTTCTGACCGACATCTCAAAGGGAATGCAAGCAGCATGGCAAAGGGTGAAGCGGGGAACCAGACCCCGTTGTTGTGGGGTGGACGCACAGCTTGTGTTGCAAGGTGCAGCTCCGTGGGCTGCCCCTTGCCCGCTGCGAGGGGCTGTGCCTCACAGCAGCGCTGTCCCCGGGGCAGCCAGGAGGGTCGTGCCCGGGCGCGGGGCTCTCGCAGCGCAGTGTCACCTCCGTGCCCCAGAGCCGGAGAGCCGCAGTGCTGGCACAGCAAGCAGGGTGTCGTGGAGCGTGTAGCAGTGCCTTATTCATCATCTCTTTTTTCTCCTCTCCTCTCATCCCTTTGATCGGAGACTCTACATTTTTTATTCTACCTCCTTCTGCTCCATTTCCCACTCTTTTTTTTCTCTGCTGAGTTATTTCCTCTGGGTCTTTTTTCCTGTTCGTTTTTTCACAGCATTTTTGAAGTCGAAAATACATCAAAGATGGATCAAGTTTGAGCCGAACTTTAAAAACCCACAGCTTCTGAGGGACTTCAAGGCTGAGGTGGATTCACATCCCTTCTTAGCGAGGAGGATGGGGTGGGCCTGGCGTGTCCGTCCCCACCAAGGACCGGAGCGAAACGGGAGCAGTCCGGTGGGGACTGCTCATCAGAGCAAAAACGACCAGGCCCTGCCACCTACCCACGGCCACCACTGCTCTGCCTACTGGTGACAACACAAATATTTTAAAGGCAATCTGAAATTTCCCAAAGCCTTGCTCTTTGATAAGCCAATTTGAGAAAGGCTGTGAGCGATGGAAAAAGCCCTCAGTAACAGAGGTGCTCATGCGGTGTCTCCCGCAGGCAAGCCGTGGTGACCTTCAGAAGCCACCCGGGAGCAGTGACACCGCTGGGCCCGTGTCAGCTGGGGACGGGCTGGCTCCAGGAGCTGGCGGCAGGGGCGAGTGTCCCCGGCCAGCACGTGTGCCCTTGCCCCCTGCCAGGAATTTAGCGGGCTACCAAATTATCCCTCTCAATAGAAAGCAAATGCTAGAAGCCGGTGTGGCCATGTGCAAGCACTCCTGAAAGACGTGGCCTGCTGGCACGTCTTTAAATCTGGCATTCAAAATTGCTCAGACAGATGGAACAAAAGTATGTAATAAAATGTGACATTTTGTTTTATCATCCATGTTTGTTAAGTGAATTCTTCTGATTATTCCCACTGTCAAGAGCACTGAATGCGAATCAGGTTCTGACAATTTGCAGTTTATAAAAAACAACTCCAGGGGTCGGTCAGACAGCAAAAGAATAAGTAATAATTAATTACAGGATGCACACTCATCCAGGGAATCTGGCCACAGTGGGTGACAGCTCAGCCTAACAGAAAAAAAAAAATGATGAGTTGAAAAAGCCACAGCTTCTGTAGTCAATTACTACTCAGTACCAACTGCCTGCTTCGTAGTGTCCCTTTTATATATATATATTTCTATATATCAAGGATTTCTTAGAAACTGCCGTCTCCCCAGCAGCTCCTCCTTGTTAGCGTTGGTGCATACCAGAGCACCTTCTCTCCTCTCCTCTGCCGAGCGCGTTCCCGGTGATAGCGCCGGCTCTCCCGCGTGGCGTTGCGTTGCCTGCTGCCCTGGCCATGCTCCTGCGGCCTGCAGAGCCCAGGCAGCCCCTCTCAGCCTGCAGCAGAGAGCCGCCCAGCTTTAATTTCCCATTCTTTATTCCAGAGAAGCTAACCCTGAGGGTCAGCTCCTGCCAACAAAAGGAAGAGGTGGAGAATTGGCATCAGCACAGAGCGAGCCCTGAGGCTGGGAAAGATTGCCCCCTGTGCCTCCTCTTCCAGTTTGGTCAGGGACTTCTGTGGCAATTATATCACTTCATGTTCAATTAGTACTAAATTGGAAATATTAAGCAGTATATGATTGAACTCTTAATTAGCAATTAAATTAAAAGCACCCTCCTCACTGCAAGGGAAATGTCACTGAGACTAACTTTGACAGTATTTTGCAAACAGCTTTACTGCATTTTATAGGTGACAATTTTCTGGGGCTTAGCCGTGTGTTTGCTGTGACTGTGTGCTCCTACTGCAAACATGACTAGTTAGCATCCCAAGGACATACCAGAAATACACATGCAGAGGTAAATATTAATTCCACTGTAGCAGCAAGTAGAAGTCCCAGCTTCCGAGCAGGATGGTGATGTCAGGTGTCTTATCAACCAAACTGAAACACACCCCTAGCCTTGGAAGCTGACAATCTGAGTGACTGCAGCATCTACAGAGATGCTTACATTAATGCCTGGAAAAATAACCATGACACTTCTGAAATCTGTAGTCACTGCTTTGTTACGGCAGCAGTGCTCTCACTGAAGAATCTAAATCAGCCAAGAAAGCACTGGCAGCTGTTGATAAGGTGCAGAAACAAGACAGAGTTTGGGGACACAAGAGGTGGATTTGCACAGGGAAAAGGTAACATTCCAATCATGGTCTCAATAAAAGAGAGGTTTCTAGTTCGTGACACTTGGGCATGGCTGGGCCCTGATGAGAGCAGAGGGTGACAGCAGATGGGGCAGCTTGCAGCCACGGACCAGGGCACAGGACCTGCTTATCCCACCAGATTTCAGCCTCCTGAAAGCCCGGCCCTTTGCTCCCCAAACACTGGCATCCCTCATCTGTGTAGACATGGTACCCATACCCTGGCTGCAACTAATGCCTGAAAAATATGGGGCAGAATATCACTGAAGCTTCTTGTTTGGATCCCTCTGCTCCGGGATCGATGCTGACCTCTCGCTGGTGCGGGTGTTGATGCCCACAAGGGGAACTCCCGGCACAGCTGCTGCTCTTGGTAGCACTGTTAGCTCTTTCAGCCTTCCTCAAAGCTGGCTACATAAATCGTAGGGGCAACGTTTCACTGTAAGGAGCTTGTCACTGGGTAACCGGTGCTGCTTGAAGGCGCTGAGGAGAGAAGGGAGTAAGTGAATGAAGGCAGCAGAGGCAGCGCACTGAGTCGTCGTACTAGCAGCAGTCTCCCTGTTGATACCATTCTTGCTGCTCAGTGAGTTTGTTTTGGCCACCGACTCTCATGTCCTTCCTTTCCAAGCAGTCTAAAAATATGCATTTTGGGGTGGGCATTTTTTTCTCCGTTTCAGTACCTGTAAGTGAATATTGAAGAGCAGTTTCAGTGCTGGATCACAAGAGCTGCCATCAGGGGATGTGTTTTGTTCACTGGTGGATGAAAGTGTTGAATCATTACCACTTGGATTTTTGGTTGCACCTCTGAACAATACACAGGCCAAGAATTATTTGCAGAAATTATTCAGCAACACATCTCAAATAATGAATATTTCAAATAAATCATTATGGGCCATAGTCGAATAGGAAAAGAGGCAAAATAGATGATGAATTATTCATACAGCTTTAGCACTAATGTAATAAATATTACATGGTGTCGGAGGGAAATGAAGGGTTTTGAAATGAAGACAAAAATTAACTATGAAGGAAAAGCACCTGAAAATTGGAGAAGGTGAATACACAGATATAAGATACATGAATAATAATGAAGAGATTAACGGGGGAAAAAAAGTATGACAACTACGATTCTCTTTGAGAGGCAAAATACTTTTCCTCTTTGGTTCTTTCTCTATAGAGAATATATAAACTTCCCAAACATCCTTCAGCTCTGTTTAAAAATGAAAGAAGACCCCCCTAGAGATAGCCAGGTGGGAACATACCTAGATCTGGCTAAAGGGGATTACATGAGCAGACATACTGAAATACTAAAGGGCTGTAACATGTTGAGAAAAATACTATTTTGATTATCAAATAATGCATTACTTTTATTTCTCAGAGTGCTTTTCTCACCAGATGAATACTGAACTGGGACAATAGGATTGTTTACTTTTCAGGGCAGGATCCGTAAGGCCCTTGGTGCGCTTCGGGTAGGCTCATTCAGCAGCATTAGCGGTGACACCATTGAGCACGTCTGAGTGGTCAGGCAAATCTCCTCCGACAATGCTTCGAACAAAAATGTCATTATTTCCTTGTTTGCTCTTTTACTCAGGTGCAGTGTGTGCAGATCCTCGCTAGTCTTATCTGTTCATCTGAACACTTGCAAAAAAAAAATAATAATAATTGTGGGAGAGAGTGCGTTAACATTTTTTCCCTTCCAAATCCCTTCCTAATTACCTTCATTTTTAACAGTAAGTAGAAAATGGAAGAGAGGAGAGAGGATACAAGTTTTAAAAAATAACATATTCCATACAGATTTAGAGAAAACAAAACCAAAAACAAACAAACAAAAAAAAAAAACACATTTTTTTTCTAAAAGTGGAATGGAAATGGAGATACATTACGCATTTTCCCCATTGACGATGGACTTGGGCTCCTGCATGTTTGGAGCACACTCGGATAAGTGCCATCTCTGAATTTAATTCAATAAAATAAGGTCCACTTAATGGTGTCTATAAATAGTTCTTGTGACCTCAAGAATAACATATTAAAATGAAATAGATGTTTTATGTTCGTCATTTTCGTAAATGTCTCATTTACAAAATCTGTCATGGGCGAACCAGTCTCCTCCTCATTGGACATTTCCTGGCCTTGGCATATCAATCCATCTTTTGCACATCTGCTCAGAAAATGTAATTAGTTATACCCATATGCTACAGACATACATGGTAAAACTTAAGAAACAGAAAAGACTAATAGACCTGACAGACTTTCTTGCTTCTACTGTGTGTATTTTGTTGAGGAATTAGAAAAGTGAGAAGCTCTGTGCCACAGGATGGGGATATCTTTGTGTCCTAATTAACTTCAAGAGATGAGATGAACACACTTGGTAGGGAATTCTAATACTTCTAGTTCTAGTCCCTTGAGAAGAGGTATTTATTGAAAGGGCTTGTAACTATAAAAATACTTAGTGTTTCCCATATGGATGTACCTTCTTGCCCTATTCATCAACATACCTATGGACTTGTCTTTGTAAAGCAAGGATAAGAAAGACAGACAAGGATCCTCATCTGATGTTTTGGGACATGGGAGACTGAGATGAGAAGCTCTGGCTACACAAAATGACCCTCATATGTAGCAAATATGGAAACTCATAAGCGTGTTGATCAGCTTTTTTTGACAGCTGTACTCAGTCTTGCTGGCATACGGCAAAGGAGTCAGAGGCTATGGTACAAAAACAAGTGACACCTTGGTCAACAAAAGTTGGTTCCATGGCCACTCTTTTCTTGTTCTTTCACTGAACTCCAAAGCAATGTCTCACTGTTCACTACCCTACCCTAACTAATTCATGGCCATTTGGCATTACAGAAACATCATGTTAATTTTCTCTCTGACACACCACATTTAGTTGCTGCATATGTTGTTTAATGGCTGTGCACTTTTCAAAACAACAACAAAAAACCCCAACCAAACAAAAAACAACAACAAAAAGGCCCTTTCATATTATTCACATTCTTTTAGCTCAGTAGGGGGTTCAAAATCAAACTGCTGTACCTCCATCTTCTTACTTTTCTTTTAGGGTTAATTTGGAAGAAAAGAAAAGCTCTCCTGATTATAGAGATTTAGCTTTCTTTATAAACTGGCTATTTTAAGATCTGTTTACAAGATCACAATATGAAACATCATTCAAAAACAGTGTGAATTGATTACATCCTTCTGGAGAACATGTTGCAGTAGAATATGCATTTGTAGCTGTTACACTGCCCTATAATTAACGCCTTATGGCTTTCCTTCTAAACACATGTTGCTACTGCTAGAAAACAGCTGAGATACTTAAGAGGAGACAATGGAAAATGCTGCCCTCCCCCAATCCCCCCCCCCCCCCAGTCTTTTTTTTTTAACAAATGGCAAAATGCTGTGGTCAATACCAAATATAAGAGTGAAGCCAAGGTACTGATTATATTTTTCTGCTCCAGTTTCTTTTTAATGAGCATTTTTTTTCCCAAATACTATTAATAATTTGAATGTTGCTTAATTGGGAGACTGTACTAGAACAGCTGAACACAGTCTTTGGTCTTTTCATTCATTTCAGTGGATTCTGGATCACAGCATAATGATGGAATGGTCAGCAATCACATCAGGAATGCTCACGTATCCCAGAATGAATGAATGAACAGAGCAAAAAAACAGATGCACAATATAAATACATTTGCATGGTTAGAATTACTTGGGGAACTCAATTCTGCTCTGAACAGGTCTCCGATTTTTTAAAAGCTAAAGCTAATAATGAAATATTTCTTGCACTGATCAGCTCTCCACACAGATGAGTGAACTAAATGTCACCTGCTGGCTTTATGGGAACATGGAGGTGCCAAGTGACACCTGGCTGCCATTTAATGGAGTTGTATGTGTGATGCTACGTGCATGCTATAAATTAGCTGTAGACAAATAATGAATAGGAACAATGTAATATCTGGGTCTGTGTTATTGGAGAGGGACTCCCAAGGAAAATCTTCACAACCTTGCAATATCGTTGTTCCAAATAAATACTTTTGATAAATGAGATGACACGCTAAAAACCAGATATGCAATAATATTGCTTTCCATAAAGATCAGCTGTAAGTGATTCCAAGGGCAGATGGCTATGTATAGCAATAATGATGATCGGCTTTGTCAAGGTGCAGATGACTTTCTGAGCAGGGATGCTAACATTCCCATAGCAACCCTTAAAACTTCAGATGCAACACACATTCAGTATATGTAGCAACCCATACGAAGAAGGAACAAGAGCGTTTTGAGTTAGGGCGTTAAAAACTAAGCTAAACGTAATTTAAACTATTAAAACAAATATCCTCTGACTGCATACAAGGTATTTTTCTCTTTCCATCCTATATTCTGCTCTTCTATATTGCCAAACCTATGTGTAGACTGCAATGAGTGTATATACACGTGTAGACTTCTATCTTTGTAGCATGACCCGTGATCTCCCTCGAGCAACGCGACCAAGCTCAGGAGCAATCCTTTTGCTGCTCGGCCTGCCCCTCAGCCCGCAGCAGGCGAGGCAGGGCTTCCTTGGCCCGGCACGGCAGGTCCCCAGCCTCCGTCAGGGCTCTTCGTCCCCTCTCCCATCGTGGCTGTAAAAGCCCTTGCGAAGCCTGGGAGAGGAGCAGGGTCTGAGAGCAGGAAGCAGCGCGGGAGCTGCAGGAAGCGGCTCTGCAGCTCGCGGGGAAAGGCAAGTTAAGGGGAGGGTGGGGAAAAAAAAAGAAATTGTGGATTTTCTAACAGGAGCTGGGTAAGACTTGCTGGTTTGACCCAGAATATTAGATATTCTGGATAGCGCCGATGCTTTTCTGTACTGAGAGTCTCCCTCCTTTAGCAATAACTCACAAATGGAGAAAAGGCTAGAATCAGATTTTACGCTCAGTCTTCAGCAGAACTGTATTTCTTCATTAGCTGTACTGATATGTGAAAAAAAAATGAGGCACAACTACACACATTTGTATTATATTTTTAAACTCTTCTAAGAATTACATGCAATCTAAAAATGTGTGCCTCTAACAAATGCATGATCGTCATCCCAGAAAAAGACAAAATTAGTTACTTTTCCTGCTTTTGCATCTCTCCTTTTGTATTTCTCCATTATTTTTCTTCCTTGCAATGTAATGGTAACAAAATATGTGCAATCATAGGAATGAAATGACATGCTGAAAGGCACCAATAAATATTGAACAATTGACTTTACTATGTTAAGCTGTCACAATTAATTTGCTTACAGAATCCGTACTGGGCTGTTAGTGAATGAGCATATAGCCTCCAGAGAGCTATTCTGACTTTGCTATTTTCTCTTGAACCCAATTGCAAATGGATTAAAACTTCCTCTATCCTTGCTTTAGCCTTCCATTTCTGTCAGGAAGCAGAGTATTTGCCAGGCTTTTTGTTTATTGCAAAAGGTATTGGGAGTGCACTAAATCAGGCAATAATGTACTAAAATCCTGTAATGGTTTTTCTCTTTATAGAATTCCTCTCTATTTTTGCTTTATTTTATAGATTCATAGCATATTTTTTTTTAGGTTGAAAGGGAACCTCATAGTCCTCCCTCTTTCAAATTTATTAGCTAGAAGCTTTGGATTCTTGTGCTGAGATATATGTAGAGACAGGGTATATGGAGGTATCAGGCAGTAAAGAGATGAAAAAAAGCATTAGTGTCTTGAAACTTCAATGAGCTGCTGCTCATTTGGGCAGTCTCAGCAGTGTTACGGGCTCAGGACAAGCTTTGTGGCGCCCCTGCAATTCTTACGGGCTCCTGGGTAAGAGGTGCAGTTGCTCAAGACAACTGTTTTTGGCCTGTAACCGAGTGACCAAGCAGTTCTCTATGTAAGTGAGAATTTTTGTGATATTTGTACATATATAGAGCTTCCTGGTCAGCTCTCACTTTTAGAGACAAGGTTTTCAACACCTTGTGAAAGCTTAACTTGATTGAAATGGACACAATTATAGAATTCAAATAATACATATAAATATATTTCATTTGCAAAATAGTCTTGTGAAATGCTTTATTTACGTTAACACTAAGGATGAAATAATTTCCCATAAGAACATACTGCAAACAGCTATTTTTGAATAAAAAGTTAGCTCAGAAAGGCAGTTCAGTTGCCTTTAAGCTGGCTTACTGCTGTAACACTTAAGGACCAGTGAATCCTACCCACTACATGACATCAACATTGCCTTGATTGCAAGGAAGTTTGGATCTGACAGTTAATGGCTTACTTGCAACTCTTGGTTAATTATTAATGCGGACATAACAATGCTTATTCCTTAACTAACCTTGAAAGCAATACAATTATCCCAGGAATTATTCCTGCTGAAAAGCCAGTGAGATGTCACAGTCTAGATCAAAAATTCTAAAACTCAAAGGAGAGCTTTTTGCCTGTAGGAAAATTAACATCATTTTTTCATCCTTATTCCCATTATATTTGAAACAAAGACGTGCTTTTAGAGCTCAGCCCTAGCAGTGATGGAGTCTGCGCCAGGCAACCATTGCCAACCATTCAGTGCCGTGAGCCACTGCTGCCTTACCAGTACGAGCAGTCTCTGCTTTACCTCTGCTAGTGACAGTTTGCACTGGTGACAGCTCCTGTTAGGTCGCTGAGAAGCCGTTTGGTCACTTCTTTGTGTGTGTTTTCAATCTAGCAGAAGAGAGAAAGGCGTTGTTGATAGGCTGCAGACACAAAGCCCTAGCATAGAAAGAGGATGCATTCTCTCAACAAACGACCTTTTCTTGCGCCTTGAGTATCTTCCCCTTTATGGTCAAGCCACAGACCACAGAAAGTAAACCCGGCAGCCGTGCCGGCCGAGCAGCGACAATACTGTCTGAGGAAGCTGGTTATGGTTAACCAGTAGCTGAGATTTGCATGCTGAGTTCAGAGGAAAAGGCAGCTTTTAATTTTTTTATATATTTCTTTCTTTTAAATAATAATTTGACTTGTGTTTTCCAATTGTCTGTACATAAGTTCCAAATGCTGTAATGGGCAAAATTACATGACCAGTAACTCATGACAACTTACCAATGCTCTTATTTCTGGTAGTGGGCAAAAAGAGGCATCACTGCAAAAACTGGAACTGCTGGGCCCAGAAACCTCTGGAAGGTACAGCTGGGACACTGCAGAGCGGTCCCACCCCCTCCCTGGGCATCCTTCTGCCCGCCAGAACTCACTGGTCATGGCAAATCCCTGTAACAAGTCTTGAAGACCAGATATAAATAAAGCTCACTATGAACCGCTGCTTCTGGTTGCCAGAAGAAACCCGTAAGCTGTGGCAGTCATATATTCTCTAGGTGACTACCTAGCTAGGAAACTGGTTTAATTTTGTTTTAGAATAAAACAATAACGTTTTTAAAGTGCTGTCACGTAAACTCGAGAACAAGAACCACACTGTGCTGGATGGGAATCTTTCTAGCACTCAGAGCTGTTGTCTGGGGCTCTCTGCAGACAGATACACTAAGACTTCACGATGATTTTACACTGGCTTCTTTTCTAGACAATTGGAATCACCTTTTCAGAGTTTAATTTCAGGGGGCAAATTTGGAGAAGGAAACTAGAGATGTCCAGACTGAACCTTTTTCTGCTATAAGCAGCTAAAAGTTGAATTCTTAGTCAGACTCCTGGCAGTTCAGACATCATCTTAAGTGGTTGGGCTCCAACAGGCTGTACAAAGCTATCTGAAAACAGCAGAAAGAAAATCCAAAGTATAAGCAGGTTGATTATGAGTGAAAGAATAGTTTAAGCTTTATATAAGCATTAGCCTAAGGAAATTGAGACTCCGTAACAGTAACAATCATTGGAAATAGGGCTAAAGACATGGTATGTTTTCTAAAATAGTAACTATTTGCACAATACAAAGAGAACATTTGATTGTACTTAACAATAGACCTTGTTTTTTCCATGATACTGCTACTGGAAAATTAGAAAAATAACAACTCAATCACAAGAAAGCCTCCACATAACTAGTGGGTCTTCCCCCATAACTTATGGCCTAGCTAAAGAGGAAAATGAATTAAAAATAAAGCCTGAACGTGATGAACCGCAGCCCAGTTTTTGCTAAGGATGCAAAATCTCTGCTGGTGCTCTGATTTCCAAACACCTTAGAGAACAGCTCTCTGCTCTGGCAGAACATGCAAAAATCACTGCAACGGACACTGGTATTCCCATCCCAACTAACCAGACATTGCCTTTTCTCAGAGGAGCTTAGGCATACTATTTAATTTTTTGTTACACTTAAACATTCAGATCCTTCCAGGTAAGCCTGTTCAAGCTCACTTTCTTGAACTTTCTCTTCTCTGTCATTCAGAGTTTTACTGCTGCCTATCTTGTAGGAATCCTGTTTATAGGCCTGTACACTACTGAGAGATTAGGAGCTAAAAACAGCAGGGAAAATTCAGAATTAATAAATGCAAATTAATGCTCACTGGGGAAAAGCCAATTCTCCTATAAATACACACCAATGGAAATTAAATTATTTAGTAACCTTCAGAATAGCACAAAATGTTATGAAATAGCAGCTTAGCATTCACTGGTACTTTAAAAATTAAATCAGGAATAGGAAAGAATGAGGAAAAAAGTAAAGCATAATTATGGCAATGTGGACATTTCTGGTGTGCCTGTATTTGACCACTGGTTGCAGCGGAGTGAGAAAATACAGAGGAGAGCAGCAATGATGAGCGCAGAAATGGCCTTTGTAGAAGCCATACTCAACATGGTAAATCCCGAACACTTAGGTGGAAGAAAAAAAAAAAAAAAAGGAAAGGCATTAACTGCTATTAAGCACATTGACAGAACCTCTGACATGACAAAAATAATAATAATCACAGCAAGGATATGCTGGAGAAAGAGCACGGCACTGCCATGCAGTTCTTCCATGCCTCCTGCGGGCACAGCTGGACAGGGCACCCCGCGGCACGGCCCCGCTCCGTCCTGATGCTGTCCTGCCTCTGGTCTGCACAGCTGGGAAGCTCCTGCCAGGTTTCCAGGCTGGGAGAGACGTGAGCTTCCTCCAGGATTTCACGAGCATCTTTCCTGCTATAATATTATAGCTCAAAGAGATCGATCCGAATTTTCATTACCACTTCATGGGGCACCACGCAACCAGTTTTCCCTGTAAAAAGTAAGGCCTGCTAAAAAGGCCGTATGTGTAATCTAGATTTCTGAAGATCGAAGGCACAAAATGACTCATCAGCTGAGTGTCCGGCTTGGACAGGTTCACAGCCACCAAGTGCAGCTGAGTGCTGAACAACTGCAGTCACTGGCTGAGTGACAAAAGCAGGAGCACAGATGATCACCAAAGCCAGGTATGCCGTTTCCCAAGGCCAGAGCCATGGCGAGGCTGGCACTCGTTCTTCTCAAGCTCAGCCTTAGGCTTGCTCCCACCCTAGCTGCCAAGGAGAACAACTACAGGAGTTAGAAGTGCAGACTGACAGAGCGGGCACGATAGTTCAGTGACTGGAATACCTCACTGCACGTTGCACTAGTGAATCATTTTCATGCAAAACTCTTATTTTCCTTTTTTTTCTCTTTCACTTCCATACCAGCCATCCAAAGAGGCAAGAAGTTAAGCATTACAGGCAGGTCAGCCTATGGCAGCTAGAGGCTATCCATCAGCCTTGATCCGGCAAACTCCAAAGATCTTGTGTCGGCAGGATCAGTGCTTTGCCAAACATATCAATGTAGAAGTAGTCTGCTTCATGAACTATCATTTTTTTTTAATCTTTTTAAAAAAGTCAAATGAGATGCTCAATAGACAGGTAAATGCTGCAAACTGAAAACTGAATTAACAGGACTTTAAAGCAGTAGTAATCTCACAGAACAGGTTCAGCCTCTTCCCATGCCACTTTGCCATGGGGTGACTAGAACCTTCTATTAAAATAAATAATAAATTTAAATATTTTTTTTTTTAAAAATCCATAAATTTCTCCTTGATTTCTCCACTATGTAATTTTACAAATATAGGCAATTACTCAACAAAGAGAATATAACAAGCACTCTAAAATACCAAAATACTTCTTAAAGACTAGAATGGAGAATGAAGACAGCTTTTTCTTATTAAACTTTTTATTAAAATTGAGCTATTTTTTACATATTTAAAATACTTTATATCCAAGTTACGCAATATGTATGAAAACAATTGTATGCAAACACTTGCATAAAAATATGTAAAATCACAACTAAGCAATATAAAGCAATATATAGCATGTTCCAAAATGTATTTCAGGACTAGAATACCTGAGTTTTCAATAAGCTGGTTTCCTGCGTTTCACTGATTTTAACTGTTACACTTAACAATATATCTGATCTCATATAAAGCACTTCTTTGGTTCGGAGAAACTGCATGGAAAGGTAGAGATCAAGCAGAGACACTACTCAAGGCCTGTCTTCAGAATCTTCTTCCCCGTGACGATCCACTGTTTGAGATGCTAAGAAGGACTCCCATGTAGCAAGGCACTTAAAAATGAACACAGATACATTTTAATATAGCAGACAGATTTCTGTAGAACTGGTAGCCAAGGAGAAAAAGAAGAAAAAAACCAGCAGAATACATATGCATTGTCACAAGCTGTTTCTGTGGGACTATGGTAAAAGCAAAATATGGTTTCCTAGGCAGCTCAGTGATATGCAAAATGTTAGCCAACATGCTGAGTGAGCTGTAAAGGTCACTTTTCCATAATGACAAGCACACAGTGTGAGCATCGTAATTGTATGTGTTATCACGGGAGATGCTAACATTAATTATGCCCTTCTTTAATCTCTCCCTTTAGTTACAGGCAAAGATCTCCTCCAAACAGAAAGCACAGTCAGGCACGGTTCCTTCATAATCTCTGTGGATTCCTGTAGTATGCTCAATATTCTTTCCAAGTTAAATTAAAACATTTTTTTTTCTAAACACACAGATAATTCCTTTTTCCCCTGAGTAATGAGAAAGAAATGGGACCAGAAAGGCAGGAGGCTGGGGGGAGACTGTCGTCTTTACAACAAATGTTTCTCTCCTAATGGAAAAATGTATTCCTAACTGCATAAGCTATTGTTTTGATCTGAAGCGTCAACACTGCAGTCACTAATAGTAAAAACAAAAACAAAAACAACTTTGGTTCAGTTTGGTTTAAATCAGCGTTGGCATCTTGGCAAACCTATATAAATCCTAGAGTATTACTGGGAATCGTGGCAAGCCTATCACTAGGTAACCCATGGTGTGCTGATGTTTCTTACCTAAGTACCAGGTTTCTGCCATTTCAAATCTGTCAACAAACAGTGCAGCTAAACTCATGCAGTAATTTTACATTGAGCACTCTTTTGTTGTTGAATGACATTTTTTCTGAACCACAGCTTAATTTATACCACGTAACTTCATGTCTTGCCATTCTGTAATTTCAGTAATGTGAATTAATATATATATATATCATGTATACTGGTTGGAATATAAAAATGGCTATCTATTATCTCTGCAACACTGATCCAAAATGCATGTCTTAAAATGCAGTCACACTATGTTGCTTACCCAGATAAATATAACCTACTGAAGCCTTTCCAGACAAAGATGCGGAGCATTTCTTCAGGTATACAAGTTATTTGGTTTTTATTTATCCTCGTTTATGTAACCAAAACATATTTTCCAAAATGTAAGAGCAATGGTGGCTCATTTCGCTGGCAGACATCACAGTGCTGCTACAGCTGACAAGTTTTATAATTAACCATACCAAGACAAAACTAGGTCTCTGTGCCTTAGGCTCAAGCTTTTTATATTGTGAAGCATGAACTGCGTAAGTGACATTTGGTTAGTGATGTATACTACAGCGTTATTACAGAATGATTTTACTTGGTTCTCCTGTGAGGGTAAACATGGAGATCTAAACAGAGGATCAGCTTTCACAAAGGAGACAGAAAGGAAAAAAAAAAAGAAAGAAAGGAAAACAAATGCAGGAAATTAAATGTGCACGCATAGGATTGAAATTCATAATCCAATTACTTGTAAAAGCCCCACAGAAGACATAACGAAACCTAAATATCCAAAATGAAACAGCAAGTGTTTAAATAGGGCTACTTTACCTAAAACATTCTGACTACTACTGCAGGTCACACATCTGTTCTGCAACACCATGTTTACAAATAGCAGTGAGAGGTCTCCATATACTACAATTGCATATCTTACTAAAAAAGAGATATAAAAATAGAACATGTAGTAGGGATGGTAACAGAAGCAATGTGTCACATGCCATGTGTGTTTCTGTTCCAGTTCCCTAATTTTCCATGGTTGACACCTTAAAAATACCCCTTATGGTAACATTTCCTAGAGAAGAATCTGAAAATGTAGTCTTCCATGTGTGAGAGAGGCAAAAATCACCTTCATATTGTCTTGTTCATATATATATATATTGTTCATATAGTGTGCAAGGAAACAAAAACTAGAGTCAGTAGAAATAGAAAAATGCTGATTCCTAGTATAATATGTAAATAAACACACACACACAAACAACAAAACAAAAACAAACAGAACAACAAAGCCTTCACAGAAGCATGTAAAAGAAATTGCTATGGTTGAAATGATTGAGGGTTCAGAGATGGACCCAGGCTTTGAAACAACATTCACAGAGACATACGGGCTCAGCCATGTGGGAGCTTTTGAAAATCACATGAAGTTTGTTAACTAAATTCCTGGGTAGGGAATTCCTAAATTCCTGCGGTAGGATGCGATCAACATGCATAAGCAGCTGGCTTTGGTACACAACCAAGTGACGAGTTAAATGCATCACAACAGAGGCCTCCAGGGTAAACAACACATCTCATCTATTTTTCTACGGCTTATACCAGACAGATACATACAGGCTTTGGAGTTAGAGGGAAGTTACTCCAATGGGGAAGGAGTATTGTTTTGACCTAATGAATCTGTTGATCAATTTATGCCCGCATGACAATGTAGATCACAGGAAGTAAGCAAATTAGGCTTGGAACAGTTAAGAAAATCAAGAAATTTATGTTTCTGGAAAAGAGTAAGCTGTGTCAATGGAAACTCACTACCCTATCAAAGTTAAGCTTAGCTTTATTATCAGATTAATCTGCAAAGGTTTAAACAGGATTTGTTTGACATGGCAAAAACTAAACTAGAGGCTACACGTTAAAAGAAGGTACATCCTTGCACAAGGAAAAACATGTTCTTTCAATGCCAAAATGAATTAAATATCATTCTACATTATGAAAAAAAAAAAAAAAAAAAAAAAAAAACCACAACCCACAATCTTCCTGCATTTACTAGAGTACATTATAACAGTGGAAAACCAACCTCTGGTATATTTGCTAGATTTACAAGATCTGACTGGTATTTGGGTTGTGCTGCAAAACCTACCCACTTGTTCAGATGTTTGAGTTTTTTTTTCTGAATAGAATATGTCAACAAAGTTATTTGCTGAGAAAATTAAATGTTTCTTTTTTTCAGGATATTATGCAAATATCCTGAAGGCTATGGTAAACATGAGGGAAAAAAAGGGAAAAATGTAGTAAATGTTTAATCACTTTTACTCTTTGAAGCCAAAGTTCAGCATTCCTGGTTGCCTGGATTGTTGGCTAGTATGAACCAGGAGGACTTCAGACACCGTGGTTAAATAACAACAACGACTAGTCCTTGGTATCTTGTTTTGGTTTTAGTAATGCTTTATCCTTAGGGAGCTGCAGAATATCTGTACCTAACTTAATGCAAAGGCTCCCGGTGACAAGCAGCTTTCTCAGCTGTATGCTCCACCCTGTGGACAGTTTGTGATTTCAATCTTTCAGGAGACAGCAGCTCTCCTGAACTGAGCTGTGCTACTTCAGACAGTTGTGTCATACCTACGGCATGGGAAAAAGCAGTGGAATAAATGGTACAGCATTAACACATACTTCATTCAAGAACTCTTCTCTGTAAGGCAAACAAAATGATGCTGTTTTCTTCAGAAACTGGAGTAAGGTCCCGACTTTCTTTTTAAATTAAAAAGTTTTCGTATTATTTCAGAAAATCCTCCCTGTTTTAGCAATGCACTTACAGTCGTTTTTAATGCAGTATGTTACTGGCTTTAAGTCTTGAATATGGAGAGACTAAAACATTTTATAACTCTTTTCTGGAAGGAAAGGACAGGCAGTTAAGAACTCCATGAACTCTTGAGACCAACTACAGGAATTCTAAGTGGTTGGTCAGCCGTGGTAACACTGGGTACCAAATGGCATCGTATTCAAATGTATGATAAGACAGCTTGCACATTATCCCAGGAAAGACATCATTCGCATGGGTCTGCCTAAGAGCACCTATAAATAGGGAACACTTGGCATTAAGTAGTGCCCTTGTTACTGAAGCACTGAGAGACAGAAAAAGATTGGTGATACCACAGCTGTAGAAACAAAGGAAAAATTCTTACTCAGAAGACTGTGTTTAAGGTAGGATTTTGTTTTTATGGACAGCATAAAAACCGTATTCAGATGCTAAGGATTATGAGAATCCCTTCCTGAGGTTTCACTTCTAAACAGGGAAAGCAGATGCTAGTGTTTCTTTTTCTGCTGTTTTCAGGAGTGCAACACCTATAGTATGTAACATAAGGGCTTCTGACTGTAATCACTTCAATAATTAACCATTGTTAGTAACCACAGGTCTCCAAAAAACCCATGCACATGTTAGATATAAACTCCCAATCTGAGTATTAATTTTACAGAAATCTTTTGAATGTCAGTATTAAAATATTTCTGTTAAAAACAACAAAAAATGATAAGCGCTCACATTTCAAACAAGTTAGCATAATGTTTACTATTATTAAAACCAATGCAGCAAGATTATTTTTTTCTAAATTGTAGATCTATCAACACATAACAGCAAAAATATTTTATGCAGATTTCAATATGTGAGAAAAGCACCAACAAAGAATAATGTTTCAATATAAACCAACTTGCCCAATATTTCAGAAAACCACTAGTAGTTACAAAAATACTTGAACCATTTTTTTTGCAGTTTGTGATTTAATGATAGTAATTTCATGTATAGTATGAGATTTGGCTTTCTGAATTAAAAATCTAATTGAGCAAAAAGCAGTTTTAGACAGGAAAAAGATAGAAAGAATTATTTTTGTGTTTTAATTTAGCTAATCATTCATGAACAAAACATTCCAGTATATTTAGCATGGTTTAACATACATATTCATGATATAGAAGCCAGAGATCAGCAGCAACTGAAGAAAATGTGAGAGGATGCCAAAAGTTTGCTGTCTGATTTCAGAAAATATTTTGATCTTTATATGTAACAACAGATTGTCAATGTCCGTGCATCTCACAGGCTGCATGCTAATTAATTAGACTTGATGATCACGAGCTCTGTCTTTTCAATTATGTTCTGACAAAATGATTTCTAAAATCAGGACACTGATTTTACACTGAGGCTAATAGTCAAGCCATAAAAAGTTCAGAATATAGGACCTGAAGTTACAGGTATCAACACGTATCTGTGAAGAATACTGATTCATGATTGATAGCTAACTGTACTCCTTTTTCCAATATAAAGAGAAGTTCTTTATAAAAACTAAAGATATATGGGATATTTTCAAAATAAGCACTTCCATCAACATGTTTCCTATGAAGAAATTTCACAGAATGCTTAAGAGATTTTGTTAAATGTTTTCAAGTTCTATTGCTTAGTATATATTACTTGCAATTCTTACCAATAATGTTAGCCATGGCATTTGAGTTGAAATTAAAATTTTACTTCAGCCATTCTTCTTTCTTCCCAAAGTTATGAAAAGATTTAATTTAGTAACTGCATACACCTGTGTATCTTATAAAAATGTGTAATAAGCTTTTTGTACTGACCGCTCAAAATTGTATTGATACTCTTTACCACAGTAAATTTCATGAACGACAGTCCCTTAGAGAAGTAACTTGCTGAATGTGCTGTTTGAAAAGGAATTACATTTAAATGTTTTCCTCGTACAAAATCATTGTAAAATGTTGGGGCTTCTTCGTGCAGTTATGGCCAAAGGCTGAAAACATAGCAGCTGACATTGAATCAAAACGCATCTTCCAAATCCTTGTGGTTAGTAAAACAAGACTGCCCTCTGTCGATGATGAACTCAGGATCAACCACTTGGGCACAACTAAAATGCGTTTTACTTAAAATATGTCAAATTAGGGATAAATGCCCTCCCTCTGCCCGCAGAAACTTATTCTGAAGTTAACACAAGTTCAAACTAAGATGCAAAATGTCTTCTTTAGATACAGTGCATTGATTCTCCACTGAAACAATTAATGAAAAAAATGCTATGAGAAAGGGTTTTACCTCTTCATAATAATGGAGATTATTGTCAGCCATATTAGTGAACGCCGATCTCATATCACACCGCATATTTTGCTTCCACCTGTCCCAGTCTGCTTTCAGAGCATTATTGGCACATTCTACTTTGTCTTCAAGTTTCCCAATCTCTTCTGAGAACTAAATATGAATTGTAAACATAGAAAAAAATTAGTAGAGTCATGATTTCAAATGTGATTGAAAACAAGTGATCATAGTGCAGTAAGATGAACAGAACTGCAGAACCAAGGTTGTATTACAATTAGTACATCAGTTCCCAGGGATACATTTTAAATTATGTTCTTAATGAATAGCTCAGTACAATTTCTGAAATATTAATAGCAGAAATTCCAGATGGTAACTAAAGTGTTGCTGAGAATGTTTTTATTGACTGCAAAGTTACAGACTGTGGCACCTCTTCACTTGCACTTGATAGTAATGCATTAAAAAAAGAAAACGTAAAAGGCTTTACTGGAGCAGAATCAACTATACAAATTAGGTTTGGACAGAAAAACTGAGAAAACCCTGACAGAACCTTTGATGACCTCAGGGAAAATCAGAATGGGGGGAATACAGCAGAAATCACACACACAAACTTTCTGATTTCTTGCCTGTCAACTTGCAATCTTTTATTGTGGAACTAACCAAGAGTTGGATTTGATGATCCTTAAGGGTCCCTTCCAACTCAGGATATTCTATGATTCTATGATTCTATGATTCTAACCTTTGTGTGACCATGTGAGGACGGCAGAAATACAGAAGTAGAGAAAGAAATTAAAGCAGAGGACTTCTGCAGAGCAGGAACTCTTTCACAGGGATCCAGGATCAAAAACCTTGAGGGCAGTTACTATGCAGACATTATTTTCTTCTAATTGCTGGAGATGCTCAAAGCGAATTTCAACTAATGGGAATCAGTAAGTAGATAGAGGGGGCCCCTCTTTAATGAGTCTTCTAGTCCTCTCAGTAATTTTGTACCTATTGTCATTTGTTAATCAGCTCTGTTGGTTCTGGGCTGGCACCCAATTGCAGAATGAAGTAAATCTTCTGCAGCTACAGTGCGATTCAGTGCCTTGGGACTGCACAGAGACTGTCTATGAAAAACCTAGGGAAGTCAGGCATAAACGCCACCAATAACCAACATCAGGAAAAGCTGATCTCCTTACACTGTTTCTATTGCAGCTCAGGTACCATACACCTTCCTCTTCTTCCTTGTACTCTGCTATCAGGCAAATGTTTTTTTCCTCAATATATAAAACTCTGTAAAGTTGGATAGCTCCTCATCACCGCTGCAGAGCTGGTGCTGTCATTGATATTAACTTCCAAATCTTTTACAGGATTTTCAGGAGATGCTTAGGCTATTCACAGAATGCAGGAACATCAAACTTCAGAGCAGGATATGGAAAGGTACAACCTGCAGCCTCCAGCTTGAGCTATGTACAAAGGGCACCACTCCAATGCCACAGCTGGAAATGCTGCAGCCATCAGAAAGAAACTAAGCAACACTGTCTGAAACAGTGACAGAACCTAAGCCCAATCCTTAAAATTCATGGAGGTATCAAGGAAGGATGACAGCTCATAAATGTTTCTTGTGTGTCCCTGAAGCCAAGAAGAGACACGTATGCTTTAACCAAGTAACTCACGCTTGTGTGTGTTTCCACTATGCAAAGCCCAGCAGAAATCCTGTTCCCACTCCATATAGTCAGCATAAAATTGTCACCAAGATCACTCTGAAGTCAGTCAGTTTGTACAACCTTCTGGGAATCCACTGTTAGGGATCTACTGACCGCTGACTCGGGCCACACTATAACAAGAGGTACTGCTTCTGCCAAAAACAACCCTTCCAAGAACATTAGTGAGAGTGAAAGGCCAAGTGAAAAGATAAAATACTTAATTTCCAAACCACAGATGCAAATTCAAAGTTTGACAACCGGAATCCTTCACCTCTCAAAGTAGCCACAGAATCTTTAGCTGGGAAAAATGAAAGGAATTTCATCTGAACGGATTTTTTTCCACATTCCACAATACAGAGATGAATAAACATTTTTAGTTGGACTTTATTTCTAGACTGATTTTACTTGCCACACTTTTAGATTCACAAAATACTGGATATTATTCAAGAACAAAATGAAAAAAATATATATTTCTACTTTACTGAAAAAAAAACAAGTTCAATTATCTAGATAGATTAGTAATCAAACTACAGACAAGGGCAATTTCATCAACTGCCAACAGTGTATTGGATATGAAAAGGTTAATCCAAAGTTTAAATGTGGAAGAATTACCTCTAAAGACATTACACACAACTGGATTAGGTATCTTGGGCATGTCCCAAGTTAATTGCCTTTCCTTCTAACACTAGAAAAATGAATGCACATAGGATACTGAAAATAGTGAGTATTTGTAGATGATTTAAAGTAAGAAGGGGAGTTGAATCAATTTTTCTGCATTTGCAAGAAAAAAAGTTCTTATTTGAAAATGAGCTAGACTACATGCTTAAAGAACTTCTCTGATTTGAAAGTCCTGGCAGCAGCATCCTCCCGTTATCTTGTTCTTTATATCTTTAAGACATTTATTTTACAGTTTGTTTTTGTCTTGCCTTTTCCAGGAACTCCGAATTTCTTCCACGGTGTAGCCATGATGTGATGTGGACAGGCAGACTGTTCTACATCCCCACCTGGATACGCAGTTTAAACTTCACCCTCTAAAGCCCCAAAGAAACTGTGTGTTGTATCAAGGCGAGGGTTGGACCTAGGGTCTAAAGACAGCGTTATGCCACACTTCTTCATCTCGACTAGAAAGGTTTAAGATCTACTTTTTCACAGCTGATAAGAAATATAAATACCATCTTCTTCAGCTGACATGACAGCAGAAATCAAAGAGTGCCCTGGTCTCTGAACTAACACATCCACCTAGCGTGTTCCTGATTTACGAGGTGTACGTTGTTACAATTTATCCTACCAATTAAATATGGTCCTGAATCCATTTTCTTACACTGATCTCCCTGAGGCAGCTAGTGCGATAAATTAAATCTTCCATCAGTGGTTCCTGCAGGACGGCACGATGTTCAGCAGACGTCGTGCAGCTGGCCAGAAGGTGTAAGCTAGACACTGCCAGGGCAGAGCACTGCTGGACTTGAACAGGGCGACTTGCAGCCAAAGGAACTTGGCCCCAAAGCTGAACTACCCGGTAAGTGACACAACACTTTACGGTATGCCAAACAGCATGACTTCTTGTCTACTGCGGGCATTAATCCTACAGCTTGGTGGTACTAACCCTGTTCAGCCTGGAGTTGAAATATCTGTTCAGAATGTGATAGCTTCAGCATTGCTTTTCTTCATTTCAAGCCCAAATGCTAGAACCGTAAGTCAGCATTTAATGCCTATCTGAATGACTGCCTTCTTCACTGCCTAAATTTTGGAGTGGAAGGCCAATGTTTGGCTTTTTAAAAGCACTACAAGCAGCTGGTTCTAAAAGCCTGGTGGGAGAAGCACAGCTCCAAAAAGATTTTTTTGTTTTGTTTTGTTTTTTTCCAGCCAATGGACCTGACACCTCATGAGGTTTAATTCGTGATTCCAGCCTGTTTCAGCTGCACTGACCTTGGGAATGTTTTGCATTCTCCTGTTGTATAACCACATGTTTGTTAAATGCTTTAATGTTTGCTGTGACCAATGCTAAAGATCTCACGGCCTTTTATCAGCTCTAATGACAGTCTAAGGTTCCTTATCTATGGTGGAAATGTACTTCAGGTAAGATTAGAATCCATGCCACTCATTGTCAGCAGAATTTCTGGCTACTAGATTGCACTGACAAGTTCAATCTGACGTCTGTGAGATCATTAGAAGCTACATAAGGTATGCCTAGGAATAGAAATGTGCAAATAAAGCCAAACTCAGCATTTGGCACCAATTCCAATAACAGTACTTCTGTTTTCAGATTTTTTTCCCAATCTCCTATCATTCTGAAATATTTTGGGTTACAAATGTTAGCAAAATAGGTCAAGATGTAATGAAAATTAAAACAGTAAAAGCAGATACAGAAAACAGTTAAAAGTTACCTGAACAGTTAAAAATAGCAGTACACCACTCTCCGTGGCCAAACTATCATTAATACAAAAAGCCTTCAACTTCTAAATAAGAAAAAAGTCTTCAGGATATAGCCACCACTCAATTACAGAGGACAGGATTTTATGATTAGACTAACAGATATTTGTCTTGCTGCTCTCTTGAGTCTGCAAGGAGAATTGAGGTCTCAGCAACAGCATTTTTTGAAATAACCAAGAAACAGAGAGGCTGGAAAGAGAAAGCAAAGATCTGAACACCTAAGTAATTATGTGATCTACAGGCTTTTACCAGAGCTGTAACAAGGAAATTCAGAAACAGTGAAAAAAAGATCAGGTTTACTGGAAGCAAGGACAAACACCTCCTTATGGAGCAAAACACTGTCAATATCAAATCCACATGGTATGATCGATGCAATGCTGACGGAAAAATTAGTCTTTTCTGTTGAAGAAAACGGAGTGCATGCACCTTGTCTGAGGACTCCATGAGATTATACCAGAAATACTTTCTGCAAAGGCCATGTCATGCCAGGCCGTGTCCCTTCCCTCCGGTGAACAGCAGTAAGACCAGCTGCTACACAACTTGTATGAAATTGCCATTCGTCACTGAGTCACTCTGTGCAAATGCAGTCGTTTTTAGCAAGTTGCCAACAAACCACACAACTGGGAAGTACTGATAAGAGGGATGCGATGGTGAAAAGTTGATCTAGCTAGCTGTGTACAAATAATTTAAGTGGTGACCCGTAACACTCCTTTTTGCCAAAACAAATTCTTAACATATACTGTGCTGTCACATGCACGCAACTAACAGACCTGCCTATGATACGGCCACTGTGAGACCTCACTTAGCAATTAATTGTGCAGAGCATAGACAGATACAGATAGGCTGAGACTAGAGACATTTAAGTAAAGATTTGCTGGAAGATGGTCCTTGCTTATTCCTATAACTGTGAAATTAGTGTTATTTAACATGTTAATTTATTTCCAAGAGAAACTGTGTTTCGGTCACCTTTTATGTGACATTCCCTATAAACCTGGGGGAGCGAAGAGCAGATGTGGTTCTCCTGGCAGCCAGCGATGGCTCTGTCCCCTGCCGGCTGGTTCCTGGCTGCAGCGATGCTCCTGAACATCCCTGCTACCCTGGGCCAGGGAAACCATGCGAGCCCCCACGCTCCCTCCCCCTCCATTCTCCGTGTTGCTCAGAGGCTGCCCCCTCAGAGGCAAATTATGAAATACACTGTAGACATCACAGATTCAGATAGTGGTAATATATTCTTATTTATTCGTTTAATTGACAAGAAATCAAATGAAAATATGCACTTCAGCTGCCAAAAACTACCTAAACAGCTCATCTTTACATGAAAGCTAATTACAACAACCCTAATAAAAAATGTCTGAAATGTCAAGGACTTTCTCCACCGATATACCAGAAAGTAGCAGTAATTATTATCTAGTCATTTTTATATATTATTTGCACTGCAAAACGCTTGGTGTTAACACTGTGCTGAACGGACATTATTTAGGCTGTCGAGCTCAACCATTGAAAATTTAAAAAATGCCAGTTCTGCTCTCCACCACAGCTGTAAGCTGCACAGGTGGTAACGGAGCAGTGCAGAAAAGGTGTCCCAGCATTGGTGCCACCATTGCACAAGAGTAGGCTGAGGCCAGAAGTGAGCCAGTGGTGACAGTGGGCAGGCCAGCACGGAGGCCGGGCAAATTTATCCCCAAATTCCTTTTAAGTCATCCCACTAAACTTCACTGTTGGCTTGCATGGTCTGACTGCACTAGAATGAAGATGTCCAAATGCTGGTAAAATATATATATATATATATATCCTAAAAAATAACCAAGTAAGACAGAAACTTGAAGGAACAGGATTGAGAGCTTTTCATTTTAAATATGTCTAATGGCTTTGCTCATTCTACCTCCTTTTCCTCTCCTATGTCAACAGAGCAGCAGCTATGAGAGCACTGCAGCAAGTCTTACTTCCTCTGAACTCCCAATGGGGAAGTAAAGAGAAGTGTTAAAAATAATCCACGGCACTGCCTGTATCAACAAACCATGATCCATGGATGCCCATTATTACCAATCCTTTGCTACAGCTGCCTATCCACTGATGTGCTGCATGCTTCTCATGGTTGCCTCTGCCTAGCGTGCACAGCTGCAAGGAACGAGCTTTTTCAGAGAAAAGTATGGGACATACAGAGACACCATACCGTTACAGGGCATGGCTTCACAGCACACACTTTCTTCAGGGGATTCATCTCCTGCAGTTAGAGTAAGGCCTAGAATATTTCAGCATTCTGTACAGAGACGTACTCACCAGATCCTTGTCTGCCTTTTTATTGGCTAAAGCATCAATTTTGGAATCGAGCTCGCTTTGAATGTGGTCTCTCCTTTTCAAAACACCCTTAAAATAATAAATAAATAAATAAATAAATAAATAAAATGCACTAAATTTTAGCCATGTATTCAGAAAACCATCATGCAATTTGGAAATTTAATAAATTAAGATCACAGAATGAAACAATTCAAGAATTTTGGCATGATACAAGTACTTTCCTTTAAAAAGTAAACTAAAATCGGGTAGTAAGGCCTCATATTTCAATACCTACCTTTTATCTTAAGTGCTTTTTCTAGAATCTTGGTAAATCTAAAAGCAATGCCACAAGAATCTGCCATACACGGTACCACTGCTAATTGTGTGAGAAAAACTGCAGCAGCAGTTAACTTAGTAGTAACTCAACCTACAATATATTCGTTTTAAAAGAGCAACATGAGTTTGTGAAATCAAAAGTATCTTATTTGAGGAAAAGCTACAATACAAATTAGAATGGTATTCAAGGAATTATTGAAATTGTGACTTTAATCAATTTTATTCTGCAAGTGCCAACTGTATGTCAGTAAAATCAGATAAAATTATCATAAAAATAATAGATGCAATGACATTGATATGTGTGCCTATTTTCAGTATATGTAATTATTTCCTCCCCTAAAACTGTCTTACAGGTTTTAGATTTTTAGCATAATGTCAAAAAATAATTAGAAAGGGGAGGAAATGTTACTTGTTAGACTACAAAACAGGAATGGTATAACAGATTAAATTTCCATTTCTGATGTTCATTTGCTACGTGACCTGGAGCAAGTCTTTTAAATTTCTCCTTGCCTTAGTTTCCTCATCTGTAAAAGCATACTCAGGTGTGCTTATGTCACAGAAATGTTACAAGACATTAATCCTTTAAAAAATATATAATCAGAAGCAGGACATACATAATTGCAAATGTCAAAACCTCCTTTTTCTTTGCCTTGCCACAACTGGTTTTACTGCTTCTTCTGCATATACAAAAAAGATTTTCAGTATTTACCTCTAGCATAGGGCATGTTGAAACAGCACAGGGCCTACACAGCTCTACCTTTTCCATCTGTCTTATTTGACTGAGTTCTCTCTGATATCTGGTCACTTTAACAAGCACGACATAAAAAATTAGGAGGTGAACTTTCAAATTTTCATGTTTCCTTTTGAACATATATTCACTAGAAAAATTTGGCAAACCTGACATGGGACAACTCCGAGTAGTACTTTAGCACTACATATTAATGCATAAATCTACCTTTCAATAGCTTAGAATATCTTCTGTTTCAATAAATATAGAAAATGTATAACTGTAAGCACAGAAGCAACACAATTATGTCTAGAAAAGCTGTCCTTCGTATTATAAGTGCTTTATCTTTTTTATTTCTTTTGCCTCTTTTAAAACTATTTTATTGACTATATGCCAACTTTTATCACAAATATTTCTTAAGTTACAAGATAAAAACAGTAATTTTAATATGTTGCAACTATAGTCAAGTGTTGAATTCCAATGTCAAACAAAGTGACACATATCGTTATACTTTTGTAATTTGCATAATTAATACTACCCTGCCACAAAGCCATCAAATAATTGTATGTGGACCCATAACCAGTTTAGAGCTGCAGTTTGTACCCTGAAGCACAGCAGGACAGTTACACTCTCTAGATTTGTTGTCTCCACTGTGAGTCAGTTAGAAAGGAGCCCGTCTAGATGTAAATATTAACTATGAATTTATCTCTTTCTTCAGTTTAAGGCTGAACTCCCAACACTGGAAAACACAAGGACTAATCCATTGTACTGACCACAACTTCTGCATGTTTGCACGTTGTCTTCTTGCAGCAACACACAAAGGTGCCTGTGATGAGGTACCCTAGAAAGCAGGTTTTACTAGCGTGTGACTTCCTTCATTGTATTTTTAGTATGATTAGTAGTCTCCATACTGTGAGAGGGAAGTAAGTTGTAGGAAAAAAAACTCAACAACAACAAAAAAAAAAACCCATGGTGAATGAAAGGAAAAGAGCAGTAGTTAAAGAGGAATGAGCTAGTGGAGAAAGATTTTCCTTCGGACAGGACCTCGTGGCAGCTTAATGCTGCTTTGTGTTGCATCAAGTGTTGCGTCAAGGCAATTGCAACTAACAAAACAAAACAAAACAAACAAAAAAAAGAAGGAAAAAAAAGAAACCAGCAATGAGTAACAGCAACCTGCAACATGTGCATTAAGAGCCAGGAAGTCATTCTGTGGTTTGTGCAGACAAATCTCTCTGTGCTACACACAAAAGCAAGCACCTGTGAAAGGGTGAGCCAAACTGCAAACTAGAAGGCAGTGTCTCTTCAAAAACATGAGGGATGGGATGGCTCACAGCTAACCGACTTACCGGTTCTGAAAAATAAGATCGGAGCTGGGGGAGGGGAGGAAATACTGCAATTTGCAAAGATAGTAATCTCTTCATACCTTTAAGCAAAGTCATGCCTAGCTCCACCTGCCTGCATGTACATTTAAATACCGAGGCCTGTGAGTTACAGGACATTTTGTATGGTCTTTTAGTGAGATTTGTTTTAAAGACTGTGGTCACTGTAGTGACCAGGGTAGTGACACAGCAGTTCTTAACCTTTCAGTTGCTAAGCCATGTGGAGAAACGGGCAATGCTGTGCACCGTGCCAACAAAGGCCTGTGCTGGCCAAGTTAACTTGGGTCTTACTCTACACAAGACCCTCAGCACACTCAGCTCCTGCTCAGAAACCACGGCAGTATGAGCAGGGCTACCAGCAGAGACACAAAAACGGATGCTGCAGACTGCACTGGCATGGCAAATCCTAGACAAAGGCCTGGTGGTAGACATTTCTGCTTTCTGAAGGCAGCAGAGTGGGAACGATGACATGCTGAAGTCAGTTTTAGAATTATGTTAGTTGTCAGGTCAGATTTTTTACATTCTCTCTTACAAGTGTAAGAAAAATACATATGTGAAGGGGACTGAGAGCATCAGCTTATGACAAACTAAAACTTGCTTATATAATGACACGGGGACTGGAAGTTCCCTGCTTTTCTGGAAAAAGAAAACATAATTTAGGAACATCTCCTAGAAAAGGAAAGAACCTCTCCAGTCCTCCTCCCCCTCACAATCTGTTACTAGATGAGTCCGTATTGCACCAGTGTCTTCTGACTGCTTTCTAAACTGCTTTCCTCAAGCATTTCTGTGTTCCAGCCTCTCTGCTACAACACAGAGCTCTCTTCAGAGGGCAAAATCCAAACTCTTCTGCACCGCTACCAAGAGTGGCTCTATGCCACACAAAACTATCAAGCCTTTCTCAGCTGAAGAGGGTGCCTCTAGCCTGATTAACACAGGAAACAGGACAAACTGGATTCTCTGCTAACGGGCAGCGATCCTGTGCCGTGCAGGTTTACTAACTGCAGTTAACAGTGACAGCAAAATCATTTCCATCAGTTACAAACTCTCCTCTAGAGTTTGTCAGTGGCCTAAGCCAAACTTCATATACTGCCATAAGCAATCCTTAAGGAAACCTTACCATCAGCATTTCACTGTAGAGAACGTACTCATGTAAGATCGGTAGCAGATTTTCCGAGAGCCCTGCCATTCGTTTCTCTGTAGCCTTGCAACACTTGTCAATGCAGCTGGCGACGCCTTTTAGGGAGTCTGCTATATCTTCTTCTGATGCTGACCAAAGTGTGTGGATGGGGCCGTATTCCTTCATTTCATTAAAATACTCTTAACAGGAACATATACACAAGTTAGTTGTTTGTTCGCTAACAGGTGTCTAAGCGATACGAATTGCAACCTCATATTTACTGTGAATGTAGCAAGAAACTGGGACTAATGTTTAATATTTGCTTAGTATGTTCTAAAAGGTGCATACTGAAGTTCATTCCAGTTCTGCAGGTGCTATCTTCTTCAGAAACTTGTATTAATCTAAACAGATAGGTATCCTAAGAATTGCTTCTCTTATGTCTCTGAGACAAGTGCTATTTCGTGGAAGAAAGAACAAGGTCCAGAACCTCACTGCTGTTTGGTAGTACTTAATTTGGCAAGGCTGGTTATGACCTGGAAGATGTTCATAGGAGGGTACTGAGAACACGTTTCCATTTATTGAAAACATACTTTTATCACAATTGAATTTGTAATGAGGAAGTGTTCAACAAAAGTTGCCAAACAGCTCTGTGCCATGAAGAAATCGGTATTTACTTTGAGATCACTTTGACAAAAAAACCCTCCATGGACAATGTCACTAAGACTCTCATGTTAGGCAATTACAAGCAGGAATATTTTCTGAATGTTCTGAACCACAGTTATCAACAGGTCACGTCCCCAGCAGTGCAGCCCTGCACACTGGTGTTCTGCCTATTGCTCTTTGGAAAATCTAGAAAGAAGATACATCCAGCAGCACTTGGGAACATGTCAAAGTTCTGTAGGTTTTCCAAGAAATATTTTATCATTGGTGACTTGAACCTAAGAACCTCAGCCAGACATTTCCACTGGAATGAACTATAAGAAAAGGAACCCTTTTCGGCAACATTTATTTTCCTTTTATAAGACCCCTCCAGCTTAGTGAGGACACACTGAGATGTGGTACTGCACACTAAAGCACAAGGTCTTGGTTACTATAGAACAAAGTGTAGCATTTCAAATTGTATTATATATACAATAACATCTCTCAAGTGCTGACCAGTAGAAATTGTAAACAGACCTAGTCTGAGATCAGGGTCAAGCTCAGAAAGTTAATAATTTAGAGTTTCAAGTAGGTGTGCAACCTGCTGTTACTGATGAAAAATACAAGCTTAAGTCATCCTTCTCAAGAGAAATCTAAGAGGCACAGATTCCCATGGCAGAAACTATGGCCAACAGCAAAGCTCTTAAAAATAGTCTACTTCGTCAACACATAAAAAACGGTGTGGAATGAAACTGAAGAAGACATTTAGAGATCTGGAGTCTCTGCAGCATTATGCCAGGACAAGACAGGAGAAAAAAAACCTGTAACTCTACATTCCATTCAAAGTACAAAACAAAAGGTAATGCAGATCTCCAATAACCACAATAAAATGACAGCCACACTTGTTATGTTTTCTTCTTTTTAAGCTCCTGACCGGGTAGGTCAATGACATGTTAAAACTTTCCCTATTACCAAGCTATTCAAGTTAACTTGAAGATCTGCCAGAACAATGACCATTATGAAAAGCACCCTATAAACACAAATCTCCCCTTTTTCCCTGCTTGCTGGAAAGAAGTATTTTGCTTGGCATAATGAAAATGAATGTACTGTTTACAACAGGTTGTTTTCCACTATATTAATTTCTTAAATCCATAAAAAGATATTTGTTTTCTACTTACCCCTTTCTTCCTTGTAGATTCTATGAGCTATTTTGTCCAGTACATTTATTTTCTGACTAAATGTTTCCATATAATCATTCATTTCTGTAAACATTTCAGGACGATTTTTAACTCCTCCTCTTACTGAGGATGCTACAGCTCTTACAGTCTGTCCCATTCTGCTCAGCAAACCAGGGCCCTGCTTCTTGTGTGAGGAGAGCTCCTAAAAACAGAACGTGCTGAGTTTACTTGCACATACATTTTTAAATTATTTAAAAATAATATGTGGTTAAAAGCTTTCTTTTTTGTTTTAAAGCAAAACTCTATTCATAGACCTCTGTGGGAATAAAAAAAAAAAAAGGAAGAAGCAATTCAGATGTCTTTTTAGTGGATAAATCTCACTCTAAAATTATTAGACCAGTGTCAGTACCATAACCGTCACATGCATTTATTAACTAAGCCTTTCTGGACAAACGTAAACATGCTGTGCATCATGCTCTCACGAAGAATGATTAAAGATGGCAGAAAACCTTTACCCTTTCGTTCCTTAGAGTTGAGTAGATTGCAATTTAACAGGAAAGCAGAGGTAATGATTGCAGAAAGAAGTCATTGAGAAAAGCAAACAATGTTCCTACTGGAAGAAATAAGCCAGCTATTTTCTCTAACTATTTTTACATGTTGATAGAATAACCTTTGCTAAAGTTCAGAGGCAGACTTCCTGAGTACAAAACTCTGATCTTCAAGTGGCAACATCTTGCAAAAATGCCACAGGAAATTCAAAGGATGTATTTTTCTTTTATGAGACCAGTATAACTTAAAAAAAACCAAGCAGATGAAAAAGACAAGTGCCATGCCAAAACAATAATTCATTTAAATTACTACTTTTCATATAATCTTTGAAGCTTATGTGTATAATAGAAAGCATGCAGAGTTGAAATATTGCACCACAAAAATCCAAAACGCAGCAACACAAACTGCTTTGGCAGGTACAGCAATATTTATGGCCACACGCAAGATTACCAAATGCACAGAAGAAAAGGTTATCTCGGGGGACGAATATTCCATAAATTCCACACCTTCTTCTGACACTTCTGTAACAAGCCGTGGGAGGATGCTATTGAATACTGAACTAGGGAGACTCCTGATACACTCTACTAACACAAGACATGGTTTCATGTAACTGTAGATAAAAATAAAGCCATTTTACCCAGGCTTGTGCAGTAAGAAAAACTTTGAAGTCTTCATTAAAAGTTAAAGTTGGATGATCAGCAATGCGGTTCAAAAATTTATGTAAAGCTTTTCTTCGAGTCTCAATGAATTCATTGCTAAAACGTTCCACCATTCCTTTCATTATGAATTTTTCAGGCAATGGCTAAAACAAAGAAAAAAAAAAAGATTTTGTAGAACTTGCATAATATTAGGGATATTATAACAGTTCCTCTGCTTACTGAAAACATAGATATAGCTTGTAAAATTCACCATGTAAAAACAAATTGCTACAAAACTATCACATTTAACAGTATAAACTGGTACTTGTAGCCGATAGTATAGCAGGACACAAGTACAATTAAAGGAGAAATAAATTACTGCAGAATACTGCAAATGGCACAACTACAATCATAAGAAGTGAATTACAGAATATTTAATTATCATTTATATACATACATATAAAGCTACTAAAAGGTTAGTTTAATGTTCATGAGAGTTCAGAAACATGAGAAAGCTTTCAAGCAGCTCTGTTTAATACTGGGGTCATCTTATAAATGAATAAAAATAACGTAAGTTTTAACAAACGAACAGGAATAATTAGTGTTGGATGTGCTTCTTCAAGTTTACTCTTCAACCAAAGGAAATCCTGGTACCGTCTTCGAACTTCATATTCACAGGAGTCAAATTCACCACGAGACGTCTGAAAACCATGAAGATAAAAAACAGAACCAGAAAGTGAGAATACTGTGAAAAAAGAGCAGTATTTTTTTACATTTTGAAGAAAACTGCATACCTGAGGGGAACGCATACGTGATTCTATTTTGCCCTTGCTATTTACTTGCTGTTTTTTAATGCACGATGATCAATTTCTTAATGAAATAGGACACATGCAGTTTTAGCAAGAAATCAAAGTTCTACTTTAAAACAACAACCTCAACAACAAAAGAAGCAGCAGAGAGACCTACAATAATCACCCTAGCAGTGTTTGCAGAAGATTTCAATCATCACTTTACGGTGCCCTTTCCCTTTTAACAATCATGGTTATGTTGATTACTTTTAGGGCACTTCTTCTGAAGTGATTTGAAATCGATGAGTGAGGCAAGTCCATTTTTTAGCATTCTGAAAAAAAATAGAAATAGCTGACATACGTCAGCTATGGGCCTGCTGATGCCAGTCAACAGTCCCCACATTCAGAATGTGAGAACTTCAGCATGTCACAGAAGTAACATTTCCTGTGCTGCTCAATGGATTCCTGCTATTCCATCATCAGTTCCAGTTCTGTAGCCCTTTGTCAGAGCTTGCAAAAAAAAAATCTTTAATGCTTATAAAAATGCCTATTACAGCATTGCGAAATTGTCAAACCATGAGATTTATTTTATCACCACTCTTATCTTCTAGAATCAAGCTACAAAGAGCTCATGTTTTCATCAAGAGTGATGCATGCTGTTTAGCATTTGTTGTTGCACGGAGATTTATAATCCAATGCAAGTGAATTCTAAAAAACTCAAAACACACTTTTGTAATCTAAACATTTTTGAGGACTGAATATTTTTTTTTCAAGTTATGTGGGAGGAATGACATTACTTAATCATCAACAACCATCACTTCAAATTAAATATGATAAGAAGTGATGGAAGAGAGAAAAAAGCCAAAGCAATCTACCTTACAGCCCTTCCATACTTGCCTGCAGAAAAACTGTTCTTTTGTCTACAAAAAGATGCATAAAGTGAAAATTAATGCTAGCAACCTAATGAAGATAGCTCTCTTCCTACTCTTTAAATATTTTATGAGGAATTGATAACTTCTCTTATTTAAAGATGAATAATTCCCATTTGAAAATTTGGCTTTAAATGAATCTTTTAAAAAGAACTCAAAGTAAAATAAATTAACACAATAATTCTCAAAGCACAGCCTGCAGAATATTTGCTGGTAATCCCAAATGATCTGTCTGGTCTCACAACACTAACTTTCTTCTTTATTTCCAGTGAATAATTTGCATTCAGGACAGCTAAAAATGCACTATGTTGTTTCCTAATATTACTTTTTTTTTTCATTTGAGAATTGTAGCAGTTTCCCAGAAATCATATGCAACTGTTGATGGGAAACAAACTTCCCCATGGTAGTGGGCACTGCAATTACAAAAGAATGGAGCTGAAAGACTTTGTAGCAGCAAGCCTTTTCATGCAAAGCAAAAGACTGCTGGCCTGCAAGTGATCCAGAAGTCATATAACACGTGGGCTAACATAGTGTCTTCAAACAAAGTCAGTGTCTCTGCTGTTTCATATTCATGTCGAAGATCACAACAGAAAATACTTATTTCCATATAGAACTGAATTTGCCATTGAAGGAATACCAGCTATTTTCTCAGTATAAAAAAATCTATGTACATACATCTGTAGACTTGACTGATTTTTTTTAGGAACTTCCACAGTTTCATACAGTTTTAGTGGTCTATAACTCATAGCAAAATCAGACTATGATTTCAACTTCGTAATATCCCAGAGAATGGTTCAAAAGCAGAGTGAAAATATTACTGTTGTTACCAGTGCAAGCCATTAAGGCCATGAATAGATGCTTACCTTTGTGATTACTCTGTATGTAATGAATGTTTCAATGGCTGTAATGTGGCTTTCAGGGTCATCGACAGTAATGAAGAGATCTCTCAATTCTGGTTCATCTTCAAATTTATACTGGTTTATCATAGATGAGGGGGATATTGTCATTGAAGGACTGAATGAGTTTGCTTCAGCCAATGATGTATCCTGCGTGTAAGACATGGGAACATTCATTGAAACATATTTACGCACACACAAACATGTCTCAGATGCTATAATGGCAAATTTTTAATTAGACTGAGAAAACGTAGGGCAGGTGAAAGAACTATATGATATTTGGCAAATCTATTATCCTTTTCAGTATTCACTTCAGTAAGAATTTAAGAAATAAGAATGAGACTTATTCTTTAACTGATGAAAGCAAAACGCTACCATTTTACAAGATCTTTATGCAGAGCTAGAAGGAGAACTTGCCTGTGAATGCTAAAATTAGTTATAACTACAAGCACCCAGTATTTGTGTAGTATGATTACCAGCTTTATTATAATTGTTAGAAGCCAGTTACTCAGGAGTCATCATGCTTGAATTATCTCTAGTAAGCTGGACAGGGTGGATAAGAAATTATTGTTTTAAAGAACAAGACAAAATCTAAATCAGAATTTTTATTGGAATTGGGTATCCTAGTTTTCCTATATTTTTAAATAGAATTTCAAATGGGAAACTTTTACAGAGATGTAAATTTAATCTTTTTAAAAAAATGAGTAAGTTAAGAACGCAGTACAAAATTGCTGCTTAATTTATTAATTTAATTAAATTCACTAATTCAGAAAACAGCATAATTAATAAATTATTAAAAATAAATTAGAGCAATTAAAATCAATAATCATATTGTAAATACCAGGCATTTAATACAGCTTTTCTAATACATCCAATGCAATGAAGTATTTCAACTAATAACAAACTTCAGTATTCCCTGGTCTTTTTGGAAAGTTGCTTTCTCTTTTGAAAAACTTAAGTTTGTATGCAAAACCGGATAAGAACTGGCTATCTAAATCATAATTTCTGAACGAGATCGTCAGGCAAATGAGCCCACCGCCGCGACCAGCCAGGAGCCCCGCGCTGCGCTGCCATCCTGCACAGGACGTCTGCGCTACCCTTGGCACTGGGAGCTCGCTTGAGGTACCTTTCTATCAGCTTTATGCCACGGTAAAACCAATTGCTTGCTTGTCCAAGCCTGTGAATAAGCAACACAGAAGAGCTGGGGTTGGGAGGGACCCTAAAGACCACCCAGTTTGCCTTGCCCTGCACAGGGGCGCCACCCAGTAGGTCCGATTCCCCTTGGCCCCATCCAGCCTGGCCTCGAACACCTCCAGGGACGGGGCATCCACAGCTTTTCTGGGCAGCCTGCTGATGAAATTGGCTACTCTCTTGCCAACAAAATAATCCCAGAGTGGTTAAAAATAAAAGGCCCTTTCTAGTGCCTTGCTGGCTATGGAGTATGCAGAAAAGGGATGTTGCAGAAGAGAAAACTGGTGAAATGTCAGGAGTGGAAACGTGTGTGCCCACGCAAACTGGAGTCAGGTATTGCCATGTGGGACTGAGGAGTGCAAGACTGGTGTCGCTGAGGATGGAAAGATTTTCTCCTTTGGATTCAACCAAACCAAAGCTGCCTCTAGGATATGTTCTCCCCTCTCACTCTTTTCCAGTCTTAAACCTCATCGTACACTGCCCACTCCCTCCTTTGGATTTGTCAATGTACTCTCACACATAGGGAGTAGGAACTTCTATTGGCAACTATGCACTGAAAGCACTCATGTACCAGATCTCCTCCCATCACGTATGTACAGTTCTTTGACCAGGGAAACAAAGCCAAGGAGAGAGATTAAAGACAATGCTTTAAATATTATAGAGCTGCCTACTCGTGTGCCTGCCAGTCACGTTACGCATTTTACTCAGCCTGTTCCAGCCCATGATTTCTGTACTGGTATGTAGCCTGCACTGCTGGCAGTGGTGGAGGATGAATAGAAAAGCTGTGTTTTCATGGCTCACCAGCGCTAGCTGCCCATGCTCCCCATGAAGAATGAAACTGCTTTCCAAATGTGCTAGTTCAGGGCAGGCCATGGGATTCAAAGTGCTGAGACAATGGGAAATTCCCAGGGAGAGAAAAATGCATGTGAGCATGTAAGGGACTTGGATGGCCATATACTTGAGGAATAACGATATTGCAAAGCCTAAATTGGATCAAGGCAAATGTGTTTCATATCGCCTAATTTCCTATGGGTCATTACCATCTTAATATTTCCTTCCTCTTTCTAGGTTGCTACCAAAAGTTGTTCTATACAGGCAGATTCCTGAAAGCACGCTTTTCTATGAAAGGCCAAAAAAAATACATAGCTTATGAAATAAAACACTGACAGTAAAAATCCACAGAGTAAGCAGGACTTCTGGTTTGTTGCAGTAAGGTTACTGTGTCATCTGCACGTGAGTGAATGCATGTAAGGTTTAAACAAGCATCTGTTTCTCCATCATCATGATACTTCAGGTTTATTTGCAGCAGTTCTTGAAGTTTGGCTGACATGTCTGATGCCACCACAGGAACACAATTAAAAATAATAATAATAATAATTTACTGTTTTCTACACAGCTGTAATTTTGGGGTTGGTTCTGTTTTTGTGTGCATACTGTTGACAGTGGAAGTTGTATGGCAGGGGAAAAACAGACAATTCTTCCAGCTCTTGGTTTTTAAAACTCGTTTTTAAACTTCTTTCCTCTTTATCTCTGTGAAGAAAATCAAGGCCTTGCCCTTGATAAGCAGGTACTTTCCCACACCTTCCACGACTGCACGTGCCTACCACCCCCCTCCTCCCGTCCATGCCCTTGAACTGCTGGCAGAAGGGACGGCGGAGCCTCAAAGCAGGCCGAGCACAAAGCTGAGCCGGCAGCTCTCTGTGTAAAACGTTAAGCCCAGGGGTTTGCCAGAGCACTCCTCCTCCGCAGGGCACGACTCAGAGCTGCCACCATCCTTCCCAGTCAGCACCCAGAGCTTGCGCTCTCCGGGGGCCGGCAACCCAAGGCAGGTCTGGGAGCAAAGGATGTAGGGGGCAGAGGTTATCTTATAAGTGAATAGCTTAGTTGTCAGAGCATTCTTCAAAGGAAAGAGATTCAGGAAGACAGAATAGTTCCTTGGTTGAAATATTCAGTTTTGAAACAGGCTTAAATCCTCGATCAACTTGTTCTGGAAAAAGTAGCTTCTATGCAATTCTGTGGGGGCACGTACATCTTTCCTACAAGCACCATGAATTAAGTTTTCTGTCATCACGGAAGTGAGACAAGCATCGTAAAACTGAGTTCTGAAAGGACGGCTGCTTAACATTTTAAGTATTAACCCAGTCACTGACAGCTTTGTCAATGTCACGTCAAGGTACCACCAGCAAGGAAGACAAGGATTACTGGAGCGCAGTACATGCGGTACCACGCTTTGAAACCCATGGGAGAAAGCAGGTTGCAAACACTGCATTCGTGTGACTCATCGCTCAACCCTGAGAAGCTGGCTCTGCTGAAACGACCTCAGAACTTTTTCCATGGTAACAGAAACTGGGATAAAGTGAAATGCACGTTACGTTATGAAATGCTTTATCAGAGCCGCCGAATAAAACGCTAGTCTGTAATACTTGAGGTATGTCACCGGATATTGGGCCAGTGGTTTATGACACTACCAGGTTAAATGTCTATGAATTTTCATACAATAAAAGCTTCGCGTTTACAACTTGAGTAATAACTTATGGCATTGAGGCTGACAATTTTTAAGAAGCTCGTTTTTCACCATTTTGGTAGCCGGTCCATTTCACTGACTAAACTTAGAAAAATGAAGTCAATGTCAGTGTCAGGCACCGGGCACCACATCCCATTTGGCCTGCAAATGCTGGGGTCCGTAAAGACAGTGGTGTGAGACACTCCATTAAAATACAATTTAATGCAAGGTGGTCTTGGAACACCATGTTATGGAAAAATCGGTTTTACAAAAATAAGTCTGATGCTACACATTTAGCTTGTCAGTTTCCCTTTGATACACAGAACACACACAAACAGAGGATGCAACCCCAAATGACCCTCACAGGTTTTCATCTTCTCAGCCCTCAACTGCAGCTGGAAACAAACTGCATTTCTGGCCAATGTGTAACCACTAAATGCAGGCGTCTAAAATTTGGAAAGAACCCTGAGCTTTAACATAGTTTGACACATTTTCTTGCTCACAGAAATAGGTTTTCGTTTGGCACGCACTAAATCTTTTATCAGTAGCTAACATTAACAGTAGTTAAGATTTAATATAAGCAAGAAATATTTTTGCATGAATCTAGGTGGCAGTAATTAAGGATGTAGATATTTCCCATAGAGCAGCAGTATCATCTATACTTGTTTTTATTTTTTATTCTCAAGGAACTTCACCCTTGACAAGCAAGCATGTTGATATGTCGTATTGATAGGCTCTGACACCTGCATGCAGGACCGCCCGAGCTTACCTCGTAAACGCTGAAGGATTCAAGGTAAGATACAACTAAAGTTATATTTAGCAGTGGTCTCGTCTGCAAGTTCAGCAAATCATTACTTTCTTCAGAACAGATCAAGACTGATACTTTTCTAGAAAATATGATTTAGCTAAACCCTAGTTACGCTTCAGAAGAACACTGATAACTTGGTGAAGTTTAGCCTGACCTCTTGTAAGTTACAGACTGTTAAATTACCTAATAGATACCTCTGGTGTTAAAACATATGAATTTCAAGAATTTTATTGCAGTCACAGCTTAAATACATAGCTCCCAAGAATGAGGCTTTTATTCCAATGTTTTTTTTTATTATTCACACATACAAAAAAGTATCTTTTTTACACAAATATAGAAAATATACACTTGATTCATATTACATTTGGTCCTAATAAAAAATGTTTGTTATCACATTTTCAAATAGGAAGAATACTTCTTTCCATTGTCACACACCCCGGTACCAACAGTTCCAAGTCTCAGAAGGTGGATGGGGCCACAGCTGCCCTACACGTTTTTCCCACCTTAGCTCTGTACATCCTTACCTGATGCTTTATATAGCCTTGATAGGGCAAACGTATACATCACGCTCTCTTCTTCAGCGGCTGAGAAGGCGAGAGTTCAGCCCCATCTCAACTAAATCGGCACAAAATGAGAAGCCTTACACGTGGCAGCCGCCCCATACCTCATCAGATCCATCGGGATCAGGGAGGCTGGCGGGCTGCTGTGCGCGCACACGGACGGCTCACGCCGTGCGCTTGCGACACGCGTGCCAAGGGGTCACGGCAAAACGCTGCTGCTGCCGACCGCTGCCAGCTCCCGGCCCTCTCCTTCGTCTTTAACAGGAACTCGGCCTGAAGCTTGCAGACGGGTGCCGGGACTCCGGTACGGCCGCGGCCACTCCGCGGGAGGGTTTGTTCGGTTTGCAGACGCACGCACACGGTAGGCGACAAATGCGAGTGCCGCCAGCGTTACCCGGGCTCCTGGGCAATTTCAAGGGACGGGCAGCTCCCCGCGGGCTGCCTGCCCGAAGCAGCGCTCCCCATGCCCTGGGCCAGCCCCGGCAGGCGGCTCGGCGCCGACCGGGGCACCGGGACCGGCACCGGGAGGCAGCGCCCCGGGGCGCGGCAGCCGCGGAGCCTCCCCCGGCCCTGCCCGCGCTGACGGCCGGCCCGAGCGCCGCGGCCCCGCGGCCGAACCCGCCCCGCCGCTGCCCGGCGCCGGACGGACAGAGGGAGGGAGCCGGGACCCGCCCGATGCCGGCGGGGCCGCCGCGGGGAGCGGAGCGGAGCTGCCCTGCGGAGCCGCGCCTCC